>CM076686.1:82342147-82942147 GCA_038501925.1 Xenopus petersii
GTATATATATATATATATATATATATATATATATATATATAATACACAAAAGCCATATATATATATATATATATATATATATATATATATATATATATATATTATACAAAAGCCATGAATATCTTGTAAATTATATCCTTATAAACGGTGAGTGCTGATGTCATCAGTTATAAACGGTGAGTAGTGATGTAATATCTGTCACAAGACTCACTGAAACATGTCTATTATAATAAATAAAGTACCCCCTGTTGCAAAATATGAGGATATTAGAAGTTACCTCGGAGTTCCATGACCTGTATAAAATGGTCATGGTCATGAAACCCCTTCGTAACTTATAATATCCTTATAATTTACAAGAGGAGGTACTCTTGATAAAGGCCCCACAGTGGTCCAAAACGTTGGATACACGATTGATGAATAAATAAAATCCTTTTTTTGTCACATGAATTTGGAGTGCGGGTCCATCTATAAGAATTATACATTATAATTTGACCCAGCACCCACAAACAGAAGAGTTTGAGTGCAGGCATAAGATTATGCCTTTAATTCAACACTGACTATAACAAATAGTATTTCCTTATAATATTTAATATCTCCCACTTATGAACTGTGAGTTCTAACAAATCAGAGTAGCCATCCTGTTACTATTACTGTGTGTGTGCTGAATAGATACACAAGAAATAAATATCCTGCAATTATCCAGCTGTTGCTGATCAAGGACTCTTTTCATATGAAAGAACAGGTAACACATCTTTTATTAATGTAATGCCATGTACACTTCTAATGACTGGTTGTAGAATGTGATTCACCATTTATAAAATATACATATAACGACTCCTCCATAGTAAAAAAAAAAGTTACATATTGGACTGTGAAGACAAAATTGCTGTTTTCTGGGTTGTAATAAACCTGGTAGTGACCCTTACACCAGGGATTTCTTCCCATCCCGTAGATTGCAAGCTAATGCATCCTTACCCCGCACTCTGAAGTAGATTAGAGGCTTAAACTAATTTAAGAAATCTACTTGTTGGTATTGTCCTAAAAAGTTTTCTTTCACTAGTGTACTTACATTATAGATTAGTTCTCTCATATTGTAGACTAGTTCTCTGATGGTGTACATAAGGCAGTTCTCGCTTATTGTACTGGGATTAGTTCTCTCTTACTGTAGTCAGAGCAGTTCTCTCTTATTGTACTAAGATTAGTTCTCTCTTACTGTACTGAGGTTAGTTCTTTCTTACTGAGTGTTGATAGACTAGGTATTTGTTGATGTACATAGAGCAGTTTTCTCTTGTTGTACTGAGATTAGTTATCTTTATTATACTAAGATTACTTCTCTTTAATTGTACTAAAATTAGTTCTCTCTTACTGTACTGAGAACAGTGAGACAGTTGCTGTACTAAGGGCAGGTCTCTCTTACTGTAGTTAGACTAGTTATCTGATGTTGTACAGGTATAGGATCCGTTATCCAGAAACCCGGTTTCCAGAAAGCTCAGAATTATGGAAAGACTGTCTCATAGACTGCATTATAAACAAAATAATTAATATTTTTATAATTTATTTTCTTTTTTTTTCTGTATTAATGAAATGGTACTTGATCCCAACTAAGATGTAACTAATCCTAATTGGATGCAAAACAATCCTATTGGGTTTAATTAAGGTTTCAATTACTATTTTGTAGACTCAAGTTATGTTGATCCAAATTACGGAAAGACCCCTTATCTGGAAAACCCCTGGTCCCCAGCATTCTGGATAACAGGTCCCATACCTGTACTAAGAGCAGGTCTCTCTTATTCTACTGCATTCTTACTGTAGTTAGAATAGTTTTTTGTTGCTGTGCTTAGAACAGCAAAAGCCAACTGTAGGTTTCAAGGGCCTTAGCCAGGTAAGTATTTGGTACCCTCCCAAACAAGCACAGGTGTATTAGTCAGAATGACCTTAGCTGTAGGGAAACAAAGACATGGTTAAACCATTTCCTGATAAGACACTGTTCCTGACAGGACATGGATTAAATGTTACACAGAAGGTAAATCAAAATTTTTTACAGACTTATTTTTTTTGCATGCACATTAAGACTGAAGGGCCAGTTACTGTATATGTTGAGGCGATACAGCATTTCTTGCTGTTATACTGTGTATATGAGAGTTTGCTGTCAAATCACTTGACCTAAAGTAAGTGATATAAGAGCACAATGAGACAATGCTTTTCTATGGACGTCTTCAGAAAAGGTTTGTATACTACTGACAGCAGATTGCTGAACTGTATATAATGGTGGTCTTATATTTATAAGAGAAAAGTGGAAAATCCTTTTTTTTTCCAGGTTCATTTTACATTGGATTTTTGCCAATCAAATGTTTATGAGATGTTTAATCTTTATGTTACAAGGTAGTTAAGAAATAGGCTGTGCAATTATTATATATATATAGACCTTAAAACAAATATCTATACACAATCACAAACCTGCAACAGTAAAGGCTAGTTCACTAAGCATTAGAGGATTAATGTTAATGTATCCTGTCCTAAAGTAGCTGCTTCCAATCCAAAAGAGACTCAGGCTCATTCCTTCAACTCACTAAGTAATGTGTTTGATCCACCGAAGGGTCAAGAAGTGCTGTCCCATAAGACATCAGTGGAGTAACCACCTGTAATTATGCCGATAAGTCTGCAGTAACTCTTGAGCTGACTTCTCTCCAAGGACCATCTGGTATATGCTGTATATCACCTTATAGCTGGCTATATCCTAAGGAAAAAATAGCTATCTTAAGTAAAAAAAATCTGCAGATCCAGCATTTAGATTTCATTACTTTTTTTCTCAGAAAAACAGAAAAGGCTAGAGAGATTTTGAAAATATAACTGACTAAAATACTAATTTCACTGTACAATACATGCTCGGAATGATTCAATTCTGCACAGAACCATAAGCAAGCCTAACAGGACAAAAGGTCTAAATATATCACCTTTTCTTTTTATGGAAACAGAACGCATAATTTGACTGTTCGTGAAAACTAGGCTTTGCCATCTGCTGGCCCAAACCTTTTCATCCCAAGAATTTTCTCCTGTCTGTATTAAAGTATTGCAGAATTCACTGGGAAATTGCTTTATAAAATGTTTTGCCATTAAGCAGAGCTCACTTTTACTTTATTTTTACCCAGCTCTCAAACAATGTTCTCTCTCTTTTTAAAAAAAAAGAGAGAGAGAAAGAGAGAGAGAGAGAGAGAGAGGCAGAGACAGAGAGATAGATAGATAGATAGAGAGAGAGAGAGAGAGAGAGAGAGAGAGAGAGAGAGAGAGAGAGAGAGAGAGAGATGCCATTTTCTTCATTTTCTTCTCTGTCCTTGTACAGTACATTGGCTTAAGAATGCCATAGGGACTTTAATATAGGGATACAAATGGGCATAGATATGAGTGAAAATTTGCACTACTACTACCCAATCATCTCCATGTTGAAATCTGGGGCATATTTATCAAAGGGTGAAACAGAGTCTACCCTGGTACATCAAAGATAAATTCTGTTCTTTATTGATCTATATGGGATTTTTAGGTGCCTATTTATTAATGCGTTTACATTTTGATAAATATGCTTCTAAAAATCCCACAAAATTGAGCAGAGAGTGGTGCAATTTTCCTCTAGCAAACTGTGGTGAGCTGTTCCCTTTGATAAATATGCCCCCGTATGTCAGCATAGAGAAGATTGGGTGGTAGTGGGAAGTACAGATGATATTGAATAAGGTTGCTGTATTTTAAAAGCAGTTAACTCTTGAGAACTTTTAAAGACCTTTGTTTAGAGACAAACCCATCCTAGTCATTTGACTATCTGCATTTATTGTCTTCTAATTCAGCATCACCCGGTTTATGATCCACTAATTTTACTGTTTAGAAGTAACATGATTTCACATCCCTAGTCATACCTTCTTATTCTTTCTTGGTTATAGAATTCTTTTTAAACTAATGTATCTATGTTTTTTTGTGTTTAGAGCAAAATGATATTCTCATTAAAGATGACAAATAATAATTCTGCAAATGGTGCTGGTCTGTGCCATGAAACCGATGCCAGACCAAGCTTATAACACTCTAGCCAGTTATATCATAATCCCCTTGATTATACTGCACCTACCACAAACTCCTTTGACTATCAGAAATCACAACTCCCTGAGCACTTTCTTGTGTGTTCATTAGCAAGCCAAGAAAGGAAATGGGATAAAAGAATCAATACAGCGCACATTAACGTTGAGCTCTTATGATCTGCCAAAGACTTGAATAAATCTTCCTACAAGGACCATAGGCTTCAATTATATGTGACACAATTGAGACAACAAAACTAATTAACTTTTTTTAGAGCACCTGTCATTAGTGTGATGTCTTTGCCCAGCAAGATCAGCGATTATATGCAAATTGTTTAGGGATTCAGGAGCAATAAAACATGGTTTTCCGATAAAGTTCCCCATATTTTCAAATAATATTTTGGAATCATCAATTTACTTTTCTCTTTGTGTAAATGCATGTCCAGCTGTCTTGGAAGGTGTACTGTCTTTTTGAATAAAGCAGAACATTATTTAACATGCTGGGGCTTATGTATTAAAGGGGTTGTTCACCTTTGAGGTAATTTTAGGTAATTTTAGTGTAGAGAGTAATATTATGAGACAATTTGCCATTGGTTTTGATTTTTTTATTATTTGTGGTTTTTTAGTTATTTATCTTTTAATTCAGCAGCTCTCAAGTGTGCAGTTTCCATAATCTGGTTGTTAGGGGTCAAAGTTCCCTAGCAACCATCCATTAATTGAATAAGAGACTGGAAAATAAAAAGGGGAGGGTCTGGATAGAAAGATGAGCAATAAAAAGTAGCAATAACAATGAATTTGAAGCCTTACAGGGATGAAAGTTGGAAAGAGTCAGAAGAAGAAAGTGAATCATTCAAAAACTATAAAATAGAAAAAACAAAGGCCAATGGAACATTTTCCTAGAATTCTTTGACATACTAAAACTTAACTTAAAGGTGAACCACCCATTTAATATAAAGCTCTTGGCTTGCTTGGATTGAAATATAGGTGTGTGTGTATATATATATATATATATATATATATATATATATACATATATATCTATATAATATATATATATATATCTATATAATTTTATAGTACACAGATATTAACCAATTTAATCAAATGGATTAAATTCACATAAACATAATTTACAAGTGCATTTTAGCATTCCCTATGGATTACTACTTATTTATCTGTAACCACCAATTCATTTATTAGGTACCAACAACATATTGATTCCTAACATGTTGCCAAGAATTAACCAATTTAAGTGCAAGGTTTTACCTTCTTTAAAATCAATTCATAATAAGCTTCCTAGGCCATGTGATGATTTGCATTAGCTTTTTTTTAATTTTAATTGATGCATTAATCTGTTTTTGTAGAGATGAAAATCCAAATAAAAGAAACAAATAACCACAGACAAGACATCATGAATGTGGCCCTACATGGTGCTTTGAGATAACTCAAGGAAGGTCTATGAAATCTAGAGAGCTAAAGAACATTTTTATATTTATAGATTTACAAGAACTCTAAAAGCAAAGTCATTTAATTTTCAACTTTTGCTTAGTGCCATTCACATCTGACCATGCTCTCAGAACATCACTCACATTTGACGTCAGCATTTGCTCCAATCTTGTAAGCCATTTGTGTGGACATTACATTGAAGGTTAACCTTTCTTTCACCCATTTCAGTTTCCTCAATTTACTTTTTTCTTAAAAATAAAAATGAATGATCCATGTACTGCAATAGAATGTACTGACCCAAAAGGTAGAGCCGAAGAAGGAGGCAAAAGGGGGATCTTCAAAGGTAAAAAAGCAGATCTGAAGTTTTGAGCTTTTATACACAAGGGCACAAAGGCAATACACTAGAGATGTCACATCAGCTCCATTTCTACAACCTCTTTCCTTTTCACTGGCTGAATCAACCTGTAGTCCAGAGTTCAGCAACCTTAAAGATCTGATGATGTTCTTGCAGCTGATATAAGGGGCATCGATGTATGAAACAGTACAATCCATGCAATGGTTTCAAGATGCCCAGAAAGGAAGATATTCATGAAGTCTTTAGGGAAATATTTTGTAAACAATATTGATACATATTTAATATTTTATCAAAAGGTACAAAAATACATATTTTCTGTATTTCATTTTTTTTTATATTTCCAGATATATGTACCGGTTAGCCAGTATGCTCGGTACCTGGATAATGGATCTTTCTGTAATTTGGATCTTCATAACTTGTCTACTAAAAAATCATGTAAACATTAAATAAACCCACTTGACTTTTTTACTTCAAATAAGGATTAATTATATCTTAGTTTGGATCAAATACATGCTATTACTGAAGTTTTGGGCATCATCATTTGCACCTATGGCATCTTTTTCTAATCTTGTATGATTTCAGAAATTCGTATGTTTATTAAAGACTATCCTTATCACAGAACATACCCACCCTGTTATAAATATTTCAGTAGTCTCCAGAGGATCAATAAGTCTTTGAAAGTTGCTTTACTGCAATCCTGTATAGGTCTATCCTAATCCTGTGTTGACCCTTTGTCTCCTCCGAGATCTCTTTGCACTGACTTTGAGGAATCCGTTGCATTGAGCTACACCCTATTTTGGTGCATTCCACACAAAAATATTAAGTATTTATGTTACAACCTTGACAAGTCAGGTGGGATTTTTCTTCTAGAGGTTCTACAACATATTTTCATGTCACTTATTGACTACTATTGAAATGTCAAACCTGATGCCCTATCACACGTTTATTCAGGCTTAGTCTCTGGGGAAGCTGCATTGCTTGTTCTAAAACCCCCAACTTTCCTTTTACTTCAGAACGAGTTATTATTTAATATTGTTGTTCCTGTGACACGTACATGTGCTGACTAATGATCAGTATTTTTTTTTGCCCCGTAAGGATATGCTGCACTTTGTCTTAAGCGAATACTTTTTTGCAACCACCCAAATTCTGCTGTGAAAATTTTCACCATGACAAAATGGCCACAGAGCCCAATGTAGTGAGAAAGAATAACATTCTTTGTATTCAGATTCCCCTGGGAGCCCCCCTGACTTCGATTGATTCTGTTCTCAAACCAGCCGTGGCCATTATCACCTTGACTTTGAGGATGAACCATCTCATTGTTTATATGGGCAGTTCTTTGTTTTTCTGTGCTGTGAAGTGATATTTCTATGCTCTCACAATGGTAACAAAGTTTTATGCCCATAAGTTCTTATGTAATACTTTCCAGAGTAAATAGAAACGCTGTGATTTTTTTGTTTGGGTTTGTGAGTCTTCTGGCTCTTTGTGAGTTCAGAATCCACAGAGCTCCTCTTCTTTTATCTTTTCACCTCAAGTGGTCTCCAATTCTTGAAGTACCACATAGGCTTGCACCAAATCCAGGATTCTGCCTTTTTCGGATTTGGCCGAACCGAATTCTAATTTGCATTTGTAAATTAGGGGCGGGTAGGGAAATCACGTAATTTTCATTGCAAAAGAGATTTTTTTCACTTTTTTCTTTCCTGCCCCTAATTTGCATATGCAAATTCGTATTTGGTTCGGTATTCGGCCAAATCTTTCATCAAGGTTAGGTGGACTCGGCCGAATCCCAAATAATGGATCAGATGCATCTCTAGTTCTACAACAGTAGTTTGCACTGAAAAAAGTCAAAGCAGAAAAAGTCACCAAAAAAAATCCTCTTTGACTTCAATGCATTTTGTGAATTTTAATTTTCAGATGCGCTCATCACTAGTTTTAATGTAAGTGCACAGACAATTGCACTTTGATACATCCTTGTTGAAGTCAGTGAGTGCATATTATGCAATTTTACATGCAGAGTACACGTACATAACTCCCTCCCCGCATATTTCTGAATCATAACTTCCTTCTGCTATACTCAGCCAAAATAATAACTACAGAGAACAAATATTTATAGACTACAAGGGGAAATATTATTCCACCATGTAGTTGTTATATTTACTGAATGCAAAGATGAACAGAGAATGCACCTGAAACTTAAATTAAGGTAATCTAAAGCAGATTTGGAGGTATGCTTTATAAATTAAGAGTTTTAGAACTAAGTTTAGTCCTCAGATAAGACTCTGAATCAGAGAAACATTTGAAATGGATGTCAGGTCAGAACCTCAGTGCTCCAAATTCAAGTCAGGGATTAGTCTGACTCTTCTTTGTGTCAAAAACTGAAGGCTGTGGAGTATAAACCTGGGACTTGAAAGAAGATTGTACTCAAAAACTTGTTGGGCAGCATTTTAAACAGTCCTGTAGCCTTAACAGTATTCAGCATTCAGACAAATAAGAATTTTCAATGTGAAGTTCTCATTTTTAAAAGTAGCTGCTATATTTTCATCTTGACTACTTTCCCTAGTGGCTTTACATCCAGACTCAATATGATTGGCAAGATTATTGATGCATCTGAAGGAAACAACTTATGTCCCTTGTGTGTGATTTTATTTTAAGTACAGAAGGACAAAGACTAAATTGACCAAACAAAGAAAAATGGCAACACAGCATGAACTAAAGAGCAACATCAAGTTTACACTTTATTTCATGCTTTGAATTTAATTTGGTGTTTTGTGTATTACTTTAAGCCCCTATGTGTTTTTTGCACAGCAAATATGTTGGTGAGTTTAGCTCAAAGTTGCTGGATTAGCCACAAATAAATAAAGGGTTTCAAATATATATATATATATATATATATATATATATATATATATATATATATATATATATGTATATATATATATATATATATATGTATATATGTATGTGTATATATATATATATATATATATATAAACTATGGTATTTTTTGTCCTTAGAAAGATAGATATATATAGGTAGATATAGATTGCTTTTAGCTTATACTTATTCAGGCTTCTCCAACCAGCATCTATGATCCCAGCCATTATGCATCAAAAAGGTTACTTTAGACAGGAACAAAATTAGCAGATGCAAAGATATCAGATTCATTATGTTGTGAATGCAGTAAAATGAGAACTTTTTGTTTAAAACAAAAGTAAAATGTTTTTTTTCTGCAAAAAATATCCTTGCAAGCCCAGGTCAGGAAAACTCCTCTATGCCAAGATACCAGTACTGTTGCATAAATTGTCTGTATAGAGACAGCATGATTTTGTTTATGCACCAAATGTGTGCCTTGGGGCATCTAAATCCACAGATTGCTAGTGGCATGCTGTGAAGGATGGATATATTGTTTATGTCCATGGTAAGTTGAAGTTTTAGCACAGAAATGCCTATCAGTTTGGAGCATACTGTAACATTTACCCCATAATTACCAGAAAAACATTATTTGGTGATAGCTGTCAAACTTAGATGTTTCCTTCTCTTCTACTCTATCTCAGTTCTTCCTTAAGGAAAAGGTATGTGTACATCATCTATAATAAAGTTGCACAATAAATTAACTATTATGAAATATTCAGACTAAAACATTTTCCGGTTTTATATCTTTAGCACATCAAAGCATACATAATTACAGAGAATGTCTAACTTGGAAGAAGCCTTGGAAACACAAATATGGAGATATTTTGAAGAACAGCTCTGGACACGTACTGGGGTCTGTTCATGAATGCTAAAAAAAAGTGAAACTGAACACATCTAGTTAGATTGCCTTAATAAAACAAATTTTTATATCTAAAAAAAATCCTGTTTCATCAAAAAAATGCACCAGGCTTTTTGACTTTTTTTCACCCAAAAAACTATATTCCCTAGCAGAACTGACAAAAAATAGTGAAAACAGTGACCTCAGATAATGCTACCAAAGTCAAAATCGTATATATCCTACATAAAGATTTAAGCTATCAAAGAATAGGGAAAGTCCATCAATGGAACATGGTTTGGTGAGCCTATAAGATGTATCCTCTGGTGGAGGATGATTTGAAGATGTTAATAATCTTCATGATGTTAGAGTTTTCTTGGTGGGTTTCACTCGAAATCTCAATCAATTCGAGCGATTCCATTTTTTATCTCGAAAAACTCTATCAATTTGAGTATTCAGGATTTACACCCGATTACACTGATTTGAGTTTTTACATTGAAGTTTTTTCTTAAAGTTGAAACCATTCCAATTGGAGTTTATTTGATGTTCTAAAATTGGACCTTTGATTAATAACCCCCTCAGACTGTGGCTTCTCTTGTCTTTTCTTTAACTGTAACCTCCAATAATCTCCTTTTTACCTGGAATTTAAGAGACATTCAGTTTTAATTTTTTATTTAGTGTAGGCTACAGATGTTGTTAAATTTATTAAAATACAGATGTTTTTCTGTTACAGTTTACCCTAGTATTTGCCTTTGTAACTTTGCAACTGTCAGTGTAATCATGCTAAATTTTATATTCCCAACCACATACTTTATCCTGTGTCAGCTATGCCCAGCATCCAGAAAACAGATTAATCCTGAAGTAAGTGGACTGTAACAACCACAAAGAATAAAAAGCTGTTTGCAGAAGAGTTTGAGAATAACCAAACCAAAAACATTTTTAAAAAATATTTGATGCAGAAAAGGTTGTTTTGTATTAATTTGCACTTACTTATATCACCTTGTGGTGGCACTCATTTTATTAATACATTTCTTATGATTGCAGCCACTTGCTGCAAAAGAAAACTAAAAAAAACACTTTAAATTAGCAAGCAATTGAGCAACATGAGTCACAGTTTTTCAAGCATAACCCATGGAGAAAAAGTGTCTTCATGTGAGAATTTCACAGAGGCACACTGTACTTTTGTCTATCTTTGATGCCTGATGTTTGTGGCCAGATGCATACATTCTTTTGATATTAAGCTTATACACAGAATGTACTTGTAAGTAATGTATCAGTGTTTGCAGGTGACACAAAATGATCCAACCCAATAAATTCCATCCAGGATGTGGCATCCTTGCAACAGGATCTTGACAAACTGGCAATCTGGGCAGCTAAGTGGCAAATGAGATTCAATGTTGATAAATGTAAGGTCATGCACCTGGGATGTAAAAATATCCAAACCACTTATACCCTTAATGGGACTGCACTAGGCAAATTACTAGGAAAATTACATTGGAGTCCTTATAGATGATAAACTTGGCTGTAGCAAGCAATGCAGGTCAGCAGCATCAGTAGCATCAAGGGCAAATAAGGTCCTAGATAAGCTTATTTATATAGCACCAACTTATTCTACAGGGCCTTACAGAGACTATACGGCAGTCCCTGCCCCAGTGAGCTTACAGTATTGTTCTCTATTACATCTACACACACACACACACACACTATGGTCAATTTTATCAGAATTATGTATTAAAAGGGGCAAAGATTCACGGCAGGAAGCGGCCATTCTTCCACTTTATACAGCACTGGCCCCATCTAGAATATGTCGTACAGTTTTGGTCTCCACCACTCAAACAGGACATTATTGTATTAGAGAGGGTACCAAGAAGGGCAACTAAGCTGGTAAAAGGTATGGAAAATCTTAGCCACGAGGAAAGACTGGCCAAATTGGGGATTTTCACCCTGGAGAAGAGGCACTTAAGGGGTGATACGATAAATATGTATAAATATATAAGGGGATCATATAATAACCTCTCTAATGCTTTATTTACTAGTAGGTCTTTCCAGCTCATAGTACAAGTTGATCCAGGGACTAGTCTGCATGCCATTTTGGAGTCAGGAAGGCATTTTTTCCCCCCTCTGAGGCAAATTGGAGAGGCTTCAGGTGGGGTGTTTTGTCTTCCTCTGGATCAACTGGCAGTTAGGCAGGTTAAAAAAAGTTTAACTCGAACTAGAACTTGATGGACGTGTGTCTTTTTCCAACCTAACTTACTATGTCACGTATGTATAAACTTATTATAATAGGGCAGGGATTTTTTTGAAGAAGGGAAAGTTGCCCAGAAACATTATGCATTGACCACTGTCTGAATAAATGTGGTAGGGATTATGTGAAACTTGTGAGATATAGAATTATTACCTTCATCATTATTTCTATTGCAAAAAGGCACAAAATGCAACACGATGGATGAACATGCCACTGGGAAGCCTGATGTCCTTAACTGAAGACAAAACATGATGACAGTTAAAGATTATAATAATAATAAAAATAATAATAATAAAGATCATCATCATAATTCACAACAGTTCCTGTCCCAGTGGAGCTTACAGCCTAAGGTCCTTACAATGCACACCGACACACTATGGACAGTTTCAGCAGTCACTTAACTTGTCTGCATATTTTAGGAATGTGGGAGGAAATCTGAGTAGGAAGAGGAAAATGATGCAAGCATGGGGAGAATGACTAGCATTGAACTTATGTATCTGTATCTTTTATATCTACAGTAAATATACTTTGAATTATATTTGTTTACACATTTTTTTATGTCCTTTTTTCTAACCATTTTGTATATATATTTAACTTTAATCAAATGTTATATCACATATGGTTTTAAATATAATTTTAAATACTAAGTGCTGTGTTTGTGCTCTTAGATAATGCCTACATATGTGCATTAGAGTGACATCAGCTCTACTATATATCTAGCCCAATTAATCAGAACTGGTAGACTGTGCCTCCCAGGCACTTTGACCACACAGCCAGAACACTTGAAGGGAGAACATGAGTGCATTGAAATATGACTTTTCTCTGTGTGCGATGAATATACTCACACCCCCTTGGGTTAAAGTAACCTGTGCAAACTAGAATTTAGTTTCAGGTTAAAATCATTGAGTGGCAGCCCCTGGAAGGTACCTCGCATCGGAATCCTGTAGAGAACTAGATAATTTAGATGTGCTGTTAACATTTATGGGCTTTGAGCGGTTTCAGTAGTGAGTGTAGACAAGCAACAGTTGAAAATTGAGCTCTACAATATGACAATTACAGAGAGAGAATGACATTACAGATACAAATACACTACAGATATTCCAGGTGAAAATAAATTCAGTTTTTAGATTTTGCTAATTTTACAGTCCAACAAATCTATTTCTATACATACCTTTCTATTGCTAGTGGTAATAGCAGAATAATAAGATAAGCTTATTTATATAGCACCAACTTATTCTGCAGCACCTTACAGAGACTATACAGCAGTCCCTGCCCCAGTGAGCTTACAGTATAGGCCGCTATTACATCTACACACACACACACACTATGGTCAATTTTAGCAGAAATCACCTAACCTTTCTGATTATCCTTTGGGGGAGAATTGGAAAACCATAGAATACTTAATGAAAACTGCTGCAAGATGGCATTTAAGGTGTTTTGGATAGGAACAAATCCTCTTGGCACCCTTGGAATTCATTTCAGGTATTGGATACATTATTGTTTACTTGTTTTAATGGACACTACAATGTAGAGTAAGCAAAAATCAGTACTCACTGTCAGCGCTGACCGATCCACACAGGAGACGTTGCATTTGTTACAATTGTTCCCTGTGATCAGCCTACAGTCATTTACATATTACTGAGCTTTCTAATAAGGCCCTCTTCTATTTATATTCCAGTCTCTTATTCAAATCAATTCCTGGTTGCGAAGGTAAATTTGGACCCTAGCAACTGGATTGCTGAAATGCTGAAACCGGAGAGCTGCTGAATAAAAAGCTACATAACTCAAAAACGACATATAATAAAAAATGGAAACCACCAGAATATCGCTCTCTACATCATATTTAAAGTTAGTTTAAAGGTGAACAATCCCTTTAATGTTATAGAGCTCTACCAGCACACTTGCTTGCCAGTTGTGTACAAATGTTGTTCAGGGCCACTCCAGTGGCGGAACTACCGGGGGAGCAGGGGGGTGCGAGCGGGCCAGGGCCCGCACCCCCTCAGGGCCCCCCGGCAGCCCGTGCGCCACTGAAAATGTGGCCATACGGAGGGTGGCAGGGCCCGGCTGCGCGTCACGCACCAGGGCCCGCCCCCTCTAGTGACGCTACTGGGCCACTCTATTGTTGTTTTATGGTGGTTAATCCACAGCTGGGCAGATTAACCCCTGCTCCCACATGTAGGATAGCTGCTAATTTAACTTCACTAAGGAAAAGAACTGTGCAATTAAAGAACTGCTTTGATCAATTGCTAATGATGCTATTTAAAGGCACACTATCACATTTGGGTTTTATCATGGTTTTCCTCTATAAGATTTACTATTAAAATTGTGTATATATTTGACCCCACCAATAATGCATAAATATTTATAGTTATTAATAGATGCTGCATTCTGCACCAAGGTAAAAGAAACAGTCAAAACAAACAAAGAAAACAATCTTCTGAAACCCCTGGAAAATGATACTGAGGCAAAGACTCCAGATCTCTTGCATGATTCCATTTTATTTAAATTATAATACCAGAGAGCAATTTTCCTCTAACAAAAATACAGCTTTTTAATTAATACATTTTATGTGAATAAAGGATAAAATTGCTTTAAGAAAATGATAGTATGCCTTAAAAGTGATGCAAACCCAAATATAAAAATGTACCTATTAAAAGCAAATTTAGTTCTAAATAATTTTCAAATTATTTGGGAACTATATCAGCTATTGAAATCAGCATATGTATGTCCTTAACTATTCTTTGTACTGCTGGACCTTACTACATATCACATTGACATTCCTCCAGCCAAGACTCAATTTCCCATAATGCCTTGCACATTTTTTGTGATTCTCCTTTTTTAAGTTATGTTTATCAGAGAGCACACAAGCATTGTTGGAAATTGAGTCTTAGCTGGAGGGGAGAGTAATAGTGCATCCAGTGTTCCAAGCAGTGCAAAGAATAGAAAGGAAATAAAGTACATTGGAATGTTGCTTAGCATTAAGGGGCAGACTAATCAAAATGTGAAATTAGAGTTCACCACAGAATTTTACCCACTTTCTATTCATTCCATTAGGATTTTGAGAACGTCTTTATCAATCGGTGAAAGTTAATTTTTACCATTTGATAAATATACTTCTAAAAATCCGATAGGAATGAACAGAAAGTTATTTCTCCGGTAAACTCTACACTCAAATTTTGATAAACATGCCCCTGAATGTGCTGTGTTCTACAAAATGTTATATTTGGGGTTATAATGCTGCTAATATAAATAACAGATAACAGATATTAGAGATAACAGAATTATGAATTACTAATCAGCACATCCTTTGGTAGAGAACTTCTGAACCTTATAGAGAAATTCTTTGGAGATATTAAACTTCCTTCCATGAATTAGCTTCTGCCCCTGCAACATCATCCTAAATATAAGAACCGTTTCTTTATTGCTTAAACCACAACTTTATTTAATAAATGTATTTGCCACCACGTTTGTCTACTTATTGATTTATGCTCCTTGAAACTATTGACCTTCTCTACAAGGTAACAGATGTCTAACACATTGTAAGACTTCCCAACTCATATGTACTAGCACAAAACTGGTTCCATAATGAACAAGTCAATTGCAGGCAGGGTCAAACTGACCTATTATTATACCAAAGAATCCCCTGGTGGGCCCATCCCATAAGACAATTTCCATCAACTCATCTGAATTTCCACCATGGGCCCTTTTTAAATTCTATACCATTTGACACTATTTAAATCTAAATGCTGTAAGAGTGGACCCATGTTGTTATATTCTCTTGTGTGCTCTAGGAGATCCAATCTAACACTGCTTAGAGGAGCTATAAGGGTCAATGGCTGCATTTGAATAAATCTTGTAAGTTTGAAAGGAGACATAGTTCTAAACACTACCTGGGTTTTCAGGACTTTACTGGCCAATTCAATTTCTCAGAAAATAGGACACCATATTTGTTATTAACGATCTTATATGGATATGTAATTGAATATTTAATTGCCATATTGTAAACAGAACAGTAAACTGTATGTATGCACTTTTTGTTTCCATGTACCACATTTATCCATTATATCTCCCACAGACACCTTTTTAATAAAATAATTAAAATTTTTAAAAATGATTCTTTTGCTCTATAGTAATAAAACAACACCTTGCTTGATTCAAACTAAGATATAATTACCCCTTATTGGAGTTAAAATAATCCTATTGGGTTAAATTAATGTTAAAATAATTTTTAGTGTACTGAAGGTCCTGAGCATTCTAGATAATAGATCCCATACCCATATACAGTATATATATATATCTATGTATATATAGCAACATTTTGGGAGTTCCACTCTCCTCTTTATTGATAAGCTCTTTCATTTTTATCTATCTTGATTTAAATGTTAAATATTTATCTTATATTTTGTACCACTTTTATATATATTTAAATCTTTAATGCCCTTGTAGAACTTATGGGATTTCATTTTTTTTTTTTATTACTTCAAACATGAGTGTGAACGCTCTTCTTTAAAACTAGCAGCTATAAGATCTCTCACAGTTATTAACCCTGCTGTATCTTGACATCACCTTTCAATTGGAGTCCAGGAACATCTTCTTTTTCTTGTTAAAATGCCCAACAATGGAATGTATTTAGTTGAGAACATTTTCTTCTCTCAAGAAACAACTTCCATTATATATCTAATATGTATAGATACCTGTACATTGGGTATATAAGATGTATATTGGGAATTAATATTTCCAGTTCTCAGCAAAACACATTTCATTTTAAAAAATCTAATAAAAAGATGATTGATACTGTAGATAGATAGATAGATAGATAGATAGATAGATAGATAGATAGATAGATAGATAGATAGATAGATAGATAGATAGATAGATACAACAGATACTGTAGATATATTTAACAAAATTATCTTTTATATAGTTCAGGGTTTGTCTGCTTTTGAAATCAGCAGGACACTAGATAGAGAGAGAGAGAGTGAGAGAGAGAGAGAGAGAGAGAGAGAGAGAGAGAGAGAGTAATAAAGTAATTCTAGTAATAACAATTTTTAGTTCACATTTGCGTTCCACAAAGAGAGAGAGAGAGAGAGAGTAATAAAGTAGTTCTAGTAATAACAATTTTTAGTTCACATTTGCGTTCCACAAAGGCATTAGTGTACAAAATAAAACCTAGTGCTATTTAAAGAAAAAAAAGAGATGTGGTTTTGCTTGGATTTTGCTTATGTTTAAAACGGGCCAGAAAGGAAATGTAGGATATAAGAGAAAATATGGACTAAAGCAGGAAGAGTAGGTGAAGAGTAGTTGAAGAGAACTGTATTAATGAAAAATTTAACAGTGGTGGACCCAGACGCATTGCCGAAATTGCAGAAGCAGGGATGATTAATATTTAACATGGTAATCTGCCGCTTGGCTAGTTCCTGCACATGGATGATCTCCTCCTCTCTCGTATCCCTTCAATTCAAGTTTCAGCCTCATCCACTAAATTTTACTTAAGCTTGCATTAATTACACCTCGTGAATTTGGGCATTTGTCCTCTCGAGATGATTTTTGTGTATGCGTTTGCCTGCGAGGGGGAGGGCTGAGTGATCTTTAGGAAAGGGGGAGGGGAGTATGACTTGAGTGAATGAAACAAATCATTTATTTTTCATGATTATGGGAAAGCTGGTTGTCCTATTTAGTCACATTAGATGCTCTGTTAACACAACATAAAATACAAAGTACGAAAGAGGAATGAAAGCTCAGAGCAAGGCAAGGTCTCCCATTAAACACTCAGTGTGGGGTAGTCCCAAGAAAACTCAAGGTCTTTTCACCACATAAAAAAAACTGTTGTTTTACCTTAAGTCATAAATTAATGGAAGTCTTTGCTTAGATAAACAAAATCTCCATATTGCTGGGGTTTCTTAGACCAAAATGTGGAATTTTTATACTATTTGCATTTTTTGTTTTGATAAAAAAACACCTTAGTCATAATATTAATTCCCAACATCTAATATACAGTACATATGAAACATTGCTAACAATTTAGAGTGCAATTGGTGGCAAACACTTTTAAATGTTTTTATTATGTCAAAATGTATAACAAAACAACACTTTTGATAAATAGGGTATGCCTCCTGTTTGTTGGGTATGGCTCCTTGAAATGGCCCAACGTTTTTTCGTTATATTTCTCGATTGAGTTTGAAGCAACAAATTGATGATTCATCATTATTGTTATAATGAATTTCCTTTAACGAAAAGTTCAGTGTAGCATGTCCAAAATGCTCAGGAACTGCGGTTTTCCAGATAATGGATCTTTCCATTATTCAGCTCTTAATACCTAAAGTCTACTAGAAAATCATGTAAACATTTGGCGGGTTATTTATCAAAGGTTGAGTGTATGAGGTGTGTGAGGTTTTTTTTCTACCTCGAATAAACTCACAACTCGAATGTTTGCTTATTTATGAAAAAACCTGAATCAAGTTATCGGCGAAATAAACCTTGAGTTGCTTGAGTTTTCGAGCACAAATCAACAAAAAAACATTGAAAATTATGGAAGCTGAAAACATCTTCAAATGGTTCCAGGGACCTTGACAGGTTTTAACTGGAGTATTATAAATTATTTGGGAAAATACAATTTAACCTTTAGTAAATAATCCGCTAAATAAACCCAATGGGCTGGGTTTGCCTCCAATAAGGATTAATTATATCTTAGTTTGGATGAAGGTACTGTTTTATTTTTACAGAGAAAAATAAAATTATTTTAAAAATTTTAGATTTTTTTTTGGATTTTTTTGGATAAAACCACATCTATGGGAGATGGCCTTTCTGTTATTCGGAGGTTTCTAGATAGCAGGTTTCCGGATAATGAATTCCATACCTGTATAAGAGATGAAAAAAGTGATAGAGACAATAAGAGGCCTGATTTAAACAAGTATGTTCATACTGTCCATAGTTATTTCCATTAAGAGTTTTAATGCATGCGTTAGAATGCAATATATATTAGAGTTTTGGGATTCAGTGAACTCAGGATTGTATCAATTTATCTGCATTCCAAGGAAATAATTTCTGCATAAAAATGGGACTGATGCTTTATCCTACATGAGATACAAAATATGTGACTGAGAACAGAAAAATGCCCATCATATGTTACCTATACCACTCACAATTCAATTTTGCCAAATTTAAGCACCAAAAATGTGTGTCTTGTTGCTGTGCACTTTAATTCAGTATACTTTATACATTTGTATACTTTGACAATTTAATAAACGTGTGCTTCTTTAACTTGTTCAGAATTTTGTGCAATATTTTACTTTTGGCTTCTCCTCCACTATTTAGCATTTTAAATATGCCATGTCTTACACATAAAGGGGCATTGACCCTTACAAACAAAATTACTTGTAATGAATTAAGGAATAGCTACTGTACAATATATATTTGCTGAAATTGTATTCACAATGCCCATTATTCCATATTTTAAGTTCACAGGTCCTTAAACCTGTCATTAGGAACCCCCTCCCAGCAGTAAGTGTTATTCAGGGTATTCTCACAGGAGCCCAGGTAGCTCTATCAGAATCACAGGTGGATCTGTCAGAATTACTAATCGATGTATTGATCCATCTGTTCTCCTGTGAGGTTATCCAGACTCTGTGAACTGTTGTGGGAGCCTGAGGACAGCTTTGGGAATTACTAATATACACTCTATACAATGATTACCAATTTAATCACCACCAAGTATTAAAGATTCAGCTCTACAGAAAAGCATCATAGAAGGTAGCACTGGGGCCTATTATTAAATCAGAAAAGGGTTTTATACTTACCCTCAATGAAAGCAAGGCCCATCTCCCCAAATAGAATATTATCTGTTTGATCAATAGAGTGTAGGCAATATACCTCTGATAAATCAGTCAGCATCACAGTTTTATCATTTTAAGCCCAAATATTAGACGTTAGCAGGAGTTGCTTCCATGCAATCTATTGATTAGTTTTTAAAATTATACAAACATATTTTTGATTCCCACTAACAATGCAATATATACACACTCCCCTTAGATTATGTCTCAATTACTCTTAATCACTATTAATCATTTTTGTTGTTTTCATAGTGTTTATATTGTTCAAATTATTTTCAAAACAAATCACATAATTGATGTTTTGTCAAAAGTGAAGTAGGTTTTGCTAATCTCCAAAAAGGCCAGTGTTTGTATCACCTCAATAGTAGAAGTTACTGTACAGGTATGGGATCTGTTACCCAGAAACCCATTATCCAGAAAGTTCTTAATTACGGAAAGGCCATCTCCCATCGACTCCATTTCAATAAAATAATTAAATTTTTTTTCCCTGTATAATTAAACAGTACCTTGTACTTGTTCTCAACTAAGATATAATTAATCTCTATAAGGAGGCAAACCCAGCCTATTATGTTTATTTAATGTTTAAATGATTTTTAGCAGACTTAAGGGCCCATTTATTATTCTGGTGAGGTTTTTAGGGGGACAACTTTAATTTTTCATGGAAAAAAGAAAATCTATTTTTTTTTAGATTTATAATACAGGAATGGGATCTGTTATCCAGAATGCTTGCAACCTGGGATTTTCCTGATAACGGATTTTTCTGTAATTTGGGTATTCATGCCTTAAATCTACTAGAAATTCATTTAAACATTAAATAAACCTAATAGGCTGGTTTTGCTTCCAATAAGGATTAATTTTATCTTAGTTGTCTTAGTACAAGCTACTGTTTTATTATTACAGAGAAAAAGGAAATCATTTTTAAAAATTTGGATTATTTGGATAAAATGGAGTCTATTCCATAATTCGGAGCTTTCTGGATATCGGGTTTCCGGATAAGGGATCCTATACCAGTACCTCAAAGCTGTTAAAAATCTGAATCCGAGAATACGCCATCTCAAACCTGTCGCGGTTATGAAGAAGTCAAAAGCAGATGTCCCTGAAATTGTTTCTTGACATTGTGATCTGACTGTATAATCCGAAAAAATGGTTTTCATCGGATAATTCGAAAAAATCTGGGTTTTTGTCTGATAATCCGAATTTTGGTCCATGGAGTCATCTGAGTGTGGGCGTAGGCTCAATTAATTTCATATGGTTGCCCAGAGTGGCAAGGATATTTTTTTCAAAAGGCTTAAAAATAAGTACTATATTTTAATATAGATTAAATTAACTTTAAAAATCTGGTTTAAGATTATAATTGAAAAATGCTCTATATACTTATAAGATGATGGTAAAAACCTTTGCTATGAATTTTACATTAAGTACAGCTAACAAAGTCTAGACAATAGCTTATATATTTAAAAAAAAAAAATACACACTGGGAAATATATTTTCCATAAGCAGTGATTTGAGCATACACGTGTGCTGCATTTAAATTCTTTTCAGAAGTAGTTACTTAAGAAATGGAAAATATTTAAGTTATTAGGCTTTCACAAAACTCCCTACTGGCTCTGTGCTGCAATGATTCTCAAATTGACTTGCAGGCCTCCGCTCTTTTCCTTTAATCAGTAATTCAAACCACCCAGGCAAATAACAACCCCCCATATGGAACTTCAAACCCAGAAATTGAAACCTAATGTTATTAGAAAGAAAGATCAATAAAATACATGCCACAAGCATGCACAGAGGGAACACTTGTAAGAACGCCTGAGCATCCATGCGTATCAACTACCAGTGGCTCAGAGAGCGGGTGGATAATTTGTCAAGGAAAGAAAAACTTGCATACAAAGAGGTCAATGGCAACAAAGTAATCATCCTTGACACCTTTATAAAATTTAAACAAGATGTCAGAGAACAAATTATGAATTGTAATTTTATCTCTCAGCTGTGGAAATATGAAAGGGAAAAATATTGAAAGAAAGGGTCAGTGAAATTCTTGCTATAAGAAAGAATTCAGAGGACTTGTCAAACTTTCTCATGCATGATTCAGTTACCATTAAGTGGGAGCACTTTCATATGTCTCTCTTACTGCCTTTTAAAGGAAAAGTATAGTGAAAAAGCAGCTGTCCCTGTGAATATTTTATCATTGCTATATATGAAAAGCTTCTATGCCATGGAAAAATAAAAATGGTGTTTTTCCAGCTACTGGAAATACAGACACTTTTGGCCTTATTTACTCCCATTGGCAAAATAACCCACATGTGACATTAGGATACATAAAGTGATTGTGCTTCAACTTTTCTAGCACCTATTGACAATGGACTGGATGTGCCTGTTAATGTGAAAGAGTTACTGTAAGCCTGTGCTGCAGTCAGCATCTTTCCTCCAATAAAGACAGAGAATGAACACTAGAGGCCCAAAAGTGAGCACCAGTCATGGTGTATTAACATAACATAACAGCACCATGTTTACTATGAAACTGGATTATTTTAAACACCCACTGATGATTATATGGCCTGATTGTAGGTCCACCAAATCCTATTCCTGGGTTCTCTATTGTTCCTGCATTCCAGCTGCTGACTTGCTTTCTGACTATTCTAAAATTTGGTTCCTTGCCTGTCTTAACCTGTGCCTGAATGTTACTTCAACTTTGCTAATCTGTGCCCCTTCCCATATGTGTTGTGACAAGTGTATATGGGATTTTGGCCAGAAGATGCAAACTTCCACCCCATGTGTGCAGTGCCAAGGCAGGTCATAGTAACTCCTGACACTACACACTATGCATTTTCTCTGCAAGTGTATAACACGGAAGAGAAAATGCATGTTGTACTATACAAGGGACCCCTGAACATTATACTTTCCACTGACAAGGCATAAGCTTAAGGAGTCAGTTTGCTTATTGCGTCTATGACTAGTGATGAGCGAATTTATTCGCCAGCCATGGATTCGCCGTGGAAAAATTTGCTGAGAAAAAACAGCCATAAGAAAAAAACGCCCATTGACTAAAATGCCTTTGGACAAAAAAGTTGCCTTAAGAAAAAACGCCCATTGACTTTAATGCATTTGGACAGAAAAGTCGCCATAAGAAAAACATCCATTGACTTTAATGCATTTGGAGTGAGAAAAATTGTCGTGCTTAAAAAACACCCATTGACTTCAATGCGTTTTGCTAATTTTTCGGCGTTTTGCGAATTTCTTCTCAGTTTCGAAAAATTTTCATCTGAGAGAAACGGGGCAGATTCACTCATCGCTATCTATGACATTTTATTGGTGTGCTGATTACCGATTGCCATAAAAAATTGGGCCACTAAACTCTGTCCAAAACATGAGTGTTTTTTGGTGGTAACAATGCCACTAGAATTTAACTGAAAATGCTGAATTGGTGAGGGGAAAAGGAGCTTGCTGCAATTTTGTACATACATTTCATCAAACCTTGCTTTGTGTTCCTGCACAAATCTATTGTATTTTGGCACATGCGTTTGGGGAGGGTATACGCTCAGCTTGCTTAGCCTGTCACATTTACAGTTGATTCTACTAATGGGCACACTTACACACCTTGTAGAGGAATCAAAATCTATATGAAGCAGTGCATTTTTGATGAACATAGAACACTCTAACTGAAATGTTGTACACAAAGGTATTAACTATGCTTGAAAGATGAGCATGGTAGACAGGCTGGGTAGACGGAGAATGACCATCAAATTTGCTGGGGGGGAGTCAGGGGAATGCACGGAGAAAGTGGGAATGGGAGGAAAGAATTGCATATGTTTGGGAGAAAAAGTACATTTGTGGAGACTTTGGCACGTAGAGAGAAAATGGGATATGGATGAAGGCATCATATGGGTAAGGAAAAGAGTATAGTTGACCATAAACAGGCCAATTTAAGCTGCTGGTATTGCCCCCCTTTCCAACAGCCTATCTAAACATCTTGCTGAAATTTGTCCAGATAGGTAATGGGCAGGTTAGAGAATCCCATTAGGTGAGTACAGTAAAGAATTGTCTCATTGATGTTGTTTTACCTAAATGGTATGAGCAGAAATAGCCACCCATGCCCCATTCATCTGGATTGAAAATAGTGAGAATTCAGAGAATGAAGTCATGTTTAACATGTGTTTGTCAACGAATACTTTATACGCTAATGCATACACCATGGGTTTGAAACACTTGAGGAAAGCCTTACTGATCAGATCAGATCTGTGATCCCAGTGGTTCCATGAATCCCATTTCAATTTTCATCTTAAATAAATGCAATCCTCCTGGAGTCATTCATGGCCAGCCTTCTCATATGAAATGTGCGACATATGCCTAATATGCAGTAAACACTATCAATCGCAACCTTGCAAGAATAAATTAATTAAACAGTTATTAAAGGGAAAGATTATGCTCTGGACTGATGGATTCTGTAACCATACAAGACAAACATCAGTATTCATTTTTCTCTGTTGTGAATATTTAGTACTACACAGCCTAATATTGCCATTGTGCATGTTATGAATGTTGAACTTGCTCTGTTGCTTACCTTCTGTGTGTAACTTGCAAACTCTGTCATTAATAATGGATTACCAAGTGAACCAGCTGCAGCAAAGATTTTTCCACCCTCTTAGACAAATCATGTTCCACTGAAGGGTTAGTTATTGATTTTGATACTGATTCTTTTTATTTTATCAGCATTGTGTCATTCTATTAATTAGGATCTACCTTCTTTAAAAAGAAAGAAATATGTTTGTAGATTGTCAGCTCTTAAACAATGGCAATGTAGTTTTATCACATGGTATGTATAACATAGAACATTGATACACACACATGGGTTTTAATTATTATTACAGTATCAATATTTGGAACATACCTTACATGTACTATACAGATTAATAAAACATTACTTTCTATAATTTGACTACAAAGTAAATGATAGCCGCACTTATAAAGTGGAATAGAAAGAAATTGCTTGCAGTGCAATCTAAAATGTATTAGGAATAAGTACTTGGTTATAACCACTTGGATGTAACTTCTGAAAAACATATAATGACCACTAAATAATTTCTTAATCTTAATATAGATGTTGGGGTATTTCTTTAATGAAAGAGCATCTAAAAAAAATCCTGATGTTAGTGATGTACATAAGGAATAGGCAGAATTATAGTGAATTTATCTAAGGACATAATGAGACGAAAATCTTTATTTTAAACATAGGCATATCAGTCTTTGAACATGAAGTGCATAAAAGGAACCCCTGCAGATTTTCAATTAAGAAAAATAAAGACTGCATAATAAAGACTGCATTAACATGTTCTGGTATATGACTGCATAACAAAAGGGCCTTCCTCAATAACTTTTGAATAGCGATGGGTGAATCTGTCACAAAACGGCGACATTTCATGAAACACATTGAAGCCAATGGGCGTATTTTCTTGCTATTTTTCTTTATGCTGCCTTTTTTGTCCTAATGCATTAAAGTCAATGGGCGTTTTTTCTTATGGTGACTTTTTTTCTCCAAATGCATTAAAGTCAATGGGGGTTTTTCTTATGGGCGTTTTTTTCATGGCAAATTTTCTATCAAAAAATATGCACATGGCAAAATTCGTAATTTTGCCGTGAATCCATGGCTGGCTAATAAATTCGCTCATCACTACTTTTGAAATGTGAGGGTGGATCATGTTTAAAACATATATTTTACATTTATATATTATTCAGGTTTAAAAGATACATTTGAATGGGGTTAAGAAATAAAAGTTTGCTGCATGTATAATCACCTATAGAAACCAACCCTCAGGTGGCAATTACTTGTCACCTGTTAAAAGCAAACATCATAAAGGTTATATGGGTTACTGCTCCTGTGCATAATTAGAGACTCTTAGTGGTTTATTTATTTAAATCTGAATGCCATAAACTCTATGAAATCCAAATTTTTAGTAGGAAAAAACCCTTGATTTTATGTGATTTATAATACCCCTAGGATGGAAAAAGTCAGAATCTGAAAATCGGGCATCTCAAACCTGCTGAGCTTGTATATAAGTCAATGGGAGTGGTCTCTATCCTATTTGAAAGTTTCTGTGGTGGTCTGCTCTGAAATTAGCACGAAAATCTGACTATTTTGCACTTTTCAGGCTAAATCCGAAAACGTATAACTTTTTGGGGAAACACCCTGAAAAATGAGAGTGATTCTGATTCCTCTAGGAAATCTTTGTTTGCCTTGACTCAAAGTGCTGGGATTGTGTAGAAAGGTTAATAGGTGCTGGAATCCTTGTGGTCTTTGATCCCACCAAAGAAGGAATGGAAATAAAAAAAGGGTTCAGAGTGAAACCCAGTTACAATAGCATATACTTAGCTTACGTAAAGATTCCCATCCATTTCCTGTGTTTACAAGTTCAACTTTCTGTCCAAGGAAAACATGTCTAATTTTTACATGATCCAGAGTAAGGAGGAAAACACCTTATTTGAGGCTGTTTCCAAATTTCCTCAGAAGGTCAAAAATCTTTCTTGACTCCATCAGACTAGTCCATGGATCAACTTTGGGTTAGGAGTTAATTTTGATAAACCTTTACTTGCTAAAAAGGCAAATTATTAATAACTATTTAATTAATAACTTCACAACACTTTCATGCCATAAAATGGTACCACCTTTCTCCTAGTCCAGAAAATGTTCATATGGTCCTCTTATATAGTTATACATATTGATTATATCCCCTTAGGTGCCTTTTCTCCAGTATAAGCAATACCAGCTTGGACAACCTTTTTTCATAACCAAGACCTCCAATGTCATTTATAAGCTTCATTGCTTTTTCTACATTTGTCTTTTATTGTCCATTTTCAGTGTTGCAGACTGCAAAACTGCACTGCATATTGTAGGATTGGGAACTACCTGTTTTGTCTTTATACTCCTATGGGACAGTACCTTCCTGGCCCTTCTTGCTGCCCATTGGACTAGCATAACAGGGAGATATTCCTGGTAGGCGGTGTGGTAATTTTATTGATCAGCACATTTGAAACGACTTCCTAACCCATTCTGCCCACTGTGTGTCTGCTGACTCTGGAATTGTTTTTTCTCCCTACCACCATTATATTGCTAGGGGTAGTGTAAAAAATGAATAAATGTTTTGAGAGGGTCACCAATACCCTACAAACCTTCTTGTCGGGTAAAAGAGGGAAACAATGCCCTCCCCCTAAGCTTTACCACATTGCTACTGACCACCAATTCTAAAATTGCCACTATTATATATAATATTATATTATATTAATATGGTCATTTACAACCACAAGCACAGCTTTGCATGCATTTCACAATTTTTTTTACCTACATGGCAACATGTTCCCTAGAATTCCATTTGCTGATGTGAGGAGATTATGCACCTGACGCAATTGTGTCCAATTTGCCAAAATTCATACAGTGTACTTTCATAAAAGTATAAAAGTATACTGTACCTATTGATGCAGGCTGCTGTGGGAACCGAGGATCTCCTGCCACTTCTAACCGGCAAATCTAATGTAACACATCCATAACATAATGTCATAGTATCGTAATGGGATAAACTTTCCAGATACCCAGGAAACACAGACATTATGACTAAATGTAATATAATTTTTTATGGCTAGTAAGGCCACTGTAAGAGACACATTTACATTTAGGACAGACCAGCACTAACTGTCTTAGAACTATCCTGAAAGCTTTCCTTTATAGCTTAAGAAAACTAAAACTGAGTGGAAAACAGAAGTGAATACAATTTCAGATCTAAATTGGGTTTATTTACAATCATTCTAATGCCAAACACAGAAAGCAGGGTAATAATATCAACTACATGCTGGAAGTAAGACTTGAGAGTACTGTACAAGCACTATAGACCACGTTTATCAATTAGATGTAGACATTGTGGATTTTCTCGCTTTCCTTCTCTGCTTGCTCCCAGTTCCCTCAGCTGCTGCTCTTCAGACAAAGATGTGAGGGCTTTGATCCGACTGGCAGCTGCCACAAGGGGATTGGCTTAGAGGTTAATTACACAAAGACAGTCTCCAGCTGTGGCAGAAAGCTCTCCTCTATGTTTGACCCTCTCCCAGGTACCCCTATAAAAAAGACAGACAGCAGAGAAAGTAGCAGTGAAACATCTTTTGATATGACAAAGTCTCCTCTTGCTGAATCTATAATTCTTGGTTTGTTTGTTTAACTGGTATTTGAAATATGAATGATGTCTTCACCACAGGGGCCACTGAATCTGGTTTAAGCTTCAGTTCAGGCCGGTTTTCTGCTCAGGAAACCTGGCCTCTTAGAGAAGGAATCTGCTTTTCTCACATCACCAGACATCATGAGAGCAGAAAAAAAACACCCTTGGACTGAAGTTTTACTTCCCAATTTTGCCAGTCTACTAAAAATAATCCCCCTGTAAACTTTTGTAGAATGACAACTCCCTTGATGCTTAGCTAGATAAATAAATGCATTGTGTGTGATTTATAGCTATATGGATGTATAGATTGCATCCACATTTCATTTACAAAAGAAATTTGAGTCATTAAGAATGTGCAAATTTATAATGTGCTCATTTTAACTATAATTAAAATTTTACAACATTTCTGGAATCATAATAAATAAGGATAAACAATTTTCCTGTTGTTTCATTGAGGAAACAATTGTTTCATTGTTCTTTCATAATTAAACCATTTAAATTGATGTGTGAGGGTATTATAACGCTATTAGAATTCAGTCTACAAGCAAGAAAACAAAAACAAGATCTTTAAGACCGGTTTCAAAATTAGATGTCACCTAAATGTAATGTTGGGAACCATGACAAGGTAAAAATAAAAGTGTATTTTAATAGAATATATTAGACACCTGTACAGAGCCACCCATATCCCTATCTGTTCCTTGCTTATACTTTTGCTTTGTGTCATAACTCTATAAAACATAAATAAAAAATGACTTCAGTGATGGGAAGGTCTGAAATAAAGAGCAAACGAAGCAGACAAACAAGTACAATGAAGAAAATATCTCAACTAGCATATTCATTATGTGTTTAGCAGTTAATATGATTTGCTGAATCAAGTGCTTTTCTCTTAACAGGCAATGTATGTTTAGCACAGGCTTTTGGACTATTTACATTCAAGCCCCTGTTTAAGGGTCAACATTTGGTCATGGCCCCCTTCACAATCCGTGAAGGAGTGCTTGTGAAATTGCATTGTTCTGTTAGCAGGAAACCCCTGCCAGGACCCGTCACCACTGCCCTTTTGGGACCTAAGATCAACAGGGAACAAAGGCAAGGTACAGAAGAGGGTTAGTACATAGTACATAGCCTGGTAGTGTTTGCTTAGCTAAGATCCTATCTTGTCCCTATATCACCTTTGATATTATCTCTTTGTGATAGTTCCCATTAGCTCTTCTGATTTTGCATTGAATAAGCAGAAAACATGAACTGGTCTTTGGACACTCTGAAAAATCCCACGCTCTCTTGTTGTTATATACAGTAAAAATAAAGCTATTTTATGGTAACAGGCACATTAGCAGATACAGTATATAAAAAGTTTTATATACATAATATATCCAGTTCAATGACTTCTTGTCCATTACCACTATGCAATTATGAGTATCTAATGGATGCTGTTTTTATAGCTTCTTTATTTCAGAATGTTGTCATGCTTTTTTTTTCATATTGTCTAGCCTTATTTCTTTCACTATGAACAGTTTCCCTTAAAGGAAAATGAATTCCAAATACTGATTACTGTTAATAAATGTAAAGGTTTTTTTACCTGGTACTTTATGATGATTTTTTTCCAGTAGGCTGTACTTTCTTTTTTTCCAATGATTATAATCTAAGTCTGTACCAGTAATGCAGGTTTAAAGATTTAAAGATTTCATACAACTAAATCAGGTAGTGGGCAATTTTAGAACTGCCAACTACCTAGTACCTGATCACACAGTGTGCACGGCAAGGACATATCCCAGGTATGTGTTTTGGGAGACTTCTTTTCCTACAGCAGTGGTTCGCAGATTGGGGGGCTAGTCCTCCTGATAGAAGCAGTGGCTGTGCAGGCCCAGTGTTTAAGATATTTAGGGTGAGATTTTGAGATGTTTGCCACTGTCCTAGACTGAGCAGCCTGAAGATGAATTGATGCTAATTTAGGGTTAAAACATATCTGCTGTATTAGTTGTTCTAGGAACTATAACTGAATAATTTACATCAATGTTTTCCTATATCTGTAACCTTTTTGTGGGGTTTGACTAAGGTCAAATGGTGATTGAACAGAAAAGTCTGGCAATCACTGCCCTGCAGTGTGCAGGGTGAAGGATAGGGGAAAGGGCACAACTGCTCCATCCAGAAAGCTTTTAAAATGCCTTAAAAGCAAATATGCAATATTCATTTAATATTTTTATTTGTTAGCCTGGCATGTGAGTGACCACTTTTCTGAGAACACTTTAGCTATTGTTTCACTTTATACAAATGAATATATACTTTTCACAGGAATATTTAGGCATCATATTGCACCATAACAGTAAAACACTGCTACTGTTGTAAAGTAGATCCAGGTTTTTATTATACTGTAATTCTAGAAACAGAAGGTTTGAGAAAAATAAAAACATGTGAAGTAACAACATGCGGATATACTGAGAACAGAACCAAATATCCACAGATGAGGGTTCTGTTCTCATATGTTCAATGTATATTGATAATTATTTATAATTATTTAAATATGTACTATACCTGCCCACTGATGTAGTGTATGCCAATTTGTCAATATTTCCCTTGCACATTTATTCCCACAGGGTTATGAAAATTATAGTCTCCAAATAAAAAGTGAATATACACACTACAAAGCAAAGTAAGAATAGTAGCATCAGTAGTAATGTCATTCTACAAATTGTGGCATTTAGATCTACCTCTTCTCCCTCTGTACTCCATTATGTGTAGCTTAAGGTGGCAATGCACTGATCAGTTATCCACAATATCCAACCGATTGTCCTGCTGGCCTAATGGCGGGATACCGCATGGGTGGCCAACTACCATTGACAGCCAATTGTTATACTATTGCCAATATGCTAGTATTCAGGGTTGCTTTCAGAAATATATATTATCGCTCTCACAGCCCTTTCTCTTATTTTCAGAAAGCTCTACCCCTATGGTACCCTGGCTGAAAATGAGTATTTGTCTTAAAAAAAGCTCATCTAAAGCATACAAATTATAGAAGCTACAAAGGAAAAAAAAGCAGACAACTAATTTATCTTTTCACTTCTTTTTTTTATAAAAATGACATGAAGAATGAATGATTGGTTTAATGAATAATACCTTTGGAAATACAGTAAGCGTGTGTCAGACATGGATATTGATGTTGAATATCTGCTACTATATGCAACTATTGGGTAAGAGTATTATGTTGCACAATATGATGTACACATCTTCATAATTCCCCACCCACTGGTCATTCTAATATCCTCTCCTGTTCTAAAACATGCCCTGTGTGTCCCATTTAATTTGGCATAACTTCATGTTATTAAAATTGCATTAATATATATATATATATATATATATATATATATATGGCAATCAAAGGCTGCCCAAGGAAATGGTATTGTTTTAATTACTAAAGTTTTCAAAAGCTTGTATGCTCAGGTCGCCAAGATTTTAATCGCATTGTATACTATTTCCTTCCAGATATGTAATAATTAAATTACACATATCTACAATATTGATGTTTAGTTTTATTTCTTTATATTTATAACTATACCAAAGGTATATTAAAAAAATTACATTAATGATATTACCAGTACCTTCAGTGTCTTGTAGTAATTGTAGGCACCCAAACATAAAACTGATAATGTGTTTTTATTAAAAGTGAGGGCGTTATAGTCCTATTGTATTGCACGTATATACAGAAATGTATCTCTGGGTATGCGTGAGTGGGTGTTACAGTTGTAGAGTTGGGAAAATTCAGCATCTCAGACCTGCCAAGGTTGTATATAAGTCTATGGAAGAGGTCCCTATAATATTTGAAAAAACTCCATTGATTTTGGACTTTTCGGCCAAAAATTTGGAAAATTTGGGCTTTCTGGGAAAAAGCCTGAAGAAATCGAGCGAATTCGGGTAAAAACTCTGAAAAAGTCATACGATTCAGGGTTTTCAATCAATTTTATTGAGTTTGTCCCCGATCCGATTAAATCCTGCTTTTTTAATATATAAGGTCCAAACGTGGATTCTAGTTTGGTCTGACATTTTTTCATTAAATTGTGGGATTTATCAAACCATATGAAGTGCACATTGCTGCTCTTTAGAAAAGTACACTTTTATTAAATTCCTTGCTATATAAATCATACATTTGAGTATGTACTCAATATTCATTATGTTCCAGATCATGGATATGCGCCACTTTCGCATAGTGAATCAAATATTTATAATAAGCATCTTATTACACTTTTTTTAGGTAAACTGAGTTACATTTACTAGGAAAAGGGGGATGGAAATGAGAAAAGGATGAATATTTCATAATTCATAGTGTCCCTGGGAAAATGTCACTTACATTTTTGGAGTCCTGTATACAAAAAAACAGATTGCAAGCTCCTCGGTACACATATTTCCTACGATTTTTAACACCTGCAGTAAACATAAAGGAAGGATGCTGTAAAAAGTATATAATGTATTCCTTGCCCTGATAGTTTATGTGTGCAAATAAATTCAGTGAATAATAGCATATGGTAATATATAGCATTATGTTAATTAACCACACTTTCACCTCTAATCATTATCGAATTATGTATCACACTCATTATATCTAAACACAGAAAAAGCTAGAAAAGCTTGTTATGGTGTCAAGAGGACAATTGTGCTCTTTAATCCTTTCTATGAACAAGAGCAAAATTCTGGGGAAAAAGGAGATTTTCTTCTCTTTATTGCTGTACAGGAAACTCATTCTCATAATCAATGTGACAGGTGTGCAATGACTGAAAAGTTAGAAAGGAGGAGGGGGAGCCAGGCCATGTGTGTAGTGGGAGAGCGAGAGAGACCCTTCTCCGTCTGAGCTGTCAAATCCACCCATATCTCTGATTAGACATGACAAGCACACCTGCTGTCTCTAAAGCTCTGCAATTAAAGATTCTTTGAGGTCCCAGGAAGTGACCGCATTAGAAAGGCCCCTTGCAGGCAGCTCCTTAGCATATTTCCAGTGTCATTAGCAGACTAGCTAAAGCAAAGTAGATCATCCGAGGTCCCTGACATGACCCATGCACTCTTTTCACTTAGACAAGGGATGCTTTTTGACTTTTAAAGAAATCTCTAGGCTCTTCCAAAAAGGATAACTTGTGTAGAGTGTGCAGCAATTCAAGAGCTTAAGCATTCATTAGGATTCAAAAAAAAAACATTTCAGCAATTCAGTCAATGGCTCCACATAATTTAATTTTACTATGTTAAATTCATCAGAATGTTACTCTCTGCATTGAAAGGCATGGGGGTAATATTTATAATTTCCGCTGAAAAGCATTGACATATCAGCAAAACCTAAGAAAATGGAAAATGTTACTAAAATATTTGTATGCGTGTCTAAGGGAAAAGATTCAAGTCTGCAGTTATCTGCAAGCATTTTTAGTGTGATATTTCTATTGACTAACAATTGCAATTAAAATAGAAAAATCTAAACTGAATATACTGGAGTGGTAGTGGTAGGGATTACATAGTGGTAGTTTTACATTTTTGTTTAAAATTGTATTATATAACAAATCTTGTTTTACAACAAACCAGAACCAAGATAGTCGATCGATTTTTAGTTCGAATCGTTTGATTCGAAGTCGTAGTCGAAGGTCGAAGTAGCCAAAAAAACCTTAGAAATTCAACGTTTTTTTCATTCTAATCCTTCACTCAAGCTAAGTAAATGTGCCCCATGAGTGTCATAATCTCAGAAAACTCATGGCAGCCTATTAATGACACACTTCTTGGAATAAGCAATACCTTACCAACTGCTCTTTAGAAGATTACAGGGCCAGTAACACCAGGGAATAAAAATGTTCTATCCACATTCACACTTTGAGGCCTATTTATCAAAATTCAAATTCATGAATATTTGAGGATTTTTATAATAAGAAAAAACACTTGAATCCAATGAATATAGCAGTCCCTAAGGGGCATATTAGGGGTGAATTTTCTCCTTGCAAAAGTTTGCATCATTGTGTTGAGAGTAATTTCTCGTGTTTATTAAAATTCGTAAATTGTGAGAGAGTTATGTTTTTGTGCTCTTGGTAAACTGGTGAATAATCAGCTGCACGCAGCTGCACATGGAATATTCCCCATTACAAAGTTAATTTGCAAATAATTGTTTTATTTCCTTTTATTAAATGGACGATGTAATGGTTAGTTTTCATTTTTGGTGAAAATACTTACAATTTTAACATTTTAACATGGCCAATGGTGTTCACTTATGAACCTTCTATTTCTGAGTCAGCTAAAAAAATACCAATACAGAATGGTACAGTGATGTATATGAGCACACAGCAGAAACACCACAAGTCTAGGGGAGGCAATCTCCTTTGTTCAAGTGCTACAAACTTATGTGAGTACACAGCACATTACATTATGGTTTGAAGAGTGGATCATCTATATATTTAGTACTTATTTCCAGGTATCAGAGACATGATGCCAAGGTGGAATATTTAACTTTTGTTATGTTATGCTGTAATTCCTGCCATTAATTTACAGATAACTATATATTTAAAAAAAATAGGGATGCACCGAATCCACTTTTTTGGATTCGGCCGAACCCCCGAATCCTTCACGAAAGATTCGGCCGAATACCGAACCGAATCCGAACCCTAATTTGCATATGCAAATTAGGGGTCGGAAGGGGAAAACATTTTTTACTTCCTTGTTTTCTGACAAAAAGTCACGCAATTTCCCTCCCGCCCCTAATTTGCATATGCAAATTAGGATTCGGATTCGGTTCGGCCAGGCAGAAGGATTCGGCCGAATCCGAATCCTGCTGAAAAAGGCCGAATCCTGGCCGAATCCCGAACCGAATCCTGGATTCGGTGCATCCCTAAAAAAAAACAATGGAAAGTATTCAAAAACAATATGGTGCTGGGAACATTTAACAGCTTCATATAGTCAATTAAACCCTGAAGGAAGTCACCTCGGCTGTGAACAAAGTTCCTTCTGTACAGAAGGGGAAAATGTGAATTTTTAGTCATTAGACTTACAGTAGGTGTAAATACATATGAAATCAACAAGTGGTAGTTGGCAATTTAATTAAAGTAAAAAAAAAAAATAGAAAAACTTAAATCAAGCCATAAATAATGTGAAAACAGTATGCACGCTAAAATATCAAGTTGTCTGAACTGTGTTCATTTATAAGTCATTGATATTGTCAGGTCTTCACTTTTATGGGACCTGTTAACCGGGGGTTTTCTGTATAACAGATCTTTCCATAATTTGGATCTCCATATTTTAAGACTACTGGAAAATCATGTAAACATTAAATAAACACAACAGGCTGGTTTTGTTTCCAATAAAGATTCACTATATCATAGATTAGATCAAGTACTGAGAAAAATTAAATAATTTTTAAAAATTTGGATTATTTGGATAAAATGGAAACAACTTTTTGTAATCTGGAGCTTTCTGGATAACGGGTTTCCAGATAATGGAACCCATACCTGTATTCACAATTCACTACTATGCTTCATTCTGTGGTGCAGTTCACTTAAATATTATTTAGAACAGGGAAGGAGTCTTCATCCTTGAAACTTGATCAGCTATCTTCTTAGTATAGTCACTTTTCACCGTTACACTTAAAACGGCTTAAAAAACTTTAAGATCGCATTTAGAGTGAAAACACTGGGTTGTGGGAACAAGTTTGGAAGTTTGTCATAAATATGTATGAATTATAAACTGAAGTCAACAACAGTTAACCATAAAGTTTGTGTGCCTTGGCTACTGGGCAGACCAGAAAGAAGCTAGTAAGCTATTGGTGGAACTGGTTATATCTCTATGTTTGAATGCTGAGACAATTAACCAATTTCCCTCTGTTAAGGTATTTTTTTATACCCACAGTGCACTGTGCCTTACTTGTGAAACACAAAGGGCACAAAGGCATAGACATTCTATGTGCTAAATTATGACTGCAAAACAAAATAGAAGCAAGGCACAAATGTTCTCACATACAGTATGTTTTGTGCTTTTACACCAATAACCCTGCATCTGCCCTTTCTTAATAAGGCCCACTGTGTTTATGTAGTGTATGTGTAGTATTTACAGAATGGGCAGACTTTTGATATTGCATACATAATGCACATTAGACTCAGAAAAAATGTGTGGAACATGTATTCAGAGGAAGCATGCTGGTGTAATGGCTAGCATTTGGGCTATTTAGGTTTGGTTCCAGCAAGGGCAGTGTGTGCTCTCCCAATGCGCACATAAATGTGGAACTTATATTCTAAACTGCAGGGACTAACATGAGAGATTTATTATGTCTGTAGAAATAAACAAGTGCTATATGTCAGTGCAATATAAATAAATGTGTGCACAATAAGGAAATCACACCATATAAAAAATCATGTCAATTTAAAATAAAAATGTTTCCCAGTGCCTCTACAGTGCCTCATACATACCCTTTGAAAACCAGATAAATTATCTGTGTATTATATGATTATAGATTTTCTTCATCAAAATGTACAAGGCTTTTCTACCAACAGCTCATTTATCAAATTCCCTGTGATTCATAATTCATTAAATGGTCCCTACGAGAGGGATGACCTCTCTCCTTTGATAAAATAAATAAAGCTTACACCACATGCCTAGTCTGCAATAGATCACATTAGTTGTAAAGGATGAAGAAGACAGAAGAAAGTACTTGAAGGTAAGGCAAAATAAAGGTGTATCTGGACAGAACCAGTACCAGTTGAACCATGTAGAATCACGCAACAGCGGCCAGCAAAATAAAGTGGTTAATGGATGTTTAAGGAGAAGGAGAGCCAAATGTTAGGCAACCCCAAGTGATTGCAGTCACTTAATTGATACCCCAGGCTGGTGCTCCTGTTAGCAGCACATTGCTCTGGTCATGGGTTCTTCTCAGCAAGCACCATGGAACGATTAAAAAACAAAAGCAAATACTTGATTGGTTGCTATGGGCAACATTACTGGTGATGTTTGTCTCCAATGTTAATAAATATCAGTAATGGATTTGGAACTGTTTAAAAAGAGTTCATAACAAACACAGATGATGGTTAATCACATGATAACATGACTTTTCCCTCAAAATTACACATTAACCACTACTTTAATACATGGGTAGGGAAAGTTGTGGCACAATGAAAATGGTGCATCCTCTTGCAGAGGTAGGAGGTTCTTAGTGTCCCTATTTATTTCTTTCCCATCCACAGCACATTGGAAGGAGATGAGGGAACACCTATTCATTTTTTTGCATTACCCTTTATCTCAAAGATGATGGTAGAAGAGGGATAATGGCATACCCTTGAACATCAAAAGATATTGCTAGATGGGGAATTGTCTTATTCTGCCCTTTCCAGTTTTAACTGGATATTTTTTTGATGTTTTGAAATTAAACAAACATAGGTGATACAGTATGTACAATAGTAAGAATGCACATTTCTATGGACTGTAGCTCTCATGTCAGGCAGGCATTTTCAAGCCTACCTTTTTATAACAGATATTCTTGCAATTCTTATTCTTTCTTACCCTGATTTATTTGCATGTGTTCAGCTACATTCCATATCTATCTCCTGGTTACTTTGTCAAATCACTGGTGCTGGTGATGTCAATTTCTCTGTTTCTCCCGAACAAAAAATGTATCTGGGAATATTATAACAATATTCTAATACTTTTAGATCAGTAGAAAAGTGTTTGGTCCCCTAACCTTAAATAGTTGGACAATTTGCAAGCTATGGTTCATGGTTCTTCCTAGAAACATATTTTGTGTTCTCTGTTGATGTGATTGGATTAAAAAGTGAAGACAATTCTAATCAGAAAAGCACAGTGGGATAAGTTAAAAAGAAAATGAGCATTGTTAAGTAACACACAGGGCCATCTTGCTCAAAAAAACAAAGCTATTTTGGTTTTGTCTAATATGTAGTACAGAGAAATTCAGAAAACAGGGTTTGAGTGCCAGAAGAAATATGGCAAGGTTAACAATATGTTAATATAAATACATTAGGGAATAAAACAGTTGGTAAGAGACTGGAGGTAGGGAACTGAGCAGGTAAATGATTGAAATGTGAAAATGCTGGTTTTGTTTTCCCTCTTCGAAAGCAGGAATACAAATGATCTGTACAAAGCCTGAGTCTTCCTCAGACCCTGTAGCCAATTAGTGTACATCAATATTTAATCAAAACGCTACTATTGCGCTGCAGCAGCTTGTGTGTTTCAGCCTCTACCATACCAACTCATTCAAACACGCTGCTATGACACATAATGATATTGTCAATTAATAATTTAGACTTTTTGTTCTCCCTCCATGACCTTATTAGTAGAAAATGCGAAAGGGGTTATCTTTCATTTTGGAAATGTTGTATATGGTGTCATATTTTTTATTTTATTTTACCAGCTTGTCCTTGCCATTTTTTTGTTACTGTAGGCAAGCAAATAAACCTAAGTTGTCTATATATATATGTCATATATGTTCAGAAGATACTGCCAAAATGTTCTGATATGTTTATCAGTAGCAACATACTGATTTCTTGTGACAAAAAACAATTAAAAAATCTTGCAGATAGATAGATGGTAGATACATATTGTACATTTAGGGACCCATTTACTTTGCTCGAGTGAAGGAATAGAATAAAAAAAAACGTAGAATTTCGAATGGTTTTTTTGCTACTTCGACCATCGAATTGGCTACTTCGACCTTCGACTACAACTTTGACTTCGCATCAAACGATTCGAACTAAAAATCGTTTGAATATTCGACCATTCGATAATCGAAGTACTGTCTCTTTAAAAAAAACTTCGGCCCCCCCTACTTCGCCACCTAAAACCTACCGAGGTGCAATGTTAGCCTATGGAGAAGGTCCCCATAGGCTTCCTAGCAATTTTTTGGTTGAAGAAAAATCGTTCGATCGATGGATTAAAATCCTTCAAATCGAACGATTTGAAGGATTTAATCGTTTAAATTGTTTGATTTAATCATTTAAATCGTTCGATCAAACTATTTGCGGTAAATCCTTCGACTTCGATATTCGAAGTCGAAGGATTTACATTCAGCAGTCGAATATCGAAGGTTAATTAACCCTCGATATTTGACCATATGTAAATCAGCCCCTTGGAAATTAATTTGTGATATGTGCTGCGATGGAACATTTATGAAAAAAAAATATATATATATTTTACCTATTATAAATTTATGGTATATAAACAGAGAGAGGCAGGCTTAAAGGACATAAAAACAGGGGAAACATGGATGAGTATAGTTTTTATTTTGTATTTCTGTGCACACAAAAATAATGTAGTCACAAAATGATGTTGGTCCACATAAAATGAATTCTGTGAAAAGAAAAATAATTGTGTGGCTATAATGAATTTTATGATTACAACAATGATTTTTTTTAAGAAATATTGACACAACCATACATATTTCTATTACAAAATATTGGTGTTACATATCATGCCTTAACCCACAATGCAAGGCTATTTTCAGCATAATTGCACTTTCACTAAACTTGTACGCCATGCAGTTTACAACTGATTTGTCAGTATGGGCATTTGACTCATTTAGATGGCAATCATTGCAGTAACCTCTCGATAACGTCATTTGTATGCCATACATCAAGTGAGTATATAAGTATATAATACACAAAAGCCATTAATATCTTGTAAATTATATCCTTATAAATGGTGAGTTCTGATGTCATCAGTTATAAACGGTGAGTTCTGATGTCATTTGTCACATGACTCACCGAAACTTGTGTATTATAATAAATAAAGTACCCCCAGTTGCAAAATATGAGGATATTAGAAGTTACCTTGGCGTTCCATGACCTGTATAAAAACACTCAGCCTTCAGCCTCGTGTTTTTATATGGTCATGAAACTCCTCGGTAACTTATAATATCCCTATATTTTACAAGAGGGGGTACTTTATTCACTATATACTGTACTACTAAATATATAAAATGTTGTTACCAGGCCAATTCATCAATACTGTTAAGTGGTATAAAATGTATAAAATGGATTTTGTCAGTACAAAATTAACTCTGTAGGCACAAAGATTTTGCCACAAAAAATATAGTTAAAATAAAGTACATTTGTGTTAACAGGATTATTTTTGTACAAGCAAAAATCATTTTGTGACTACAAAACGTGTTTTGCTATGACAACATTTTTTATTATGATTTTTTTTTTGCTTTAATAATCTGGGGAGGCAGATTAATCAAGGGTCGAATTTTGAATTCATGTACATTTTTTAAAACTCTACTAAATTTGATTTTCCTCAAAATTCTATTGGGGGTTATTTATTAAAAAAATTGAATATCTAAAAACCGGACAAAATTTACCAGCCTGAAAACTCAAATCGAATTCAACCAAACTTGAATCAAGTTTTTTCTCCGTCAGAAAAGCTACTATCATCTTCAAATTGATCAATGCACCTCCCCTGTTGACTTATACATGAATTTGGCACGTTTTAGGTGGCGAATAATTCAAATTCTTAAATGGCCAGAATAAATCTCGAAAATTTAATTCAAATTTTTTAGAAAATTCAAATTGAGTTTGGATAATTCACTAGTCAAATTTGACAGTTTAGACCATAAATATAAATTTGAAAATTCAAATCAGAATTTTCAATTTGACCCATAGTAAATCTGCCCCGTTGTATTGGCATATTCTGTTAACACCTTTAAGAATGGCTGGGGTGATTAAAATTCACATAAAATTCAAAAATAATATTACATAGTGAAATGCGGATTCTTATTCTTATCCATGCAAATTGGATTAAATTTCCTCCTACGGCTCTAAATTAATTTGCAGTATTTGTTGTGTGTTTATATCTAAGAAGTTAATCCCAATTTATTACTAGTGATGGGTGAATTTGTTCCATTCCACTTTGCCACGAATTTCACGAATTCTGATTTTGACGCCAGCGACAATTTGCCAACGCCAAAGTGGGTGTCTAAATTGGCATCGGCAGCAGCGAAACGGGCAAATTCGACTGTGGCAAATAAATTCACCCATCACTTTTCATTCTACATTTTGAAAATGAAAATGATAGAAGGTGGAAATATCCTAGAGAAACCGACTCTGTTTTTGCTATCTAGGGATACCACAAAAAGTCAGAACAGTAGAACACCATGGACTTTTTTGTCTACTTTTCTTGCTTATATTGGGGAGCTATTTACTCTAGTCTAATTACACTAAAATAAACTCAAAATTTGAATTTCAAATTTTCAATTCTACCCTAGATAAATCTGCCCCATAGTGTACAACATATCTAGCCTACTTCATTAGTTAAGCTTTAGTTCTCCTTTAAATGCTTACCATTACCATAATCATACAGTACCTCATCATATGTTGTGTTCCCTAATAGATTAAAACTGAAAAAAAAGAGTGCAATACAAATCAATTCAAAAATAAAAAAACTGAGGTAGTTTAGGAATATTTCTACCTTCTATCATTTTCATTTTCTTCTCTTTCAAATATGTAATGAATTGTGATTAATTTCTAAGGTATGAATATGCAAACACTGCTGCAAATAAATTAAGAGCTTTGGAGTCATATTTAATATGTATTACAATTGTCATTTAATACAATTGAATTCATTGGTTGATTAAGTTTCATAAGCACTGACACTTTATTTAAACACATTGCACTTATTATTAACATGTGCATTTAGGGCCAGAACTAGGGGTAGGCAGAAGAGGCACCTGCCTAGGGAGCAATCATAAGGGGGCGCTTGGCAGGTACGTATTAAGCGTATTGCCGCCTACCCCTATTCTGTGTTCGCTACATCTCTGTAGCTCTCCCCTCCTAGGCCCAGTCACCTCCTTTCATCTTCATAACTTCCCTCCCTCCTCCTCCCTGTCACCCCCTTCCTCCTCCCCTATCTATCATTAGAATCCCCTCCCTCCTCCTCCCCATCATCGTCACTCACCTCCCTCCTCCTCTCTTCATCGCGCGCCTCCCTCCCCTCTGCTACTGCACATACATGCGTTAGTTTAGATGCGCATGCATTTGTGCGCGCACACGCCCACAGGTGCACACATACAGGGGGTAGCGGCTGGCCAGCCAGGTTGCCTAGGGCACTTGGTCGGTTTGGCTCGGCCCTGTGTGCACTAACACCTAAAAGTTTGGTTAAACAAATATTAGGGTCAAAAAGGGGTTTCTATTTATTTCTTTAAGATTTTAGAGATACTATATATTTCATGTGTGACTGTACAGGTCTGTGTAATATGTGTATATATCTGCACTGGGTTTTGTTTTATGAGGTTAAACTTGATTGGCTTTGGACTTTTTTTCAATCCAACTTAACTATGTAACTAAGATGTCATTAATCCATATTGGGGGATGGTGATCCCATTTATGAAAAGATCTCGGATATGGAAAAGCCCAGGTCCTGAGAATGCTGGATAATAGGTGCTTCTACATTACCCATCTGACCCCAAGTTCCTTTATGAGGGGGCTGCCATATTTTTACAGCAGTAGTCCATTAGCAATAGAAACTCTAATTGACAGCTTGTAAAGGTCAGGTTTAGGAACTTCACGTAACAATTACTATCAGTAGCAGAACTATCAGTGAAAAATGACCAACATGTCCTATAGGTAACATTTGATGTACAATAATATCTTGTAAAGTCAGTATCACTTTAAAAAGGTGATAGTAAAAATGTACATACACAGGATAATATTTTAACTAGTGTATTTTGTTCCACCATTTTTTCAAACCAGTTTCTTATATTCATTCTTTCTTAGTCTTTGTGCGAATCGCTGCAGAATCACAGTTTGTATTCAAAGTACCTTTTGTTTCCACAATCCCATGTTTTTTTTCCCTCGATCAATTTCGGCTTAAAAAAATATGATAGTAGAAAAATAAGTAACCATGAATAAAGAAAACACAACATGACCATTAATAAAAAATCTACTCAAAGAGAAATGCCTTATGTGAAACAAATAGAACATTGTTAAGTGGACATCCACTCAAAAACTCTCAGTCCAGTGTTTTTTGAGTAGCAATTCATCTGTCACTACTCTGTGTGCTTTACACTAAGGGGCAGGTTTACCAAAGAGTAAAATTAGAGCTCACCACAAGAAAACTCCTCCACACTCTATTCATTCCTAAGGGATTTTTATAGGTGCATTTATGAAATGGTGATCTTTCGCCCATGGAGCGCCTATAAAAATTAAGCAGAAATGAATAGAGAGTGGAGGAGTTTTCCTGTGGTGAACTCTAATTTCACTCTTTGAGAAATTTGCCCCTTGATGCTTCTCATTAGGGGGTATATTTATCAAAGTGTGAAGTTAGAGATCACCACAGTACGCTAGAGTGAAATACCGCCTCTCTCTCTCCATTAATTTCTATGGGATTTTTAAAGACGTATTTATCAAAGGGTGAAAGTAGGGTTGCCACCTTTTCTGGAAAAAAATACTGGCCTTTCTATAGTCTTGCCGTTTTTTCCTATTAATAACATTGGAATCAAACATAATTTTTACTGGCCAGGCTGGTAAAATACCGGCCAAGTGGCAACCCTAGATGAAAGTGAAAGTTCACCCTTTGATAAATACGCCTTTAAAAATCCCATAGAAATGGATGGAGAGAGATGGTATTTCACGCTAGTGGACTGTGGCGATCTTTAACTTCACTCTTTGATAAATATACCCCTAAGTAGTATTAGCAGTGGTGTCATGTGGATGGAGATTTAGATCAAATCAAAACTGAAGAAAATAATGGTGTCTTCTACCCTGCTGCCGGTATTTCATTCAGAGAGTGAATCTTTTTCTGGACTTTAAAATGCACCCAATGGAGACTTCTCCATGGAATGGAGCATTGTGTTATAGTGAAGAAGGAAGTGAGATGAAAATAACAACAAAAAGCAAAGCAAAGTGCAGGACAGACATTAATCAAAAAGGGCAAATGCTAATTATGAAAAGAGTGTCAGGGGCAGGTGGTATGTACATTGTTTTTTTGCTTGTGCAGATATTCTTGGGTCTGATGTTAGAGCGAATGGTCAGATTTGTTTGTATGCAGAGGCATGTCAAGGACTGTGACTGTTGTTGGTGTGTTTGTGAAACCATATGCTTTTGGCAAGTTCATGTTATAGGATTCTGTTGCATACATAAAATAATTTGAACATAAATACAGGGGACAAAGGAAAAATGAACACAGTTTAAATACGCTAACACACATTCTAAATTCATATTTGAACTGCAAGATAAAACATTGTAGGCCAATGGCGCTTGGCTGGAGGACCTGGAATCCTTCTCCAAGTAATTGTTATGGCCTCAGACTATCCAAAGGCACCACAGACATCATTAAATGATATGTTTCTTTATGTTCTATATAATAAAGCCCCATATTAATAATGGATATTTGGATGGCTATTTGTAAGAATTTGGGTGGCAATGCTGTAGACTTTATACACGGGAAATCATTATTGAACATGAATCTCCTTTTTCTCAATACGTGTAAGTTAAAAATATTCCTGTTGCTTTAGAAACATCTGTTGGCCAATCTCTCACTAATGCTGCTCACAGTCAGTCCTTAATTTTCTGGAACATTTTGTTAATAACAGTCAGTCATGATAAAAACTGTCTGGTTTGCAAAATGCTTAAAGTAAATCTGAAGGAAATATGTCAAAAAAGTGCTGTCTGAACTTAAGGTGTCCCCTTTTTTCTCTGTGGAACATGTTTATCTCTTTGTTGACTGTACATATGTTCTTTTTAATGTTTTGCTGTTCACAGTTTTGCCTGAGGCAGTGCAGAAGTTCAGGTGATCTCATCTTTTCTTGCAGGATTTATTTTACACTTAGACACTTGCTTTTCCTAATCCCTTGTGCGTGGGACAGCTGTTTATCTGCTCAGTGTTTACAAAACCCCTGTTGCTCTGTAAGAATCAACTATTTTACTGGTTACTAGGAACATGGTGTGAAACAACATTTATTCAAAACCATATTTATAATACAGTTATGGGATGCCTTATCTGGAAAACTCCGAATTACAGGCTGGCCATAGAGTTCATTTTAATGAAATAATTACAATTTTTAAAAATGATTTCCTTTTCCCCTGTAATAATAAAACAGTACCTTTTACTTCTACTTTTAATTCCATTACAATGTCATGTTCGTTGTCCCAAACCCAGAACAAACACTAAAGTTCCAGTCACTGCCTATAACAGGTGCCTTTCACATCAGGAGGAACAGTTCCTCCAGCTGCTAAGTAGGCCTAGTTGTGCTGTGCAATTACCTGTCTGCAGCAGCTCTGTGAAAACAGAATAGGGCTCTTAATCTACCACATTTGTTTTCCAGGTGCCTTCTTCTTGAATGACATCAAAGATTCTCACAGTGTCGTGCTGACCCACCAGAATACCAGGAAAACTCACTGTGGGCACAAATGTTAGTGGACCCTCCTGCTCCTAAAGGCAGAGACAATGGGAAGATTAGGTGACTAATCTTCCCGAACTGCCTCCCGCTGGCTAGAATCTAAATCGCTGGTGGGATGGCACTCGGATGTCTTCATTTTCCGAAGTCGCTCGAAGTGGAAACTTTGGGCGACTTCGGAAAACAAATCGTTCCGAGTCACCGGGCGACTAATCTCCCCGAATCGTATTGTCTGCCTCAGCTCAAACTATTTGGCCTATGTCATAGTCATTACCTATTTATGTATGGAACAAAGCAGGAAAATAAATAGAAGAATATATTATAGTATAACATTACAGTATACACATAGACACACAAGAGATTATGAGAATACAGAGATTTAGGGGCCGATTCACTAACTTCGAGTGAAGTATTTGAAGGTAAAAAAACGTTGAATTTTGAAGTTTTTTTTGGGCTACTTCTACCATCGAATGGGCTACTTCGACCTTTGACTACGACTTCGAATCGAAGGATTCAAAGTAAAAATCTTTTGACTATTCGACCATTCGATAGTCGAAATACTGTCTCTTTAAAAAAAACTTCGACCCCCTAGTTCGCCATCTAAAAGCTACCGAAGTCAATGTTAGCCTATGGGGAAGGTCTCCATAGGCTTGGCTAACTTTTTTTGATCGAAGGATATTCCTTAGATCGTTGGATTAAAATCCTTTGAATCGTTTGATTCGAAGGATTTTATCGTTCGATAGAAGGAATTATCTTTCGATCGTTTGATCGAACTATCTGCGCTAAATCCTTCGACTTCGATATTCGAAGTCGAAGGATTTTAATTCCTAGTCGAATATCGAGGGTTAATTAAAAGTACCTCGAAATATGGAAGGTATCCTATGTATTGACTTTGTTTTGTACCAGAGGGTTTGGGGGTTAGAAACTACACTGATATCTGCTGAAATTGTAGAACAGTGTATATAGTGAAGATGTCAATTGTAACAATTTGTAGGGTTCACAAGGTGATGCAAGCAGCTGTTATTGTCACTCAAGGCATTGGTGAAGCTGGGAGCTGGAAGTCTATTGGCGTCTTTAAGTCCGGCTTTTTTATATGTAATCAATGTCTACTAAGGATAGCTGTAAAGATATGAAGTAAGTTATCATGGAAGGTATAACAATGGAAATATTTTAATAACTTAAACTTTGGATAAAACAATAGGGTTGGAGGACCCATACTAAACAACATAGACATACTTATGTAAATCTCACAAATTTTACATATGTTAATCATTTGCATGGTATTATAATGCTCTTTTATGTCTTTTTATGATCTTTATATATACTTTGGGGGTTATTTACTAAGATCTGAATTATCTTATAATTTATTTAAAAAAACCATGACCAAACTCCCATGCCCGATTTTAGCTTATTTATTAATAAAAAAAACTTCATTTAATCGGATCACAAAAAACCCAATAAAATCTAATGAAACACCAAATTACTCAAAATTTTCAGGCTTTTTCCTTGAAAGTTTTTGCCAAAAAACCCAGAAAAAGTCAAATTTTTTGGCTAAACCCAGCGCAGACCACGAAAACTTCAAATTGAGATAGGTGCCTCTCCCATTGACTTATACAGAACCTTAACTGTTCTGAGATGGCAGATTTTTGGATTCAGGCTTTTTGTTGTAGCGGGGTATAATACACGTCGACAAATTATAGTTTTTTTCCTCTAAAAATTCAAGTTTTCTGGAGAAAATAATGCAAATTTTTTAAATTATTCCATTGGATTTTAATAAATTACCCATTAATGGATAATATACATAAAGCCTCAGGCATGTTGACATAAAAAGTGTAACAAAATGCATTGCATCTTCATTTTTGTATTTTGAACCCACAGTTTGGATGTTCACCAATGAGTGCCATTACCCCAAATGCCACAGTGATATAAACAATACGCCTACAGTCATTTGTAACTATTGGGATAGAATACTCTGCTCTAAGTAAAACTACAGCTATATGGGCTATTGCATCAGGATAGTGGATTGCTGTTACTTTATTTCTTCAATCAAAATCCTGTGATGTGATTAACTTTTTTGATAAATGTGCCCCTTAGTCTCTGCAAGTGCATACATTTTTAAAATATGGTTATTTTAATTTACAAAGTTATGATCAGAAGACCATCATTAGAGTGATGGGTGTGAGGTAGTGATGTGCGAGTTGAGAATTTCTCGACCTGCACCCGACCCTAACCCGCCCGCTCCCTACCCGCATCCGACCCAGGCCCTCTGCTCCCCTTTATTTATAGACTCGCGCCTGCCCCGCAGTGGCGTCACAAAAGTCTATAAACTCTGGAAGTCTATAAATTCTGGCGCCGGAAGCCGGCAGTACAAGGTCACGGGAGAGCAGGAGAAGAGCTCGACCCACACCTGTCCAGGAGTGGACCCGAATCCGCCCGACCCGCGGGCCTTGGTTCGGCCCGCACATCACTAGTGTGAGGCTGCTGCAACTATCTGGAGGTTTGACCATCCTGTGAAAATATAATTGGAAATAAATAGTTTAGCTTGACTTGGTAAAGTATTAATAAAACAAGTTCAGTCTGCGTTGTATAGCTATGTTTGCATAAGCTATTCGAGTTAGAATTAAAGGAAACATTCTAATTAATTTTTATTTTATGTATTATACTTGAACAGAAAATCAAATATATTGTTGAAACACGTTTGTGTAGAGAGAATGTTTATAGTATCTTAAGGATAATGATATTTCCAGGGAAATGTAAAGTAGAAAGTCAGACTTTCTGATTGTGAAAAGCATCTTGATCTAGGCATGAAATAAGTTTTAAAAAATCTGAATTTGGATTGTGGGCAAATTTTAGATGTATAAATGTAACTCTTATATATAGCACTGGTGTCATATTTAAACAAACTGGTCTTCATTTTCAACTGATTTACTTTTGCTGTTTTAAGAATGCAAGCTCTGCAGGACAGACATCAACTTCCTCTAGTCCCTCAATCTTGAATTTTTTTTTATCTATATTCGGTTTTAATACCTGGAGTTTTAATTGTTGTATTGTTGTAAAGCCCACAGAATATATAAAAAATGTCTCACTGAAAGTAAGAAGTTTAGGGGGCATAGAAGTGGCATAGAGGAAGGCAGGCAATATTTTATTGACAGCTGAGATTTTTAAATGAGTTTACAAGAGTTATGAATGCTTAAATAAAAAAAAATATTTGGGTTTCATGTTTAATTTAAAGGACATTTATTATACAGCTTTTTATGCCTGGGTGACAGATCCTTTATCCCGAAAATGCCAGGTTCCAAGAATTGCAGATAACAGATCCCATCCTTGTAGATTGTTTACATAATACAATTGTATTTTACCATCCATATTTACCATAATTTTTTAATTTATGTATTTAATCGTTTATAAAAATTTCTATTTTAGTTTCTAAATGACTGGAATGGGGTTATTTACAAATACTTGAATTTTTCTAGTCAAGGTTTTAAAGGGGAAAACTGAAAATTTGAATTTGAAAAACTGAATTTTTTAAAAAATGTATGATACCCTGAAGCTGCTAAAAGTCAGAATCTGAAAATACTCCTTCTCAAACCTGTCAAGGCCATGTAGAAGTAAATGGCAGATGTCCCTTTTACAATTTGAAGATATGGGGATCTACGCTGAGTTTCATAGGATAATCCAAAAAAAATTTTTTTTTAGGAGAGAACCCAAAAAAGTTGAGCAATTCAGGCTTCAAATCTGTAAAGATTTGTACGATACGAGTGTTCACACGATTTTATAGAGTATTTTCCTGCACCAAATTTTTCGAGTTACTTTATTGATAAATAAGTTAAAATCGTGGATGGGAGTTTGGTTAAGTTTGTCTTAATAAAATAATGAGATAAATTAGAGTTTTAGTAAATAACCCCCTAAATGTAATAACTTTTCTGGACTACAATCCAACTAGAAGCCTAACCAATACAATCATATTGGTAAATATGATTATGTGGTGTATATTTATAAAGCTTTACTTCAGAATTTAGTATTTTGGATGCCACTGAAATAATTTAGAATATTATATGTGAATACATATATACACAGTAGAAAAAATTTCCAATTCCTTTTTCGTGAATAAACGTGTTAATTTATTTTTAGTTGCATTTTTCCAAAAATTAACACGTTTATTCACGAAAAAGGAATTGGAGTGCGAATGGACTTTTATATATATATATATATATATATATATATATATATATATATATATACACACAATTACAAGAGTCCTCAGCACTCTAAAGATAGAGATAAACACAAATATATAAAACAATAAGTAAAATGCTATATATTTTTACCTTCCAGACAATGTCAGCTGTAGTCAGAATCTATGTTTCAAGTCAGACCTTCTGCTTTTATCTATATTTTAAACCCCACACAAGGTATACAAGGCGAATAGTGCTGTTACCGTCTGAGGAACTTTAATAATGAATGAAGAACAGAAGCTGCTCATGAAAAAGGATGAAAAGGGAGAAAATAATAGAAAAAATACCATGAGAAATACTCAAGAATTCAGCGGTACAGAATATCTCATAAAACGCACATTAGAGAGGTAGTGAATTTTTCTTTGGACCAATTATCTAAACAGGAAGGAGGACAGAGAGAGGATATGTTTACACAATATACAGTAAATATCTTTACTAATTTGTAAGGATATACTAATCTTTTGTTAAAAAAGAAAATACATAGTATCTTTTCTTTACAAAGTAGGGTATATGGATACAAGGGTCGAAGAATATCTTATTTAAGTTACTTTCATAAGTACTTTAATATTCTCCATTTTATTGGCACAAGCCCTCGCCCAATTGAAATCTGGAAAAGTTCACAAACGAGTAGCATAACAGTGAAGTATAAGAGTGCGTGGCTTGTCTTTTCATTACACCTGCTTCAAAGAAAATCAGTCAGTTTGCTGTAGATCTCCACTTGTGTGTTCTCCTTTGTATTTGCTGATTCCTGATGTTATACATTTGGGTAGCATGCTGAGTCTGGAATGATCTTAGGCTGAGATGTCAAGCTAACAGCCCTCTGGTTGTTATGAACTCAAACTCCCGGCACCCTCAGCCAGCCATGGGCAGAATTGTACTTTACTGCAGTAAAATCACTGTTATTTTAACCTTTTGCTCTAAGCTTTTATAACAGTAGTGAGGTAGTTGGGTTATGTTATTCAGTATATTTACTTACTTCAGGCTCAGCATACAGATTCAGAGACTTCAGTTATAGTATGCTAGCGATGAGAAAGCTGAAAGATAGATACATCTTGCATTTTTTGATAGGCAAGAAAAAACTCACAAAGCAGTTTCCATTTTAATTAAAGGAAGTAGAAATTCATTCCAAAACTTTAATCCGAATATATACTTTCTCAATATTCTGAAAAATACACTGGTTAATTTAAGTGGTTTTGTAATGTTTCATCAAATTACAGTGCCTAACTATCTGACAACATTCTTTCAGAAGCCGTAACTGAAAAACTATTGCGATATATCCAAAATTGTAAGTGGAATAGTATGTCAAACTGATGTTTTGGGGCCACATGATTCCAACTTTGTGGGCACCCAGGCCCTTTTTATACATTTACCTTCAGGAGACGATTCACTAACTTCGAGTGAAGGATTCAAAGTAAAAAAACTTCGAATTTCAAAGTGTATTTTGCATTATGTAGAGCTTTGCCAAGCTGGAAGATAGCCAGCCTTCCATCCTTAAAAACAACGTTTGCCTCTAGATAGAATGGCATCTGGTGTTGGCACTGAAGAAGTAACTGTAAAAATTGTAGTTGAAAACCTGAAAAGGTCGGGACTAGAAACAAATACTCATAGTTAGTCAAAGTAGACTAGGTGAGGTGTGGATGAATGTACCTTGGCAAGAAAAGCTAATTAAGCCAATAATATAGTGATGGGAAAAATTCTGGAATAATGGTAAATATAAATCTTAGCAGAATCACCCATTAATATAAATGAAAGGGTATAGTTTAATGAATCTGAAAATAATTTTACATTACATTAATTAATGCATTTTTTGTACAGAGTCAACATATTACAGCACAAATGAAATTGCATCATTCCCTGCCATAGTGGAGCTTACAATCTAGCTTCCCTATTGCATTCACATGACACACAGTTGTTTTAATCTAATTGGGATTCAGTTAAGTAAGTAAACAAAGGAAGGCATGGGGAAAAATGTAATTTCCTTGCAGAAGAAAACCAGTGAAGACATGGGAAAAAGATACTTGAACTTGAGAATTCAGCACTGCAAGGCAGCAATGTTAATCAGAAAGCCACTGTTCTGGGAATGCTTAATAAGGTTTCTGCTGTCATAAATTAGTTATAGCAAATAGATACAGGTATGGGACCTGTTATCCAGAATGCTGGTATCCTGGGGTTTTCCATAATTTGGATCTCAATACTTCACTAGAAAATCATTTAAACTTTAAATATACCCAATAGGTTTTCGATCCGATAAGGATTCATTATACCTTAGTTTGGATCAAGTACATGGTACTGTTTTATTATTACATAGAAAAGGAAATCTTTTTTAAAAATGTGGATTATTTGCATATAGTGGAGTCTATGGGAGACAGCCTTTCTTAAATATGGAGGTTTCTGGATAACAGGTTTTTTGATAACAGATCTAAACCTGTAATTACATTTTAAGAAAGGCTTAAAAAAATGCTGCCAGTAATATAAATAATGTCAGTGCATATACTTCATAAAAAAGAAAGCATCTATTCAAGCTGTAGGAAAGTCAACTTCACCATCAACAAAAAATAGTATCTTTAAGGAATATCATACAAACACATATGTTAATATATTAATTATTGAATTTATGAGATGATGACTATTAAACAGAAACAGTAGTGGCTGATTAAGGGATTTCTATAGTTTGAATTGGGAATTAATTTATCCCCCTATATGGATGAATAATTGGCAGATGAGGGTCATGAGGGTGTTCTTGTTTGCTTTTCTCTGGATTAGCTTATAGTGAATTTAAACAGGTCTGGCTTTAATGACTTCTTCTTATTTCTCAACCTTAGCTAATAGACCTATAGTATGTACTTGACATCAAAGTGGTAGGAGGACATTGGCATGGGGTCTGGTTGATCTCCCTTGTGACAAAGGGATAAGGCAATCCTATGTTCTTTTATGTTACAGATTTCACACAAAACGTTAAGCCAAATTATGACAAAAACATTTAACTTTCGTGCATTTTCTTACATTATAATTTGATCTAAAGATCTTGTTTTTAACCCATTTGATATATAATTTGTTTAAAGAATCAATAATTTAAATAAGCCGGAAATGACAGGCAACAGAAACAATTATCTATACAGGTAGATGACATAAAAATGGTGTCAAACTTCCACTAAAGTAAATTCAGCATGAAAAGAATTGTGGCCTCAAATAGGGCCATATTATGTTTATCATATTTTAGCTAATATGGAGTAAAACACTGATACATATCTACACAGATGAAATACATAACATGCGTTTGCCATAGCTGTGTTATGTTTATGTAATTTAATAAATACTAATTCAGCATTTAATTAAGAGATAATTTAAATGGCATAGCTTTACTTATGGTGATGCAAGGGCAGCAAGGAATGGCTATAAAAGAAAACAGGTGACAAGAACAATATCTGGGAGAAAGACCAAGCTGGTGCCCTGAGGGCCACCTTATCATCATATTTACCAAAGAATAAAAATAGACCAGCCCTGAGTGAATGTGTGGTGCTGTGTGCCTGCTGTGCTTGCCTCTTTATTCTTGTGATGTCGTGACCATTAATGCATGAGTTACACAAGCATGTTAAATTATGCAGATGATACTTGCACAAATGATGGAAATTCTGAAAGACTGGGTCACAATTAAAGCACCAGCCTAGAGATGTAATGGAGACAGAGGCTTAGAAAAGGATTAGTAAGGGGCCATGCATGGAAGACAATCATTTAAGTACACTAGCTCTGGATAAAAAGACTCAACAGCGCAAATTGTGTGGCAGCAATAAGAGGCCACTAGAAGGCAAATATGTTTTTATGAGATTGTAATAAAGAAATATATTAAATGATGTTAATAGAGAGAGAGATAACATACAAACAGTTCAACCTCTAGGTATTATGAGTTCACAGGAAAAAAATCACAACACCATTGTGGATAGACTTTATTGTATTCTTTCTTTTTTATTTGCTTGTCTTCTTTCACTGAGTGCAATTTAAAAAGCTCTCTCGGTTCCTATTATGAAACCAAAAATGTAATTTACACATCATCAAATGGAAGAAAGAAGCGGTCTAAATATATTATATAATGAATGATGAAATCTGTAACAATTTATGAATACTGGACTTTTCTTAGGCCCAGTTTTGATGGGTAATTATCTCTAATATATTATTGGTCAGTTCTCCCTTTGCCTATATGTGTATGAGCTGAGGGATAGATAGTAAAGAGTAACATCACTATCTCAGAAACAGTACAGAAATGTTCATTGATTATATTTACAAAGTAGTAAAGGAAATTGACATCAAACTCATGTTCTGAGAATAGTGAAAGTTCCAACGTGATCATTCATCCATATCCATATAGTTAATATAGTAAAAACAATGCAAGCACTTTTTATGTAACTGCTTTAGCTTTCAATCCCCATTTTGAAAATAAATATATATTTTTAAAAAAAAAGGCATATTCTGATCAAAGGGTTGTATTTTTTGTATCTTAAAAAGAGGATTAGCTGGCCCAGGTAGCTATTTAGCTAGGTAGCTCCTAGCTGTCTAACAACACTGCTAGTAGGTCTGTCTTATTATTTATAAATTATGGTACCCCAAACAGCATAAATACTCAATGAACAAAAATAGATAGGCTATTGGTTCACTTATCTCTTGTGTATGATTCATCATCTAAATCACTTCAAGGCAGCAAAAAATAAATAAAAAGAAAGTAAACAAGGAGGCAAGAAAATAAGAATACCACAAAAAAAATTAAAAGCATTAATTTGTATTGACATAACATTTATTTGTTGTCTGTGCAGTGTTTTCTTTGAAGCTGAGGTCTTGATTTTTATTGCATTGAGCTTGATTTCCATCTCTCCTCTCCACAGCCCCTTTGATCTTTTAGATTTATTATAAACAAGAAATAAATGCCCATTTAGTCTGGGTATTTCTTTCTGAATGTTAGAAAACATATGACAGATATAACAACTGTGTGTTAAAAACTGCTTTGCAAAACTGTTTAATGGCACTCTTCCAGGCTTTTCATTATAATCATGAAGACATGAAGAAACACAAATACCTCTTTTGTAATTCCCAGCTAATTAACAAGATCATTGATGATGACATAATCCAAAATATTGCGGGTTTACTCATTAAAATGTTTACACATGATTATGTTAATGAGTAAATTCTTACTTAATCTCTATTAACACTGATTATAAAGATAATTTCTGTGGCATTCTAGCTAGCACATACACAATTGTCCTGGCCATACAAATTGTATTCCTTTATGAATTCCTTTATTAATTAAATGTTTATTTTTATTGATTTTTCTTTTTTAACCAAACATAGTTATGAAGACAAAAAAAAGAAAGATATTAAAATAAACAGCATTTACACAATATTATAACATCAAAGAGAGAGGAAGAAAGAAATAAAAAAAGGTGAGATGGCTCTAGGCCTTTATCAGAAACAATGACCCCTTCCAACCACAACCATCTCACTGGTGTTTTAGAGGTCCAGAGACTTAACTGAAAAGTAATCCAACAAAGGGACCCATAGCTCTAAATAATTATAAAGGTGATCTGGAAGCTTACTCTTCATGTTACCCAACTATAACTTCCCTACTGCTACTGAGTAGCAAGTATGGTGCTTGATATTCAGTGTGCACCCAATCCTTGTCCTCCACAAACTTACCTACAGTTGGAAATATAAGAATTGCTTACTTCTCATCAGTTATTATTTATCCTGCTTTCATCCTGATATAAAATGAATCAAAAGAAGAATGCTTTCAGCATTTTTATAGATCTACAGAGCTTGTGAGAGCTTGGATAAACCCATAAGAAAATAAATAGTAATGCTTCCACATTTCAATTTTGAATCAGGATTTTATTATTTGCAGCTTTTCTCAGATAATGAAAGTCTTGCTTCTTTCTTATGCAAAAAACTTTTTAACCTATGGCCAAAAGTGATATTAAACGTGTGGATTTGTTTTCAGTGGTTCAGTATTTACAGTCAGATATTCAGCAAGCACTTTACCTGTGTTTTTTTCCTGCGAGGAAGCAGAAAACTGTGGGAATCTGGATAAAGGGCTTATGCTTTGCCCCTCATATGTGAAGTATAAAGAATAAAGTAATTTTATGATTATTAGAGTGCGCCATGTGCTTAGGGAACAGAACATTTTGTCAACCTCCCTTTCATCTCAAAAACTTTATCAAAAAGTGTTTTGCAACCATCCATTACAGTTTCTACTCCTAAAACAATCCTTCTCCCCTTATTCACTATTTTTCAGTAAGTTCCCCCCACTCTCTCACTATTCCAATTTTGCAATTTAAATCCACTCCTCTTTCAATTAATTCTACCCTTCCCACCCTACTCCAGTTTCTTCTCTTCATCATTTTAACACACTTTCATAACTACTCCCCTGAATCCTCTTTTTTAAATGACCTTCCCTCCTATTAATTACCAATAGTTTATCATATAAATAAGGTGACTTTTCCATTGGAAAATGGAGTTCAAAACCCATCATCTGAACAGTGATCCCAGTCTCAGTGTGCTCTCCTGCCTATAACAGACACCTTTCAGGAAGTGCTTCAGTAAGTGCCTCCTGCTAACTGGTAGACTTTTCATCCCCTAATTGAGTGCCTTGTAACTCGTAATCACACATGCTGGGTAAAACCAGATTAGCTATTGCAGCACACATTGGCTGGCAAGACTTGGTCAAGAAAGTCAAAGGTCAGGACACTTAGGCATCAGACAAGATCAAGAAACATCATGGAGTGAAACCCAAATAACAGATTTGACATGCAGAAGTTCCCTTTATATATTTATTTTTGTTAGCTAAAGTCAAGATGGATCCATTTCTCTTGTTATGAAGTTCCAAGAGTAGACCTGCTCCTGTCTATAATGCTTCAGAGTCATGTGTTTTCTAGGTCCCCTTTCCAGTGAATTTAATTCCTGCTTTTATCCAGTGTGACTCTTGCTTTTTTACTCTTAGCTCTGTTTTGACTTCATCTCAGTTACTGATCAAACTAACAAATTTTTAAATTATTGCATCTGTATACTCAAACTGTGTGACTGCTAATATACCACAAGTTTCAACTGAGCCTTTAGAATATTTATACCCATGCTTTTATTCCCTGCAGCCTAAACCATCTTATCCTCTATACAGATTTGCCAAGACTTTCTCAGAATTTCCAAGAATGTGTAAACCTTTAGGGGCTTCAACAGATTTAATTTTATCCGGCAATACTAATAAAGTACTGATATGGTGTTTTCAGGGATCAGTCACCTGGGAGCACTGCAGATCGACAAGCTTCAATGAATTATATCACTTTCTTATGAATAAAAAGCAAAGCAATCAGCAACTGCATCTTCAGGAACCCTGCAAAGACCAAAATGGAAAGAGTTAGACCTAAATTAAATACATTTTTAACATTTTAAACGTAGGGGTTATTTTCTAATATTCTAATTTATCTCATAATTAGAATAAAAAACTCAATCAAACTCCCATACCTGATTTTGCCTTATTTATTGATACAATATCTCAAATAAATCTGATCGGGAAAGAACCCAATAAAATTGAGCAAAAACCAAATCGCACATTTTTTTTTTCGACTTTTTACCAGAATCGCTCGATTTTGGCCAAAAACCCCACATTTAGCTGATTATCGGGCTAAACCCAGAGCAAACCACAATATCTTCAAACTGGGATACGGACATTTCCCATTGACGTATACATGACCTCGACAGGTCTGAGATGGAGGATTTTCAGATTAGTGCTTTTTGCAGCATCGAGGTATAATAAATCTCGAAAAATTCAAGTTTTTTCCCACAAAAATTTTGAGTTTTTGTCCAAAAATGCCCCACCAAAAAAATGTGTGTAAGTAAATAAACCCCTTAATGTTGTCAGATTAAAATTAATACCAGTGTTTACAAAGCAAAATAAAAAAACAAATTAATGGTAAAAAGTACAACACGTATGTGGTTCTGATGCATGAGATGCAGAGCACAGTGTCAGGGGTTGCAGACAAGCCCTGTCCTTACTGCCTACCATAGGCTGCAATTATGCTCGAAATTTGGGGGGAAATACTGAGTTGAGACAGTATATGTTATACGATATGCCTAATAATTGCTTTGCCTAAGTCTAAAGCCTCATAGGCAAAGGGTTTTTTTTTTGTTTGGGGAGTCTAAAGTTTTCCATTCAGAGACTGAATTAAAGCTATACTTAAAGCTAATGCCAGATGTATTACTACCCCCCCCCCCCCCCACGATCTCACGTGGTTCACACTGACTTAATGGGAACAATACTGAAGTGCAGGCTGGAGTGTTTTTACAAAGGTGCTGCCTGATTACCAAGCACTGAACTCACTGTCCTCCTGCCAGTGCACTTAGTTACTCTGAAATTCCACTGTGAGCATTTCCAAGCAACAAAGTAATTGCACAGACAGGGATAAAGTTGGGCTCATTTATGCCGGCCTTTGCCACAAGTGAAGGAGCACGAAGGAGTGCATAAGCATACCCCTTAGCATTCATTTATATCCTGCTTGCAGCAGTGCTGCCCAGCCGCATAAGATGCAGAGCACAGTGTCTACCATAGGCTGCCATTATGCTGGAGATTTGGGGGGAAATACTGAATTGTGGTTACAAAACATGGCACATAAAAAAACACAGCACATTGTTATACAGTGAGAGACAGTGGGGCTCATTCATAAAGTTCGCACAGGGCAGATTGGTTCACACAGTGAATATATTTTCCCTGCACATGGTTACATTTATAAAGCTGAATAAGAGTGTGCAAACAGAATTGCAAATTTTTTTTCACACTGTAAATGTCTATAAGAGCTTTTTAAATATGTGCTCACTGTGTTTGGTGGCGGAGAAAATATTCGCAAAACAGTTTTGCAAATTGCCAATTTAAGTTACTGTCAATGCTATTTTCATGCACAACAACCTTGCACAGTGGGCACACTCGCACAAACATCCGTCTCATTTGCGAAAATCTACTCTCAATGCAAATTTTCAAAAACCGGAAAGACGGGCAAAGCAGTGCAATAGTTTAGCTTTCAGGAAGAAAACATGGGCAATACAACCGTTTGCGAATAAATATGCACTGTGCAAACTTTATAAATGACCCCCAGTGGGTACTGAACCCCCCAGCACAGCAGCTAATAACAGAACAGACGTATATAACCTATTTTATGTACCCTCAGAACAGAACTATTAGGATTAACCATTATCTCACCTGAACTATTAGGATTAACCATTCTCTCACCTAAACATTTTACTCTGCTGTTCACACCTCTCCCTCTACTCCTTTTTCAGTCATATTTTTACCGACTGTTATAGAATTATGGGATCTAATGTTTAATTCACAGGGAATGAGGTTTTCACAGCTGCTTAATTAAAAGAACACCGAATGGTTAGAAGTGTTACGGGGGAATTTAATAAAAATCGCTAACGGAAAAACTATTTGCAATGCGAAAAGGTATGCCTTTGCGCGAACAAATTTTGCTTTGTGCGAATTTAATATAGCTTTTGCGAGCCCGGAAACTGTTTAGCGACCACTTCCGACAGTGAAAGACCGTTTGCGAATTTTATAGTTTGCGCCAATGCGCAGTCAATGTAATAAAACTTCTTACTGAGAAAGTCGTTATGTTTGCTCCAAAAGATTACGACACCTTCAAGCACTTCTTATGAGTGCGCAATTAAAATTCGCAATGCGCAATTAAAATTCGCAATGCAATAACAGTTTAAGGAACAATATTACATTGCGAGATGTGGATTTTTAGTCTTATTGGTGCGAATTGTTTTGCTCTTTGCGACTTTTATGACATTCCCCTGTATATGTTTTTATGGCGGAGAGGCTGAAGACCCATAACTACTTCGGAACTGTAGGAATCATATAGATTATAGATAATGGAAGTTTTTGAGGAGGAGTGGAACAGAGAAAATAAAAGTTCTAGAAACAAGTAGCTAAGGATGGAGGCATTTGTTTAATTGAGATTGGGAACTGGCAATCTCTATTGCAATACAAGGCCATTACCTCAATAGTGAGCAGCAACCCACGAACTCCATACACTCCTCTAACATCTTTTCTTTATGAGGCTGGTTTTGTCTAGTATAGTCCTAGTAACACAGCTATGTAATAGGATTGGCACAGAGGATGTTCAGAGTTCACTCTCTAGCCAATCAGATTCTCAGACAGCTATACTGGGACTCAATTGCCTGAGGGCAACTCAAGCCACACAGCATGATAGATGATGCTGGCTCTAGGGTCAGTCCTGCAGTGACAGAAGAGACACTGGTCCTCCACCCCACAAACAGACTTCCTTAAGTAAATGTGGTTAAGGGAGGATTTTTTCCTTCTGTTTTATTTTAGTTTCTTATTGTATCAGAGAGGCTTGGGGTGGTTTAGCCTTTCCTAGTCTAAATTAGAATCTGCTATGCACAGGCTGATTCTTGGACACTCATCCACTGGGCTGATCCCTGGCCTGTGTTAATCTGAGAATAAGCTCCGTTTTGCATTAGCCTATGGGAAAACATAGGGAGAATGTTCAATTATGTGTATTAGACCTATTGTGGCTACTCGTTTGATGTGTGCACTTCCAATGTATAAGAATCTGGAACTATGCTGTCTGATGCAAATCTAAAGAAAAAAAATCACTACCACATCTAAAGTGGTTTAGATTCATTTTTGCACTGTGTATATCAAGAAGTTAGGCAAACCAGTTACAGAGGCAGGCAGACTGAAATGCATTACCAGCAGTAGTAGATTGCCATAAGCATCACTAGTTTAAAAAGGAGGTAAAGATTGCGTGGGCTGAGGGGGTGGAGCTGGGACAGATTGAGGGGGGTGGGGCACCACCTAGGACTGTAGCAGAGCTACTTTCTTCCTCAATGAAGTTCCAAGAGCAAATGCAATATACCAATGTACTGTACTGTATATTCTAAAAAAAATTCATGCTGATCTCTCCAAATGATGTCAGCTTTGTAAAGTGCAGGCAGTCCTTTGATGGCACCAGGCATCTAACTCAAGCTTCAAATGAAAAAAGCTTCCTGGCCCTGGTGCTGTCCTGGGATGCTGAAAACACCTTCAATCAGGTAAATCACATTTCCATGATAAAGCTCTAGACAAGATGTCTACTGAGGACTACCTGTTACATGTATCTTGGTCTAATACTGTATTTTTAACCTAAGGACAAAATAAAAATGATTTTTTATCAGGTCCTTTGAGGTCAACAGATGGGCCAGACAGGTTTGTCCCATGCCCCAGAGTGGTTTTTAATTTAATTTAAGAGATTAGATTAATTTTGAGGTATGGCCTTATACAAAACAAACAAACAAAAAATAATAATACAAAGACAGAGACCCGTATATATTTATTATGAATATATCTGAATATAAAGTCTCCTTAGCCAGATCTGTATCAAATTCACTTACTTCACTTAATCAAGAAATTAGGAAATGAGTGGCAAACTGCATCTGGCGTAACTAGACCCCTAAGGGCCCACGGTACAAAAATTTACAACTGGGCCCCCCTAAAGGGATTGTTCACCTATGAGTTAACTTTTAGTATGATGTAGAGAGCGATATTCTGAGACTATTTGCAATTGGATTACATTTTATTTTATTTGTGGTTTTTGACTTACAGTATTTAGCTTTTTATTCAGCAGCTTTCCAGTTTTCAATTTCAGCAGTCTGGTTGCTAGAGTCCAAATTCCCCTAGCAACCATGCACTGATTTGAATAAGAGACTGAAATATGAAAAGGAGAGGCCTGAATACACAAATGAGCCATTGAAAAGTAGCAAAAACAGTTAGGGGCCTATTTACTAAGGGTCAAAGTGAATTTTCAAATTCAAAAACTTCGAATTTCGAAGTAATTTTTGAGTACTTCCACCATCGAATAGGCCAAAATTCAAATTAAAAATACTTCACAAATTCGACCATTCGAAAATTGAAGTACTGTCTCTTTAAAAAACATCAACACTTCGCCATCTTAAACCTGCCGAATTGCTGTTTAGTCTATGGGAAAACCTCCTATAACCTATATGAGCCTTGGCTAAGTTTTGAGAAGTCAAAGTTTTTTTTATAAAATTGTACGATTAAATCGTACGAATCAAAGATTCAAAGAATTTCCGCGTATGATTGCACAATTTCAGTTTAGCAGACTATCATACTACACCTATTCGATGGTTGAATTTTGAAGTTTTTTCACTTTGAAATTCGACCCTTGATAAATTTGCTCCTAAATGTAAAAGTTACACGTAAAAAGGACATGTAAAATTGAGGTTTCACTATATTATAATGATATAAGGGATAATGTACCCCTACTGTAAATGATTAGGATATTAGAAGTCACTGATGGGGTTCTGTGACCATTGTGCTTAGTACAGGAGAATACCTATGCTGCTATAGTTTTATGGGATCTCTCTGTACAGACTATGAGCAAATTTAGGGACTGTTCCTGCAGAATTGTGCAAAACAGAAACCATACAATACAAGGAACAAGTAATATCCCGGGCATGCGCGAAAAAATGCTTCTGCGCATGCGTGAAAAAATGCTTCTGCACATGCGCGAAAACCACTTCTGCGCAAATTGACGCATGCATGGGACAGTGGCCGGTCGGCAGAAAAGGGACCAGACATGGGGTAGGAGTAAGTACGTGCCTGGCACCCCTCCACCTTTGCGCCCTAGGCACGTGCCTACTCTGCCTACCCCTAGTTCCAGCCCTGCTTAGTACAGGGGAATACCTATGCTGCCATAGTTTTGTGGGATCTCTCTGTACAGACTATGAGCAAATTTAGGGACTGTTCCTGCAGAATTGTGCAAAACAGAAACCATACAATACAAGGAACAAGTAATATCCTAAGTATATTGAGGGTTAAGCAGCTGTTTTTTTTTATTATTTGCCTGTTTCTTCTGACTCTTTCCAAATTTCAAATGGGGGTCACAAATACTCTGTAAGGCTACAAATGTATTATTTCTACTTTTTTATTTATAAACTGTTCGCAAAGCGAATTGCGAGTAGTTTGCGCGCGAGAGTGGGTATGTAATAATTCGCTTTGCGACTGTTCTGCTACATTTGTGACTGTTTTCGCTGTTTCCCTCCACTTTGCAAACTTTTGTTATTGCGCTCTATTGCGCTGTTGCGCTATCAAATCAAAATTGCTTATATTGTGCTTGGTTTTTTAACGAGTCGTGTCTGTAGTCGCTGTTCAGTGCAAATGTAATTCGCAATCGAATCGCAATGTAATTGTTTTCACGTGACTTTGATATCAGTGTTGAGAGAAGGTGTATGTACAACTTTTGCAGAAAGATATTCGTGGAGCAATTCCACCGTTCGCATTGCGTAAGTTTTTTCGCTATTCTTCATGTAATTTAAAAATGTGGTCAAGTTGTATGTGGTAAAGATATATGTCAGCATTTTTTTTATATGTGGTAAAGGTATATGGTTATTAGTTTTTTTCCAGTGAAAACATCTTTCATTGCGACTCATCTTATTTTTGCCTTTGCTACAGTTTTGTGCTTATGTAATATATCTGTGCGAAAAATATTGCATTCCGCTTAGCACAAATATATTCGCAAAAGTGCGAATGCGTGCTGCGATAACGCCAAATATTACATTTGGGGGTAAGAATCAAAAACAGTGATATTCTGTAACTCATCTTAATAAAATAATAAATTTATAAAAAGTGAAAACCCCATAGTAATAATTGAATTAATAAGCAACAATTATTATTCACCGTGCTATTCATATTACTATATTCAATAACTTAATAGCCCATCCCAACGTGCTAAATTCTCTTTAGTCTATGGCATTGGAGACAAGTATGGCAGCAAAGACCCTTAACAGCTGTTTAAGTGGATGTCGAACTCTACAAGATGAAAGCTTCATTTGCGGTGCTCAAAGTGCGATGTACGGCGATTTAAAGGGCAGAGCTGACCCCTGATTGAGGGGTGCAGGCGGTGGTGAGCTTCCTGCAGAGAGATGATGTTCAGTCACCTACCCTGTATCGGGACCCGAGAGCCACCTCTTGGGGAATGATGGCATGCATGGAGGAGTGGGCCTCAGATGGTGGGTAATATAGAGGCTTTTGCACTGATATGCTCCACCATCTACAGTATGTTGAGAATGATAGTTCTGCAATGGACATCTTCTTTTCCATTTTCTCGCTGTAAGTGGAACATTATCTGGCCGCTTTGGTGAGGAGTGTTGCTATGTGAACTACCGTATATACTCGCGTATAAGCCGAGATTTTCAGCACCCAAAATGTGCTTGAAAATCCTACCTCGGCTTATACGTGGGTCAGCTGCTGATGAATCCCACATGAAGTAGCCGGAAGAGCAGCGAGGAGAGAACAGCGCTAGGAGGCGTCGCGGTCTGTGGGAGGTATAACAATAAGTGGGAGGGGAGGAGCAGGAAGTGAATACGCGCTAGGCCGGGCTCAGGTAGCGGCTGCAGTGAGGAGGTGCCAGTCTTTCCCAGGCTGCAGTGCACACCAGCGGGAGGAGGGAGAATAGAACAGTCGGGTCGCCGTCGTTTCCCTCACCATGTTGCAGTGAGTGCGGGTTCCCCAGTGTCCGTGCTCGCGGCTCGGCTCTGGAGCTGTGAGTATGTCCCGGTGTTCGTACTGTTAATCCCCAGGGTCCGAGGTGGGAGTAAGAGAGGGGGAAGGTGCCTGGGTGTAGGAACAATGTATTTGTATGGGGAGGCCATGCCTCATGTCTGCAACCTGTGGCTCCTCCTCAACTACAACTCTCGCTCTTCCTCACCCCAACTCTGGGCAGCCTTTGAAGGCGATCAGCACCTTTCTGAGACTTTTCTGAGTTGTGTCTAGGCTTATACGCTAGTCAATAAGTTTTTCTGGTTTTCATAGGTAAAATTATGTACTTCGGCTTATACGCGGGTCGGCTTATACACGAGTATATACGGTACCTCCCCGGAAACATAATAAGCTGGTGTGCTCAATTTTCGCTGTTTATCAAGTAAGTAGCGATGAGCGGTTTACCTAATACTACACCTCTGAAATTTCTAACTACTCACTATTTGCCAACACTTATTAAACTGAACTGTGACTTTCTGCCTATGAGTGGGGATTGAAACCCACAGGAGCTGGGGCAACTGATTTGCTGCATATTCTTTCAGACTGCATATTTACCATAGACTTTGTGAACTATTTACCTCTGGATTGAACTATGGACACTATGGGGTTAACAACATAAGGGTCTGGTGTTTATTTATTTTTCCTCATTTGTAGTTTTTTTGCATATTTTATTTTTTCCTTTTTATTTCTCCTTATCTTTATTTGATCTAAACCATACACTGCGGAGACAGGGGCCCACGCCCTAACAATTAATACTTTTATTTTTTTAAAAATAAAACAAAAATTTTAATTAGTAAGACCTGTGAGTATAGATTCTTCTGGAGATATATATATATATATATATATATATATATATATACATACATATATATATATATATATATATAAGCAAAGAGAAGACCAGCAACACCGAGATCTCTTGTGATATATTCAATTTATGTTGAAAAAACACATGCAAGCCGACGTGACGTTTCGGTCCACACAGGGACCTTTATCATGATAAAGGTCCCTGTGTGGACCGAAACGTCATGTCGGCTTGCATGTGTTTTTTCAACATAAATTGAATATATCACAAGAGATCTCGGTGTTGCTGGTCTTCTCTTTGCTTATAATATATATTACCGTGCACCCGAGGAATGCTATAAAGGCAGAGTGCTGCCCTCATCAAGCAATTATATATATATATATATATATATATATATATATATATATATATATATATATACTGTATATATATATATATATATATATATATATATATATATATATATAAAGTTCAAGAGGACCCGCACACCTTGTCACATCCGCTTTTCAGACGATATGGCGCCATATCGTCTGAAAAGCGGATGTGACAAGGTGTGCGGGTCCTCTTGAACTTTACATAAATACTTTGACCCAGCACCCACGTTCATGGAAGACTGCCTTAGAGTGCAAGCGTCTGATTCAGGTTATATATATATAGATATATATATATATATATATATATATATATATATAGTCCTTGTGGTTTTTTCCGCACTCCAAAAGGTGGTAAATGTCTCGGGTGCTACCCACAATAAAGTAAGTAATAAATAATCAAGGAATATCATGGGTCTTGATAAAGGTATGAGGAGGAGACCAAAATGTTGGCCTGTTTTTAATTATTCTAATAAAATGTGTTTAAATTTCAAAAGTTGTTTAAACGTTCCTGATGTACACCCACTTATTTTGAGTATACAGTATATTTAATACACAAAAACCATGAATATCTTATAAATCATATCCTTATAAACGGTGAGTACTGATGTCATCAGTTATAAATGTTGAATAGTGATGTCATTTCTGTCACATGACTCACTGAAACGTGTGTATTATAATAAATAAAGTGTAAGCTCATAAATAAATAAAGTCATGAAACTCCTCGGTAACTTATAATATCCTTATAATTTACAAGAGGGGGTACTATATATACTGTATATATTTATATATGTGTGTCATATGATGTTGGCCGTATATTTCATAAGTCATTTCAGAACATCAGTTAATTTATTTGATGACTATTTGTGCCCCACAGGCTTCTTTTCTTTATTTTTATTTCTGCCTGTGGTAGTTTTCTGTAGTCGGTTCCCCCAAAGTCTCACCTTAGTGGAAATATTGTTATCAGTTATTTAAATAATATTTTCAATCTAATCAAGAAGTTTAGACATGGTCACTGCATAATATGTGGAGAGGCAGTCAACAAATAAGTGTACCTTATGTATCATAAAAGTACACCATCATGTTCACGTCAACAGCCAGTTACTGGGCATAATTTCTGATACATGCATACATACAGTATATATATTTTTTAAACTACTTTTTACTACTAAAATATTTCAAGGGGGTATAATTAAACTTCTATATACTGAAGGTACATATTTAGAAAGAAATGCTTACACTATAATAAACTATAATAAAAGCTCAATTTAGTGTTGAGATTTTAAAGTCATTAGAAAATATGCAACATTCCTTGATATATTGTTTCTTACCCTATGTCTAATTCTCTGTTTCTCTGTCATCATTGGAAAGCATTCATTTGAATAACAAGCCTAAAGGACTGGATGATTAGCCGTTTGGACACACAGACAAAAGAACAATGACTGCCTTTTGTATGGCTTCAGAAGTGGCTCTTCTTTTGAGAGCATTTGATTTATCATGCAAATTTAGCAGTGTGATTTCCTTTCAGTGCCATCTCCAGCATAGGAGTATAGAATAAGAGCACACTTCTTTAAATGATCAAACTGCATGACATTATTTGGTAATTTGTATATAACCAAAGTTGTGAACCCTTCTTCATTTGTACATAGATGTCTCATTGACCCTTTCTTTTGCAAAGCACCCAAGTGGAGTGAGGCAGAAACTGTTGCATGAGGTCATTAAAAGAGTAGCAGTAATCTTATAACAAAAAAGAAAGCACAAAGCCAAATGGAAGTGACTTCAGGAACCCAGAAATTGTGTACTTTCGTTTTTAAGTGGAAATGTCTGAAAAAGCAGGACAATTAACAAATATAGCTGAGTTAGAGCAAACAAAGCAACTTAACTTTTAAAATAAAGTAATTACATCTGAACGTATGATGTGCCAATTACGTATTTACATACGTATTTGATCTGGTCAAGAATTTATAAACGTCAAAACTGTCTGATCAAAATATTCAGCTAGTTTGATTAACTCAATAATATAGATCATTAGTGATATTGTTTGTCAGGATTCATTATCCAAAACCAGTCATAATAATGACTAGTTTGGCATGCCAATTCAGTCATGATTGATTTTGATAATATCTACTTACTAAACTCTCAGGTGGATTCAATCAAATATTTCCCCCCCCCCCCGAAATACTACAAATACTACTCCCTGCCGAAAAAAAACGATCTGCAGTAAGCCACAGTGTTTGAATGAAACTCTCACATTTTTTAGTATAGGAACTCACAGTTTTTAGTAGCTGAAGGCTTAAGCATTATAATTTGGGTCCTTAGAGTAGCTCCTACTAATCAGAGGTCTGTAAGGCTACATAAAGCTGGCCAATCACTGGCTATGCTTAATGAACTCTAGGTCCACTTTGTTTTTTTCTCTGCATCATAGGTGAGGAGCTAACAACTGAATAACACTGAATATACTCCACCCCAGCTTTATGGAAGCAGGGATGTCACGTGATCTTGCCTGTCTCTAAGGAATCCTGAAATACATATACAGCATCTAAATGCTAAATCTTAACCTCCCTTCCCAATCCACACGAAGAAGGGGCATGCAATGGGGCAGGAAGTCATCTTACTAAATTTCAGTCTTTCGTCGCTAATAAAGAGAATAAAAAGTGTCCATCTGAATATTTATATGACTAAGCTGCATTTTACAACTAGTCTTCTTTCAAAATATTAAAAGCCAAAGAAAAACTATTTTAAATGAAACTGTAAGTTTGTGAGGATAGTAAAATATCTTGCATGTAAGATGTTTGTCAGGCCCAGCTCAGTTTGCGGGCTGATTTATCAACATTCAAAATTTTACTGTGATTTGATTTGTTAGTACTAAAACTCAAACAGATTAGAGTTTAGACGAATTAGACTTTCAAAAACTTGATTTTTTAGGGGCAGATTTATTAAGGTTCAAATGGTAAATTCAAATTAGAATTTTCGCGTTTGATTTTGGTTAAAACTCACAAATTTGAGTTGGGAATAATCTAAACTCGAATTCGAGATTTATCATACCTTGACCCTGGGAACAACTTGAATTTGATAGTATGCCACCTAAAACCTGCCGAGTTCATGTAGAAGTCAATGGCAGAGGTCCAGTGGCCCATTTTAAGATGTCAATGACCTTCCTGACATTCAAGTTTTTTTCAGAGAAAAAACTTGATTCAAGTTTGGACAAATTAGATTCTAATTTGATTAGAGTCTTCAGGTCGGTAATATTCGTTATAGTTATTCATAGACTTAAATAAGTGTGAGCTTTAGGTATCGAAACCCGGAGCCACGGCACAGAATTCAGCACAGAAAATGGAGACTGACACCACCTTTCATGTTTACCTGCTGGCTTTTATTTGGCACAACCACAAACCTTCAGCCCATTGGCTTCACATAGTGATTCACATTTGCTTCACATAAACATTAACAGTCCCAATTCTAACACCCTCACTGGTGTTCCATAAAAAAACTGTTTCCTTAGCCCTCACTGGCTTTCACTGGACACAAATCCCAATATCCTCTCTGGGGCACACTCGAGACACTCTTGTCTCCTGGGAGGGGTTTCTCTTTTCCACTCTCCAGTCCTTTGAAGCTCTCCGACACAGGGGGAATCCCACTCTTTTCCCGGCCTCACATAGAATCACACCTCCTTTCTGCCCTTGGAGGTGTCCATGGCACTCACCCTCCACCCGCTCCAGGAGGTATCCAGGGGTAAGAGCTCTGAGGTTTAGTCTCACACCTCCTTTTAACTACAGCTCACCTGTAGCTAATTACTTAGCTACCTCTACTTAGGCAGCTGCAAAACCCTACATGGAGCAAGGAATGGAAGCCCACCCATTCACTCCATTCACTCCAGGGACCCATTATCCAGCTTTTCCTAAGCTGGTACACAACTACAGCTATGCTTACTGCAGAAACACACATATTTCCCTGGAGTTTTATATTCACCAGTCTAACACGAATCACTCTTTTCATAGACACCTCTTACATAAGATACTATTCCAGTTTTGAGGTCATTTGAGTTCATTCGAGGTAAAAAAAAAACTCTGTCACTCGACCTTTGATAAATATGCTCTTTATAGTTTGGTATGTTTTTGGGTTTATTCAAATTAAAAAAAACTCTAAAATGTACAAATTCAAATTATGATAAATAGACCTCTCCTTAATATTTTATCAATAGGTTTTCATCCACATTAGGAGCATACACATCCAAATGTTTCAGGCCTCTTATTTTGTCCATTCAGAAGCACACACGGAACTGTATAACCGTGCATCTAGAACTATTTGTTGAATAAGTCAAATGTTTTTGACAAGCTTTTGGGAGCATAACTCTTTTCATCAGGTCAAGAGATTCTGGCTCTGAGTTTCTTGACCTGGAGGAATTTAAGCTCCCAAAAGCTTGTCAAAGTTGATTTGGACCAGGCACTTTTTTCTCTGTATCCTTTTCTTCTGAAATATAACTGTTCTTGGCATCTGTGTATACATGCCTCTCACCCCTGTACAAATCACTGTACGTTTTTGTGTTTGACATTGGATCAAATGTTAACTGATAATGAAAACAGGGAATAGACATGCTGAAACAACAGATGCACAATGATATGCGCCAATATCTTCATTATGAGACTTCTAAAACATGATTCTGTGTTGCTACTAGCTTCTGTAGAGAGCTGTTTAAATTTTAAACATGCAGCTCACAAGCAATGATTTTAAAACAGAATACCTTGTGTGCAATGTATTAAGGTATTGCATGCTATAAAATACATGAAATATATACCTTTTTATACTATTTGTGGCAACAATGTAAAAAAGAAGCTGTTTAACTATAGAGAGTGTGTCCAATTCTGTCATTTATAAATGCTGGAACCTTTGGGAAATATAAAATTATGTGGGGATTATGCTTTAATATTTTGATGGCAGCATTGGAATTCCCACTATGGTGGTGGTCCAGCCATCAAAAAAATTCATATCGTAAATTAGCAAAGGAGTCAGTAATATCTGAATATAAATAAAATAAATAAATATGTAATTATTAAAATTCAGCATAATGTATAAATTGAATATTTTGTTCACTCCACCATAATCTACAGACATCTTTAGTTTAGAAGAATACATTTTCAAATCCAAATTGTTCTTTATTGGCTTACCTCTTCAACATACGCATTCTCTAAGGCATTAAAGATTAGACTATACAATAATTTTCAAATAACAGATCCTTACCCCAGATTTGATGTTTTCAATTGCAACATTGAGGAAAAATTATGTTAACTTCACCTTTTATGATTTTTCTAACATTTTTTAGTGAGTATAAACAGGGCACTTGCCATTGGTGGGAGTGGCTTTATTCAAAAGGTGTTGGAGATAAAAAGACAGTTTTGCCAGTCTTTTTCATGGGATGCTGTACCTGCTACTGAATGCACTAAAGGATCTCAGAAAAACTGCAGTATCCTTGTAGTAAGCAATATGAATATGTGTAAATACTTCCAATCTTAAAACAACTATTTAAAAAAATAACATTACTATGGGGATTTCAAACAAATGAATTAAATTCCTAATGTCAAGAGACTGAGGATAATGGTAGCTGTAATAGTTGGAACATCCACTGAATATTTTACTTTCTTTTAAAGAGGTTGTTACCTTTGAGTTAACTTTAGTATGATGTAGAGAATGATATTCTGAGATAATTTGCAACTGGCATTCTTTTTTTGTTACTTGCCATTGGTGGGAGTGGCTTTATTCAAAAGGTGTTGGAGATAAAAAGACAGTTTTGCCAGTCTTTTTCATGGGATGCTGTACCTGCTACTGAATGCACTAAAGGATCTCAGAAAAACTGCAGTATCCTTGTAGTAAGCAATATGAATATGTGTAAATACTTCCAATCTTAAAACAACTATTTAAAAAAATAACATTACTATGGGGATTTCAAACAAATGAATTAAATTCCTAATGTCAAGAGACTGAGGATAATGGTAGCTGTAATAGTTGGAACATCCACTGAATATTTTACTTTCTTTTAAAGAGGTTGTTACCTTTGAGTTAACTTTAGTATGATGTAGAGAATGATATTCTGAGATAATTTGCAACTGGCATTCTTTTTTTGTTATTTGTGATTTTTCAATTACAGTATTTAGCTTTTTATTCAGTGGCTCTCCAGTTTGCAATTACAACAAAATTGTTGCTAGGGTCCAACTTACTCTAGCAACCATTCATGGATTTGAATAAGAGTCTGCAATATGAATTGGAGAGGGTCTGAATAAAAAGATAATTAATAAGAAAGTAGCAATAAAATAAATGTGTAGCCTTAAAGAGCATTTGTTTTTAGATGGGGTCAATGACTCCCATTTGAAAGATGGAAAGAATCTGAAGAAGAAGGCAAATAATAAAAAAAGATAGAAAATAAATAACTAAAACAAATTGAAAAGTTGCTTAGAGTTGGCCATTCTATAACATACTAAAAGTTAACTTGAAGGTGAGCCACCCCTTTAAATTGAGCTGTACTTATATGAGGTAGCCAGTCCATTTAAAAACTATCCTTTGCATAGCTACTGTATTTCTTTTTTCTTATTTCAATGCTTTTTTGATTGTGACTGTTTTAAGCCACTACCCTGAATTACACTTTTACTTTTCTATCTAGCAACATATTGGTGGCTTCTTCTGACATTTTGCTCTAATACATTTTCACTACTCTCAGAGTCCTCTAATTCATTTTCTCTCTTTGCACAAACCTACATGTTACTAAGTGCAAATACACCAGCACACAAAAGATCATTTGTATTGACCTGCTCCTTACTATGGAAAGTGCAAACACAGAGCAGCCATAAAATTTCCTTTTTGCTTGAGACAAGAACAAATTGCACTTCAATGTACATCTATTTTAACTCCATTAACCTGAAAGCAAAAGTATCACTGAAAACACGTAAAGAAGAAGCTCTTGGGCTAATTTCTGCTTCTGATTAAAGCTTTTTAGGGCAGGGATCTCTTTTGAGTTGTGTCATGGATTCCCAGAACTAAGCAATTAAATTGTATTTATTGTGCCCCTGTGAATAAATTATCTTCTTAGTTCTTTTGTAAAGCACTGCATACCAATGCGGTATTAAATACAGTCAAAAGATAAAATGAGCTGCTGGTGTTTAACCCAAGAAAGGCTAAATATTTTCATTATTCTAGTTACCGTAGCCTTTTAGTGTTCAACCAGATTATTGCCAAGCAGTAAAATATTAATGACTTTGGGTAAGAAAGTTTTATTCGGCATTATATCCACTACTTTGGGAAGAATTCAGGATCTTGAACCCTATTTTGCATATGGTAACAACTTCCTTGTTTCTTGAACCCTATTTTGCATATGGTAACAACTTCCTTGTTTGTTTGACAAAAACATTACGTGATTTTTAGGATTCTGATTTAGTTCAACTTGGATTTGACCTTCTGCAGCAGAATTTGGATTTGGCTGAATCCAAGTGCCTGGCTAAACTGAATCTGAATCCTTAAAATTATGTGACTTTTTCTCCCACACTACATTTATGTGACTTCCTGTGAAGGATTCAGATTTGGTTTAGCAAGGCATTCAAATTGTGGCAAATCCTGCTGAAAAAGGCAGAATCCTGGGGAATCCCGAATTGAATACAGGACTGCATCCTGGATTCAGGATTGTCTCATTTTTCATGGGGCAGTCCAGATTTTGACAACTCAGCCATAGTCCCAGATGGCTACTGAAATGTCTTGAGTTTCTCTTTGATCTCCTGCACTGGTGTCAGAAAAAAGATACAAACAGGGGAATGTAATAAAAGTCACAAAGAGCAAAACAATTTGCACCAATAAAACTAAAAACCCACATCTCGCAATGTAATATTGTTCCTTAAACTGTTATTGCATTGCGAATTTTAATTGCGCACTCATAAGAAGTGCTTGAAGGTGTCGTAATCTTTTGGAGCAAACATAACGACTTTTTCAGTAAGAAGTTTTATTACATTGACTGCGCATTGGCGCAAACTATAAAATTCGCAAACGGTCTTTCACTGTCGGAAGTGGTCGCTAAACAGTTTCCGGGCTCGCAAAATCTATTTTAAATTCGCACAAAGCAAAATTTGTTCGCGCAAAGGCATAACTTTTCGCATTGCTATTTAAGACAGGCTGGTATCTTGGGATAACTGATAACTGATAATAATTTTCAGCTTAAAGAGCAATTCGCCATCCGGTAATGCCATCCGCATAAAAAATGACCTTAAAACACTCAGAAATGTGTTCAGACGTTCTATAACCTACCAAATTTTGTAAAATGGTATTTAGGAGATGTGGCCACAAAATGGGTATGGTCAAAAATTTTGCTGCAGCATAACTTTTTGTCTCTCTTTCTGATTTTCAAATGTTGGAAGGAATGAAAATATATGAGTTCCTTTTGTGCCATGATTTGCAGGTTAACATTATCCTTAAATCATTTCACTTATAACTATAATTTGTAGAAATTGTAGAAAATAAAAATCACTCATTAAACTGTGCCTCACAGATCACTGTTTAAACTAGTAGCAAATGAAGAGCCAGTCTAATTCATGTGTTCATTTTGGATAAATAGAAAGTACAGTGTAAGAATGGTTCAAACAAAGGGCCACACTGACATATGTGATACTTGGAAATCACCCTAACCCTAAAACCTCTCTCACTGTTTCCAAAAAGAAAAATAGTTGTTCACGTTTTTTGGAGGAAGAACAAGAATGCTTAAATACGTGTTGTGAATGATTACAATTAAGACCCTACCTTAAACGCCTAAAATTCTTTTATATAGAACTGCCACCTGGCTAATGGTTAAATGGAAGTCCTTAAAAGAAAAAAGAAACTCATTCCATTGCTTGTACGGCTTTCTATTTTCACCTCTACTTTACATAAATATAGTGTGAGACGAAACTAAATATAAACAGAACTAGAAATAGCTAATTCAAGTAAGCACCATGCTTTATGTTATATAACTGAATGCAGTGTACATGTAGAAGACTGCCAGCAAAATAAAAATACAGTTCCAGAAGCTTCCCATGGGTGGCGCCTGAGTAATATTCTTTATACACAGCAGCATTATTTCAGGTTTAGTTCAGCGTTTTCTCATGGATAAGACATGGAGGTCTGCTGTGCAGTACTATAAGTGGTTTAGAATTAATTATGCAACATCTTTTAATTATTACTTCCTTTTGTAAGAAGACTTAAACTGTATTAAAGGGGATCATGTCAAAAACCTAAACAGCATGGGGATTCATTCTGAATTCCAACCCAGGAATTTCTGGTTCTGTTCAGAATGTTTTTGATTAGAATGAAACATGGGATGGAACAATTATGAACCTATACGAAGCCAAATAAAAAGCATACATAAAGAGTAAATGTTATAAGTATACAAACATACAACAAAAGGAGAAACTTACAATTTGTTCTTTTTTTTCATTCAGCAGGGTAAAGTTTGGGGTAAGGCAGATATGGGATCAGAATCAGAATTAGAAGTACCTCTTCTAAAGAAAGGTACTGGATAAAGTACACACACAATAAATATAATATTATAATGTGTAACAAATGTGACATATTATGGGGGTCATTCAATAAAAAGTTTGCGCCAGGTCTGCCTATAGGCAGTGACCAGAAATTGATCACCTGTTTGACAGCCAAGATTTAATTTGTTGCTATAAGCTTCTGGAATTGGTGCAAAATTTGCATCTTTTATTACGATCATTTGAGTATATTCTGTTCCTGTACAGGTGTTTGCTGAGGATGCTGGGAGTTGTAGTGAACAACAGCTGATGGGCCATAGGTTGGATATCACCTAATTTAAATAACTATGACCCAGACATTCTGCATTGCCAGAGGCCCCTTTCTCTAACTTTGACCCTAGCTCTATAGATATAGAATTGGTTAACTCTGTGTATGCTGAAAGGGTCTGACGCATTAAAATCCATTCCTTGAATTTGTTTTATGATTTTTCAGGGTCCTGGCATACAAAAAGTTACCTTGAATTCTTTTTTTGTCTGTTTATAAATATAAATAGGTTAATTAACACAGATTATGGTGTGGCATCAGCGGATAAAACCCCCATAGTTGCAGTGAATACAACATTTTTATCAGGAAAGTTGCCGATGTTCTACAGAAACCAAGCACTCTAATTTCTGCCTGCCTTAGGGATCCTCGGGGCATTTGCAGTCAGTAAATACAATTGAGGTCTAAGTGGATGTGCACAATTCACATAGTCCTTCATTTTATAGCTGCCTAATTTAACAAAGACTGTGTGAGTTCATGGCACTGGTTGCTGGTACATCCTACCCCCCCCCTCCTCCAAAAAGGGATATTACTATTTTAAGAGGTTTTTTTATATAACAATGTAAATTATAACCCAGCAGGTAATTTCAAAACATTCACACAATAATCTTATAAACATTTAAGGAATATTGTGTTTCTGCTTGCAAAAGAATATTTCAAGTTTTAGCAACTTATATTACAGTGTGCTGTAGAACGTAATATCTTCAGGACAGGGACCTCTAATCTAAGTTTGTTACATTTGCTGCAGTGTTTTACGGCATTGTAGACATGTAAACACTGGCATACACTGTCATACAAATCAACTTTACATGTACAGTATATCTGCAGAAAGAGCAAGAGAGAGTCGTGATGAATTGAGGGAACAGTAACACCAAAAAATAAAAGTGTTTTAAAGGATTGACAATATAATGTACTCTTTCCCTGCACTGGTAAAAAACGGTTGTGTTTGCTTCAAAAACACAAATATAGTTTATATAACAAGCTGCTGTTAGCCATGGGGGCAGCCATTCAAGCACAGGATACACACTAGATACCAGATAAGTGCTGAAGATTCTATCTATTATCTGCTGTGTATCCTGTGCCTTTTCTCCTTTTTCAACGTTGAATGGCTGCCCCCATGGCTACACAGCAGCTTGCTCATATAAACTATTTTAGCGTTTCTGAAGCAAACACAAATGCAAATTACAAATGCAAATTACAAATGCAGCACATCAGTACAATACATTTTCAAGACTTTAAACCACTTTAATTTTTTGGTGTTACTGTTCCTTTAATTATATTGGCTATAGATATAAATACATATATATAAATATATAAATATATGTAAAACCACTTAATTTATCACTACTTAGTATGACTCAGTGTTGCTCATAGATATTGTACTAAGGGTGCTCTAACATGATCAGCGCCAGTGCCTTTACTGCTAACACGTATGCAAACTCTAAAATACCTTACTGACTCTGGTCATTCATAAAATGGAGATCTCAAGCTTTGGCCCTCCAGATCTATGTATGCTTAGAATGGGGAAGAGTCATAACAATACAATATGAAACACAAAAAAATGTTTTCCTGGTTGGAATAATTATATGCATTAGAACTGGCCCATGCTAATGTGGTGAGTACGACATTCCACTTCATACTATTAGGGAATGGGGGGGGTATGGGGAAAGAACCATTGCACTGTAAGCCCCAATGCCGTTTACCATAGTAAAAAAACAGGGACATGAATTTGTAAAGATGGGCTTTTATTGAGGTTTCATTCTCTTTTAGAAACAGTTTATTCTCATTATTTGTGCAAAACTCTGATTTTGTCCCCAATTCCCAAGTTTTATAGCCAACATAATTTTATTACGTTTATTCACTTCTATTTCTTACATGTGGGATAACAAGTTATCTCTGAAATTTTTCAAAGCGGATAACTAAGCAATTGTAAGAAAACACGCAGAGGAAGTGCGGACAAGTCATTAGTGACTCAGGCAGGCTTTGGATAGGATACATCTCTTTGTGTATCACATAGACAGGTAAAATTGCACACTCTATGGGCAGGTTCTTTCTATGCTGATTATAGTGTCATATATAATTAATGGTGCACAGAATAACAAATAACATTAACAAGCACCAGGAAAAAAAGAAAATGTCTGTATTAATTAAACAGGGAATCTACCTCTCTCTGAGAATATACACTATTCTAGACCTGCAAATTCTATTACATACGATACTCAGGAAGTTATTTTTGATTAAACCATATATGCATTAAATGCGTGCATTATATATTATAATATTCAAAAATTATGTTTTCAAGAATAATCATATGTATAAAAAAAACAACTATGATGCCATCTTGTAGAGCTTTCTACCCCATGCCATGTACATTTATTATCACATGCCATTATACATGCCATATACATGTATTATCACATTTTCAGTGGACAAAACAGACAAAATGCAGGAAAGGTTAGGTGAGAAAAAAACAAGCCAAGCACATTCCAATAATGTTAGTAGTTTTGCTGCAAAGGAAGTATTTTTTCCATATACAGACCAGCAAGAACCACATTTTAAATGAATAAAGCTCAGACGTGTGCTGCAAAGAAAGCATTTCAAACACCATTCTTTAGGGTACTAACTACTTCCTGAACCACCAGCAACACCACAAGAAAGATGCTGCAAAATAACATTAATTCAATCGTTAACTAGTTCAATTGTCACATGACATAATTTCCCTAGAAGTTTTTTGTTTTCAAAAAAGAAAAAAAATGAATTCAAAACATTCAACATTCTATACTATTGATCTGTATGTTAGGTTCCAGGCTGTTATTATTAGGTTTTGAGTTCAGAATGGTTACACATTCTGATGACGTTAAACACCAAACAAAAGGGACCAAAACAAACTTCTCAATGGTCAGGAAAAGAGGAGCAGCAAATTTCTAAAAACTTTTCAAAAACACAACTGCTATAAAAATGGGAAATGAAGGCAAAAGTGCAGGTTTTTTCAGATAAAAAGGGCATAAATGCAGCTATAGAAAATATGTCAAATACATTTATATATTGATACATCTGGGACAAATGCTTTGTTCGCAACCCCCCTTCAAAAAGTAAAAAAAACACCAACAAAACAAGGCTTCTGTGTTGTGGAAATTAGACACCCTTTCACCTGTACCTACATGTGCTTTATAGTATAGGATTGGAAAGAATACATTTAAATAGGGTCTAATCGAATGCTGGCTTGCATAGTATTTTAAAATATATATATAATATAATTAATTTTTTTCCTGTGAAATAATATTAACATTTTTAAAATATTCATTATGAGATAAAATGTTCCATATGTAATTTTAGAATGAATATTTAACCATTATTAACATTTTACACTGACAGCATACAGTAGTTAAGCAGGTCTCCATTGCCCAGGAAAGGGAAAATAAACTTTTAAAAATACAGGATTTTTCTAGCTATATTTGTACAGAACTACCGTATTCTAACATAACATTATCATGATGGCATTGTATCAAGTAGGACAGATAGAACCTTTTCTAACAAGCAGCTCTGTTTTGACATTTTCTGTGTGCAGATCTCATGTGTATTATTTAACAGTAGTACATATTCATTATTTCCTATGCAAAGATAGAGCTCCAGAGGGCTAATTTGTCTAAGATTCAAAATTGATCAAAGGTTGATAAGTGATCACGCTACTGAGAATGCAAAGGCAATTGAATGTTTAATTATGTTAGTTTTACTAATTGTTACTCTTTTCTTTTGTCTCTAGTGTTTCCATAGTTGCTCATTATGCCGATATATTTAGCTATCAAAAAAGTAGGGATTCTACAGGTTACTTTAATAAAATTAACTGAAAATCGTATACATTCTCAATGTGGAAATATATCTCAACTCTATTAGGCATTCTGAATAACATTTAAAATGTTTATTATCTGTTCTTTGTAGGAAGTCAATAAAACAGCTTACCTGGATTCGTCCAACAAATATTCTTATTGATATAAAGGGGGGGGGGCAAAAGAGAAGCAGCTCAAAATAATCTTCATAAGACTTCAACTGAAAATGATTCTCCACCCTTGCATTTGCTCAAGCCCTTTGAATTTGTGAAGGGAAAATACTGACTTGCCTTTTTATTATCTCAGGTGATAAATATTGCATTGCCTGCATTTAAAACTTTTAATACTAGGGGTGTGAGATGTGGCACCTGTTATTTTTTCATGTCTTGGAAAGACTCATTCTTGTTCACTTTTATGGAACATCGGTCACATGGAGTTTGGTCCCTTCTTTCCCTATATTCTTCTTGGGGGGACCAGAGCTGCAAGAATGAAGGGGGCTGAAAATGCATGATTGTCTGATGTGCCTACAATGGAAAGAAAGGGAGAGAGAAAGAGAGTGAGAGAGAGAGAGAGAGAGAGAGAGAAGGGCCCTGCTAATGTTGCACTGAAATTATTCTCAAAGGCCCCCCAGGCTGCACTCAGCATCTAGACTTCATTAAAATTTCATACCAAGCACTTGGCCAAGGTCTATTTATGAAAATGTGCTTTCCGCTCCATGCAAAAAAAAAAATAAAGAGGGAATTAGATAAGAGAACAAAGAATGATAATTAATTAATTATATGAATATAATGTAATTATGTATTTAAATATGTGTGTGTGTTTATGTGCATGTACTTGTGTTGATACATGGCTAATCACGTATGTAAATATGTGTTCAGACAAACTGTATGAACTGTATACTGTATATTAGTGCTGCTTTCATAACAGGTGGCTTCGTTTGAGATATACACAATATGTAATTGGGAATTACTAAGAAATATTAATTGATTATATAATAGCACGATAAATGGAAAAATGTTAATAAACGTTCCATGTGATGATCTAATACCTACTGGACAATCATGAGACCTGTATTCTGTGACAGAGCAAGTAAAAGGACCACATTTATCAAAGATTGAATCAATCTTTGAAGAAATATTCAAAATTTATCAAAGAGTAATCAAACTGGCCCATTGAATTAATGAAAATTGGTATTCTTCATTGTCCACAGCACTCAATCCAATGCTTTTGATCAATATCCATACTAATCATATACACTTAACTAGGGGATCAGTCAGAAATAGACTGATTAAGAATAAGTCATTTGAAAATTTTTGGATTGAAACTGGTGTTTCACAGATCTCACAATTCATTTGGGTTGAATAGATTTAATTGACTCTTTATATCTTTTTTATATCTTTTTATAATACATCTATATTTTTTTTAAAAAAACATCCTTGTTTGTATACCTTCCCATCTCCTTTGAAATGATTGCCTCTCGCTGTTTAACATTTATTGTAATATTTTATAGACACTGATAATTTTATCCCACTCATTTTAACCTCTCCATTTTACATGTTTCACCATTCTTTTCATTGCTTCCCTCATATATTCTACCTTATATATTTTAACAGCCTATGACTCAATAACTATAACACTTAACTAAACACTCAAATACTTTTTTCTATCCCACATATAAAAATAAATTTTCCCCACCCTTACTTGACACCACACATCCTTGACATTCTATTATGGAATCATTCTAGCTCATGCATTTTAATAATGTTTTGCCACTCATTCTAACCATTGTATGCTAACTGTTTTATTCTGTATCTTTGTAACCATTCTTTTCTGTTTATTCTAACTATTTTATTCCCCAATTTTAAAAGTTTCATACCATCTATTATCAACAGTTTATCACAGCCTTTCTAGCTCAATTTATTCTCCCAATTCACGCTCTTTTATCTCACCACCATTTGATTTTCTCTCCAACCCCCTACACTCTCCTCTACTTTATATATTGCCACAAATTGATTTGGACATTCTCATCATCCATTCCCTCCTTTTTTCACCATTATATGACTGTCGAGGCAGATGTAAAGCATTGTGTATATATACTTTACTCTTTATGTAGGGCATGCCGCCCAGCCACATTAGGCATGCAGTGTTCCCCAGCACCAATGCGCATGCACGCAAGTGCGCTCACGTGGTGGGGGCGCACGTGGACTGCAGCCACTAGGACCGTTGAGGCAAATCCGGTCCTCCTATTATCTATCTCATATCCAACCCATCTTAAAAAGACTCTTATTCCTGCAAAGTTGCTTGCGCATTATGTGATTATTACAAGCATTCTATTTTATTAACACAATGCTGTCATATAATATGAAAATAACTAGCCATCTCAAGGCAGATGTCTTTTGGTAACTACATTCGTAATACTGTATTTCATTTAATTCACATTAGGACCTTTGTTGAATACCTGATGAACAGAATTTCAGTTTCTGTCCATGGTCCTGACCACTTAAAAAGTTTCTGTGAATGTCTGGGATGCCCTACACCCTCGGTGCAACACACTCCTACAACAACAATCCTACATAATTTAAAAGGGCAGCCATCACAAGGGGCTAAGAGATGCTAACATGATTAAAAACAAGTCTCTCATTCAATGGGAAAGTGTACACAATAAAATATATTCTCTGTCTAATACCCACTGAGAGGGATTAATGTGGTCCCAGGCAAAATGCCAAATTGTAATCTGAGTGAGTCTAAAACCATACTGAGTGATGAGATGAGTGGATTGAAAGACACTGTAGATACATTAATGAGAGTTAGAGATATTTCTGCAAAGTTTACTGCAAACTTAAACCATTCTCAGAGCACTCCATTGATTTCTAAGTGTCTCTTTCACTTGACAAAACTCAACTAATTGTTTCAGTGGCAAACTAATGTTGCAATCTCCATATAGGAGAAACAATTAATAATGTTTAAAACTGAAAGCTCAAACTTCAATTAATACACCTTTATTCATTCTTTTCTCTCACTTTTGCTTTAAAAAAACATTTTTGATACCTTTCAAATTCCACTTGTTCAAGGATTTCCATCACCTATTGTTAGTTCCAAACCACCAAGTAAGATTCGCCAATAAATATATTTAGATATATGTTTAGTTTATAATCAAAGAGACCTAATAATCTCTATGTTCTTATTAGCACTAAAAATATGTCTGTGTGTTCTCACAAATAAAGTAAGAGCTCTTACTGTTGAATATTCATTATTAGAAAAATTAATATTTTAACAATGAATTTGCTTAATATATTGAGTGTTAATAAATATTTATTACCTTGTGGGAAAAAGCACGAATATTTCAGATCCTTAAATCAATGTGTTTAGCAGCAAAACAGCACTCATGCTAAAGATTCATGTACATTTTAATAGTCACGTCTCTATTTTGTCACATTTATCATATTTCAGGAGTTGTAATATAGTAATAAATTCTACAATGAGATAACTCTTACTGCTCTGCAGTCTACAACAGAATCAATATGTTGTATCTTACATTCATTATTCATTATAGCAGGGATTGTATTCTGGATTCCTGCCATGGTAACTTAAAAATACTCATAGAGAAGGATATAATCTCATTACATATGTCAGTTAAATGTTTATTTTGTGAGCACATTTTTTGGTTCAGTTTATTTTGTAGCATGTGTCCCAATAGGCCCAATAACCAAAAGAAAAAGTTTAATAGAGTATAGGAATCACTGTTATCAAGCATAACTATGCAAAAAAAGTATCAGAATGTCTTTATTTAGATATGGTTTGTAGACAACTGCTGATGTTTTATTCTTCAAACCCTGTATACATGTCACTCCATGAATTCTACTAATGTCTGCAAGAGCTCCTAAGTTAATTATTGATGAAAATATGTCACATCACTTATAAAATGGGGTAAATGAGGTCTTCTTTTAGTATTAATGCAGATTCCGGATTGCATAATGCAGTGTAATTCTTAACAATCAACTTTACATAGCAGATGCACAGATTCATATCTGTATTTAATCAATAATCACTACAACAAAATGTTTTATCAGGTGTTCATGTTCTTAGCAATAACATTATATCTTTATTATCCATGTTAAAAGAAGTAATTTTTTTCAGCTTGCACATTCATTCCATTAGAAGGAAAGCTGCAATTTACAGCTACATTTTAAAGGTAAAAGAAAACAGTTTCTTCTGGTTCTGTTTTTGTTCATTGATCATTTTCCCTTTAAGATATTTGTACACTGTGAAATGTGTGTCACTGTAAAGCTTCCGAAACTGGCAGCATTTATTGAACATTTATTGGCACTCCTTTATACCAAACAGCTATATCTACAATTCATTTTTTGTTATCCTCTGTTATTAACAGTGCAACCAAGAGTGCCAGGAACATATTTTTATTGAAGGAAGGGAATGCAATAAAAGCTATTCATTTTCTGATCTGTAGCACTGACATTTATTACAAGTTATCTTTTGGTCTAAACTATAAAGTGTTTCATATCCATTCTGGCTAATAGAATACTTGGGGGAAAACCTTTCTGATATTTGATCCTTGGTGCAAAAGCATCCTTTTCATGCACTTAGATTAAAGCACTTATTGACATTTCGTTTGTATGTTAATGAAATATTTCTTTGATTTTTTTTTAATGCTTATTTTAGTCAATACGCTTGAATTTATTTTGGAATGAAACCGTTTGGAAATATTTAAAAGTAGCATTTGACATTTTGCTGTGGTGTAGTGTTTAGCAAATCTAATATTAAACTGTGGGAGTCAGATACATAAAAAACATCTAGTGAAGAACAAACCACCACATTTATTCATACATTTATTTAAAGTGATATTTGTGTATTTAAATAAATGTATTTGGTGGAGTAAATGTAAACATATAAGAACACACACACGTACATTTACTTTGCTACATGCAATTCATAAAGCTTTATATACTATATATGAATCATTTTAGATAGTCAGAAGTTAATAAAGAATTACAAATAAATATGTTTAAACAAGGAAAGGGAAATATATGTTAAAACGTTAGCATGTGTTAGCATTGCATCTTTTTTTTTTTATTCAATTTTTTATTTCAATTTTTATTCAAAGAAAAAAAAAATAGAACATTTTTTAACAATAACTAATTTGTTGATCATTTATCTTTCATATTAAGTTGCGCACACACACACATATATATGTATAAATTAGATATGTTTTACAGTAACGTGTAAACTGTCCATTACTGGTTGCAAGGGAAAAATTTAGTTAATATGAGTTATAACGAAAGTATTGTTGTATACCATGTTTTTGTTTGAGATTAGATGGCATGCACATCAATCTTAAGTCTTTATCCCTGTTTATCTATATATATATTTTAGTCTTTTACACAAAGCTTCTTTCAGCATGATGCTATAAAAAACACTCTACATTTATTATTACATTGTGCCGTTCGTGATAAAATAGCTGTGATCAATTATATATATAAACAGTTTTTCTAAACACCGTAACCTACATACATTTCAAATGACAATAATTTTTAAACAAAAACATTTCTTAAATTGGGTGAGAACACTGCGGTAAATGAAAAGGAACTATAATTTGTTGGGGCAGTTAGCAGCTTAACAAAACAACAAAAAATCTATAGTCATGTTATTTGCAATATATCTAACAACAGATATTAATTATCTGTGGAATAATACCATTAATATTACCAAAATACTTACATTAATTTATATTATTTAAGTAGAAGATTGCTTATTGCTGTTTTTCTATCAAAGGTTGAAGAAAAAAATCACAGCAGCTATTCTTAAATGTAGTCTCTGCCAAATAATTTTGAAGTAACACTTTATAGAATTTTACAGGTATGTTTCCATTACTTTCTTCTTCTGATAAATACACCCAACATTTCTCAGATGTTTTCAATGGGCAATGATGCATACAAGACTGTTCTTCGATTACAGAAAGTAACATCTTGAGAGTATAAAACGAAAAATGTGTAAATGCATATATTTCTTCCATGAGATTTTAATTTGAGTGACTATGTCATTATACAAGCAGTTTTGCTAAATGATGCTTAACATGATCCTGTGTCTGAATTAGGAAACCCTTTGTAATAAAACTATTGAGTTACAATTATAGTATTACTGCAAAAAAAATATTCATGTATATGTTCTTCTTACAGAATATATATATATATATATATATATATATATATATATATATATATATATATATATATATATATATATAATCTGCAATTGTTTCAGAAAAGAGCAATAAATATGTATATATATAATGATCTCCTTAAATAAAAGTTTGGTTGTAATAAATAAAATTTGTTTGTATAACAACATTATTCATAAATAATCTCTAACATGAAAGCTCAAGATTTAAATGTCACTGAATAATATTCTCTGTTTTTATATGTTTTTGAAGATATTAAGTACCTACAATTTCTGCAAATGGCTACATTTCAGAAAAATGGCATATTGTCCTGGTCAGTTCTTATTAATTTGCTATCTGCCATTCTAAATATAATGGTATTCTAAAATGTAACATTTCATTATTATAAGGCAGATATAAAAATGGAAACATATCTATACTTTGAAAACAACAGTACAGAGAAAAAAATGAGGTAAATCGTGCATGGTTTATTTGAAATTCTGTAGCATACACAGACACAAAATGTCATTCATTACACACATAGAAAAGTAAATATTCATAAAAAAAGAAACAGAGGGAAATTTCTCTATTATATGCAAAGCAATAATGTGTCTTGCCAAGAAAGTGCAGTGTTAAATAGTTCCAAAATAATTAACTTTAAATATCAGTCTAATCCGTAATGTTTAAGTTAAACTTTCAACTTTAAAAAATAAAACTCATCTGTGTCCTCACTTGTCATCAAAATAAAAATAACGCAGACACGCATGTATAGAGATACTGTGCTTCATCACTGCAGACAATAATTAGTCCCCAAAGATATTGTCACATGTATTTCAAGGGAAAATATAGGAATAAATGTGAAAAAAAATGATTTGATTGTCAAAGCATCTTTGCAGTGAAATTGCAGGGATATAATTATTTTTAATCTTGGTTATCTTGTCTATAATGGTTCATTTTCCAGATGTGCTTTCTAGCTGCTGATGAGGTAGAAACATAACATTTATTGCGCATGTGATGGAATTTTTAAGATGGAGAAGTGAAGTAAACCATGCAGTGACAAGGCTTATTTTAGGTCGATTTTATTTATTTAAATTAAATTCAACGTTTGTGTGCTGTACAGCAAATAATATTAATAATAACTTAAATTTTTTAACCATTGGTGCAATATCATCACAGAATATTATTTACAATAATAAATATAAAAGGGAAGGTCAAACTGAGAGAAAGAGATTATAGACATTTCAAGTTTTCTTAGCTGAACTTTCATTCATTCCCATTTTTTATTTAATAAAGCAAAGGTAATTTGAGTCAAAAGAGACTTAGTCAAACCAAAGACAGAATCCCAAACTTTCCACTCACCAGTACAACTTTACAGGTGTCTAATGTGTTCCATGTGTCCCTTATCAATTCATTTATTTGCCAGAGCATGAAGACAAAACTGAAGGATGAAATGATAAACACACTGTATCTCAGTGTACCTAAATTCCCTTTGATTGAGATCAGTTTCATATTTGAGTTCAAAACAGTGCTTTGTTTTTCAGTATGTTGCAGAAAACTTCATCCGCTTTTGTTTTTGTCTTTGATTACAAAACCAGACTCTAACTACATTCTTTTTCAAGTCAAGTTTTTCTGCAATAGCTGCAATCTTCTCTGAAGAAGGTCTTGGCTGAACAGCAAAATAGGCTTCTAGAGATCTTTTTTCCGGAGCTGCAATAGATGTACGTTTACGTTTCTTATCTCCCCCAGTAAAGATTTCAGGTTTGGCCATTTTCTCCCTTTGCGCTATCTCTGCTTCCTCTAGCCAGGCTTCTAATATAGGTTTCAGAGCCACCATGTTATTATGAGATAATGTAAGGGATTCAAATCTGCAAATTGTGCTTTGGCTGAGGCAACCAACACCTGGAATCTTCAAATTGGCCAAGGCAGACCCCACATCAGCCTGTGTTACCCCAAGTTTGATTCTCCTTTGTTTGAATCTCTCAGCAAATGATTCAAGTTCTCTGGGGTCAGTTTCACTTTCAGAGCATGAGATTGTTGCATGAGATACTAATGCGTGGTTATGAGCAAAGTTCATAGATTGTGTGTGGTGGGCCATGTGATTTATGGCTGACATATGGGCATGTGGATGAGAGGGTGTCGATCCAACATCTGGTCCTGGGACACCCCCTAAAGTGAGAGCTGGATTTAGGTGATCTAAGAGATCGCTGTCTAAGCCTTGTGAAGGCTGATGGTGAGGATGGTGATGTGAGTGGTGAGTTGTTAAAACAGAAGGATGATGTAGATGCACCGATGAAGAGGTTGGAGTGCAGGACACACTTCCCATAGTGTGATATGTGGCATCTGGTTTGAAAGGATGTGTTTTCTGTGATACAATATCCACGGCAGCCAGAGCTTCAGCTCCTCTGAGCAAAGTCTCATCAAAGCCAGCAAAGATGTTACTTTGAAGCTGAAAAATAAGTAAAATTCAATCAAGCTTTGAACTTTTGCAAGGTATTTAAATAAATAAATGAAAATACATTTTTGAAAGAGTGCAAATAAAAAAAACTATGGTTTTGGCATTTCTTCTTTTTTTCTACTTTGTATTTTTACATTTCTAATACACCTAAAAGTGTATAATACGTTTAACATAATTGAAAATGTTACTTTATGAAATATATGTTAAAAGAAAAGGGAGCAGCCTTCATGTCACACAAATTAAGCTATTTGTACAATTTCGAATATACTCTCTAAAAATTATTTGCAAAAGGAGCAAAATGTAGATTTACTTTGTATACAGCATGTAGTAAAACTACATTTGATTCCACATTGGATTCTCATTTAAATTTACCAATTCAGTTGAAAGGCTAGTGTGAAATATTAATATTGCAATGCACAGGATTTAATGGTTGAGTTAGGGATAGGATTCAAACATATTGTAACAATGTATACTTCAGGTGAAAAGCATTATTATTTGAATGCCTCTACACAGTGAGGCTAAATTAAGCATATATAGATAAAAATCTGAGGCTTACCTGTGGGTTAGGAAGACAGGCTCTCCGAATGGCTTCTGAGCTTGTGTGAAGTGGAGCATATTTGGGTTCATGTAGCATAGGATGCATGCTAAAAGCCTGCTTGCTGTTCATAGACATCATTTTGAAGAGCACTGTGGAGACCCGTGTTGCTAGTGCATGAGCAGGTTGGAATTTGGTTTAGCTTTGCTCTTTTTGGTGTGTTGTTATTGTCTGACTTCTTATCACAGTATCAGTGGCAGTGACCCCTCCTCACTGCTTTTGGATTGGAGGAGCTGAAGAGAAAGGACTCCTCCTTAATGAAAGATGAGCTTAAGGCAGTGAGATCACTGGCAGCATCACCCAACCACTCCTTTAGACATCCCCTGAGTCCTAAAGAACAGCAGGCAGTCAGGTGGCCGAGACTGTATCCTGATACCATTGTGTGCAGAAACTGTTACATTGCATAGCATGCAGCTCTCCGTAAGAGGATCTTCCAGTCTCCAATTAGAAGACAATGGAAGAAAAGGCATCCAAGGGAGGAAATTACTAGCTGCAATAATTACAACTGATATACAGCTGGCAAAGCGTTACTGCAAGTCTCCATTCAATATCACACACCAGTCAAGAGCCATGTCTTCTGAATGTGATATCTGCATCTAGCAACCTGGCTGTATAAGTGTATATTTTAAGAATGAATGTAGTCTCTGTACATGTGTATGACTTGAATGTAAAAATAAAAAAAAAAGTTGCTGCAACCACAGTATCTATACAAGTTGTACTGCACACACAGGATAATTCTTGCCTTTGACCAGGTCACACTGCCTACACCTCTTTGCAGCATGGCTCAGCACATGTCACACTTGGCACTAGCCTGGAATTAACCCCCATCTGCCCATAGAACAGTATTTCAGAGCCTTATTAGGTGAGCTCTAAAGAATTGGTAGAAAGTCATGTCTTGTAAAATAATTATGTAATTTCTTTATTTGGTTATGGCATGGCACTGCCAATATAATATGCATGGAAGAGCAGCAAGATCCACTGTATAAAATGCTATAAAACAGAATAAAATATATACTTATGTCAGATAAGAAGAACCAAGCATATCACTGTGCCACTGGATGGTCATGGTCTATAGGAATCTATGGGGTTTATTTATTTAAGTCCGAATGCAAAACACTTCAAAAATTCTAGGTTTTTTACTTAATTATGCCCGAGGATGCAAAAAGTCTGAATCAGAAAATACTCCATCTTCAACCTGCGGAGGTCCTGTAGAAGTCAATGACAGAGGTCCTATTTGCAATTTCTGCACTGAATTTCGTAAAATAGTCCAAGCATTTTGGGCTTCTCCTCTGATTCCACAAAAAAATCAGACTTTTCGGGCATCAAATCCGAAAAATTCAGATTTTTCGCACGACAATCCAAAAAAGTTGCGTTTTTTAGTGCGACAATCTGATAAAGTTGCGGTTTTTCCCAAACCAATTTTTCGTGGCTTTTCAATGATAAATAAGGGTAAATTATGGATTCTAGTTTGGTTTGACTTTTTTTATTTAAAACACTTAAAATACATAAACCCTAAATGTTATAGGTCAATATACTACAGGGAACCTAGGATTGTGTACTGAAGCAAATAGAATATATAGAGTAGCATGGCATTTAACATATTGCTAATTTTGGTTCTAATACAACGTATAGTATTGGCATGAACTATAAAATTCACTGGACAAGAAAATGCATTGTAATCGATAACTAAAGACAATGCAAACCATTGACATTTAATGCTACAGCAAAGCTGAAATGACTAGGATGGGCGAGTTTGACCAGTTTTGTTTTGCCAAAAATTTGCTGCCGGCAAAATGTCGCTGACGGCCATTAAAGTCTATGGTTTTTGTCGAACAACGCCATACAAGTCTATGGGCGTCATTTCTGTGGCTAAACAAAGCGAAAAAAATTGCCCATCCCTAGGGAGCAATTGGATGTACTGTCTTTAGTTATACAGAGCTGACATTTTTCAAAGTGCTTTATATATACTATACATTATTCGCTGCTCATGGAGATTGCTCTATATCACTATGGTCAGTTGTATCATGAGCTAGTTAACCTACCTGAATGTTTTTTGGAGCATGGGAAGAAACCAAAACTCTTTGCAGATGTCAAAGATTGCCTTGGTTGGAATAGTGTCTAGAATAATGCTGGATGGTAGTAGTGCTAACTAATGCACTGCCATGCTGCCCAAGTAACATTTTGCACTGAAAAATCCAAATGACATACAAATACAAAAGTCATTGGGTATGGTTTGGGGCATTCCAGAGTTTTCTGAAGAACAGTAAGTTACAGAAAATAGCACTATGCACTATGCTACAATAAATGACAAATTATTAGATGATCTGCAGCAAAGTACACCTTAATTAATAAATAGGTATGGAAAATGTGATAGCTAATAAATGCTCTGAAATACAGGCAAGCCATATCCAGCAGAGCCCATTTAAAAAAAATAATAATAATTTACATTATTTTTTACATTTAAATTTTGCATAAATCCATATTTATGTTAAAGCAATTCTATTGGGTTTATTTAAAGTTTAAATGGTTTTAGTAGCCTTAAGGTATGGTGATCCAAATTATGGACAAGCTCCTTACCCAGAAAACCCCACGTCCCAAGCATTCTGGATAGTGATGGGCGAATTTATTCGCCAGCCGCAAATTTGCCCGATTCGCCGCCAGCTAATAAATTCACGAAACGCCTGCGAAAATTCGCCCGAAAAAATTTGCCGGTGTAAAAAAAAATTTCGCCAAAATGGACGCCGGAGTCAAAAACTGGCGCCAGCATCAAAAAACGGGTGCCGTCGACAAAAACGGGTGCCGGCGTCAAAAAGTGGATAATAGATACCATATCTGTACAAGTATGGGGAATTAAATACACATAGCACTGTGTATATAAGTGAAATACAATACCTGCATATAAGAAAGAACAGTAAGAACTATGGCACACCAGGCTGCAACTGGTTATAGCAATCACATGCCTTGCATTATCAATGGTAATGAGAAGCTTTGCATGTAGCCTTAGACTACCGATTACCACCTGAAAAAGATGCCAAAAAGCTAGTTTCCTGAAGAATTAATCAAGAGACTGAATAATATAAAGAGAAAACACTTGGTACATAGAAATAATCACTTGAGTAAAAGGGAATGCTGTGAGTTGTAGTTCAGCAGGACAAGACTGGAGAGTTGAAATACAACCCCCTCCTATACACATGTGAGGTTTTTCAAAGGGCAACCCCCAGGCACACCAGTTTACTTTTCTTTGTGTTTTGCCAAATAGAGATTGTTATGCATATTGGAGGAAAGTGCAAAACTTTGCAAATAAAAATATGAATATCGCAATGTAATATTCTTAGTTAGGCTTTTATTGCATTGTGAATCTTAATTGTACATTGCGAACCTTTAACACCTGCTCTGGAGGTGCGAATTTTTATTACATACACTGCGCACTTTCGCAGGCTATAAAATTTGCCATTCGCTATCCTACTGTCACATGAGGGGCAAAGTAATCACAAAGGCAAAATGTTTTAATTTGCGAACATTTATTTGCATTGCAAAGGAATTGCAATGACTTTTGCATTAGTGAATAATATTACATTCCCCCCATTGTGTATATATGAATTTTGCAAATTACTTTTCCATACAAGGATAGGAACACCCACGTTTTACAATGTCTGGTAAAAAATAATACAGACAAATCTTTTTTCACACTGTAAATCAAAAAATTGGTATAATTATACTGTTTAGTAACAATCATTCAGCAAAAAGCCAAAACAAACAACTTGTCATGCCTTTAGGACCTGCCAACAATGAATTTATTATTTTTCGTTTTTATTTCTGAGTTGTATTTGGTGGCAGTGTCCTCTAAGATACAGATATATACACCAAGCTCCATAGACCGTATCATCACCCTGACGAAGATCCTTGTGGGGGATCGAAACACTGAGTCTAATAAATTTTCTTCTACACAAAAAATACTGTATTTATATATATATTTAAACAAGGGCTCTTAGTCTTGTTTATTGATATCAGCAGTAACTGAAGAATACACACAATAATAAGGATGGTTTACACAAAATTCTTCTTCATGGAACTAACATATTTAACATAAGAATGAGTCCTAAATGTGGTAGAAGGTACAAAGTAACATTTATATGCTAAAGAGAGAAAATGCCATCAAATGTGGCCAAAACAATGAAACAACGGTAAACAGAGAAGTGTTGTAATTCAGATTAACTACAGTGGAATTATAATTTGTTCAGATGTTATGGGCCAGATTCAGTTCAGTGTGAACGTTCTCTCATGGTTTATCACATGAAAACTCATGGACGAGGTTCAATTAGAGGAGAAAAAACTTTTATCCATATTCAGTTCCAGTTTTTTTCCCATAGACTTCAATAGAGTTTTAACGTGATAAACAGTGAGAAGTTTTTGCTCAAATTGAATCTCTTCCATGACTTTAAGGGGTGGATTTATCATGAGTCGAATTTTGAAGTAATGGGAGTTTTTTTTAAATCCCATAACTTCAAAAATTGAATAAAAAAAGACCTAATGAAATTTATTAAAATAATCACATTTTTTAACTTCGGGTGAATAGACTCTATCACATCGACGTTTTAGCACATTCGATCAAATTTGAATCAAAGGATTTGCCCCGTAGGCTTAAATAGCAATTCGCAGGTTTTAGAGGGCAAATGGCCGAAATCAAAGTTATAAAGAGACAGTACATGATAAATTTCGATATTCGAATACTCACATTTCTTTCAAATTTGAATTGAATTTTGGCCTATTTGAAAGCGGACGTACAAAAAAATATCTTGAAATTTGAATTTTTTTACTTCGAATTTTCACTTTGAACCTTGATAAATCTGCCCCTAAATGTTGTTCACCTTTTTCTTCTTTTCTTTGAATCTGGCCCTTTATATGATATCATATACAGGTATGGGATCTGCTATAAGAAAACCCATTCTCCAGAAAGCTCTGAATTATGGGAAGGCCATCTGCCAAAGACTCAATTTCAATCAAATAGTTCTAATGTTTAACAATAATATTATTTATCACTGTAATAATAAAACAGTACATTGTACTTGATTAGGGATGTAGCGAACGTCGGAAAAAAAGTTCGCGAACATATTCGTGAACTTGCGTCAAAAATGCGAACGGTTCGCGAACGTCGCAAACCCCATAGACTTCAATGGGAAGGCGAATTTTAAAAGCTAGAAAAGACATTTCTGGCCAGAAAAATGATTTTAAAGTTGTTTAAAGGGTGCAACGACCTGGACAGTGCCATGCCAGAGGGGGATCAAGGGCAAAAATGTTTCTAAAAAATCCATTGTTGACACAGCGCTGCGTTTTGTGCTGTAAAGGGCAGAAATCACACTACATTTCTAAACCTGTGTAATAAAATGCTTTAAAACGTCCGGCGTCTACATGCCAATCAAGTCGTGTAAAGGTTACAGCCTGTTCACACGCAAAGACGAAACGCGGTGCTTACTGCAACGCAAAAAGACGCAAAGAGCTTTAATGAATGATACCGTCAAGTGAGCAAATAATAGTTTTTAATTACTAGTTGAGCTTGTCACCTCCAGGATGTTCGTCCTGTTGGTGGCAATATTTCTGTAGTGGTGTGTTTAGCAGTCACCGTGCTTGTGCGCACGTGCACGGTCAGGCAGAGGTAATTCAATGTACAGTGAAGTGAACCAAAAAACACTGATTCTGCAGTGTGGGCCCAGTTTTGGTCTACTTTATTGATCACCTGCGGTGACCATAAAAGATGCGATTTTGCCACTGTTGCAGAACCCTGAAAAATTAGGCATGTGTACTTTCCTGAAAAATTATCTTTTTTTTTGTCGCAGCCACTGAAGCACAGAGGCCAGAAAAAATATGCCATATAAATGCTGAAAATATTAATTTTTTTTTGTCGCAGCCACTGCAGCACAGAGGCCAGAAAAAATATGCCATATAAATGCAAACAATATTAATTTTTTTTTGTCGCAGCCATTGCAGCACAGAGGCCAGAAAAAATATGCCATATAAATGCAAACAATATTAATTTTTTTTTGTCGCAGCCATTGCAGCACAGAGGCCAGAAAAAATATGCCATATAAATGCAAACAATATTAATTTTTTTTGTCGCAGCCACTGCAGCACAGAGGCCATAAAAAATATGCCATATAAATGCAAACAATATTAATTTTTTTTGGTCGCAGCCACTGCAGCACAGAGGCCAGGAAAAATATGACATATAAATGCTAACAATATAAATTTTTTTTGTCGCAGACACTGAAGCACAGAGGCCAGAAAAAATATGCCATATAAATGCTGAAAATATTCAATTTTTTTGGTCGCAGCCACTGAAACACAGAGGCCATAAAAAATATGCCATATAAATGCTGAAAATATTCATTTTTTTGTCACAGCCACTGAAGCACAGAGGCCATAAAAAATATGCCATATAAATGCTGAAAATATTCTGTTTTTTTTGGTCGCAGCCACTGAAGCACAGAGGCCAGAAAAAATATGCCATATAAATGCTGAAAATATTCATTTTTTTGTCACAGCCACTGAAGCACAGAGGCCATAAAAAATATGCCATATAAATGCTGAAAATATTCTGTTTTTTTTTGGTCGCAGCCACTGAAGCACAGAGGCCAGAAAAAATATGCCATATAAATGCTGAAAATATTCATTTTTTGTCACAGCCACTGAAGCACAGAGGCCAGAAAAAATATGCCATATAAATGCTGAAAATATTCTGTTTTTTTTGGTCGCAGCCACTGAAGCACAGAGGCCAGAAAAAATATGCCATATAAATGCTGAAAATATTCAATTTTTTTGTCACAGCCACTGAAGCACAGAGGCCAGAAAAACTCAGGATTTACCTGGATTCAAATTAAACCAGTAGGGTTTGCACCCTAGTTTGTAACGGTGGTGGAGGGAGGAGGACGCTAAAGGACAGCTGTATGTGGAGTCATGAGGCGTGCAGAGAAGGACAGCTGCATGGGGAGTCAGAATCAGAAACTCAGCACAAGTCTTCCGGCGTGCAGTAACCCTCCGAGATCCACCCCTCATTCATTTTAATAAAGGTCAGGTAATCCACACTTTTGTGACCTAGGCGAGTTCTCTTCTCAGTTACAATCCCTCCTGCTGCACTGAAGGTCCTTTCTGAGAGGACACTTGAGGCGGGGCAAGACAAGAGGTTCATGGCAAATTGTGACAGCTCTGGCCACAGATCAAGCCTGCGCACCCAGTAGTCCAGGGGTTCATCGCTCCTCAGAGTGTCGATATCTGCAGTTAATGCCAGGTAGTCCGCTACCTGCCGGTCGAGGCGTTCTTTGAGGGTGGATCCCGAACGGTTCTGCCGCTGCCTTGGACTGAAAAACATTTGCATGTCTGACGTTACAGAGTGGCCAAAGTGCTTTGTCCTTGCAGGTGCGCTCGTGGCAGGATTACTGGCACCTCTGCCCCTGGAATGTTGATGAGTTCCTGAAGTGACATCACCCTTAAAAGCATTGTACAACATGTTTTGCAGGCTGGTTTCTAAATGCAGCATCCTTTCAGACTTGTGGTATGTTGGTAACATTTCTGCCACTTTATGCTTGTACCGAGGGTCTAGTAGAGTCGCGACCCAGTACAGGTCCTTCTCCTTAAGCCTCTTGATACGGGGGTCCTTCAACAGGCATGACAGCATGAAAGACCCCATTCTCACAAGGTTGGATGCAGAGGTATCCATCTCCGCTTCCTCGTTATCAAGGACTGCATCATCCACGGTCTCCTCCCCCCAGCCACGTACAAGACCAGGGGTCCCCAAAAGGTCACCACTAGCCCCCTGGGAAGCCTGCTCCTGTTGGTCCTCCTCCTCCACAAAGCCACCTTCCTCCTCTGACTCCACTTCTGACACCTCTCCCTGCGTTGCAGCAGGTGCCTGGGTTCGTTCTGGTGATTCCGACCAGAAATCGTGCGCTTCCTGCTCCTCGTCACGCTGGTCTACAGCCTCATCTGTCACTCGTCGCACGGCACGCTCCAGGAAGAAAGCAAGGGTATTAGGTCGCTGATGGTGCCTTCGGTGCGACTGACCATATTTGTAACCTCTTCAAAAGGCCGCATGAGCCTGCAGGCATCGCGCATAAGCACCCAGTAACGGGGTAAAAAAATCCCCAGCTCTGCAGATCCAGTCCTACCACCCAGTTCAAACAGGTATTCGTTGACGGCTCTTTGTTGTTGCAGCAGACGTTCCAACATGAGGAGCGTTGAATTCCAGCGAGTCTGGCTGTCGCAAATCAAACGCCTGACTGGAATGTTGTACCGCTGCTGAATGTCAGCAAGGCGTGCCATGGCTGTGTAGGACCGTCTGAAATGGGCCGACACCTTCCTGGACTGCCTGAGAACGTCCTGGAATCCTGGGTACTTTGAGACAAAACGTTGTACTATTAAATTCAGAACATGTGCCATGCAGGGCACATGTGTTAAATTGCCCAGTCTCAGTGCTGCCAACAGATTGCTTCCATTGTCACACACCACTTTTCCGATCTTCAGTTGGTGTGGGGTCAGCCACCGATCGGCCTGTGACTGCAGAGATGACAGGAGTACAGATCCGGTATGGTTTTTGCTTTCCAGGCACGTCATCCCCAAGACAGCATGACAACGGCGTACCTGGCACGTCGAATAGCCTAGGGGGAGCTGGGGGTGCACAGGTGTGGAGGAGGAGGACCCAGCAGCAGAGGACGAAGAAGAGGAAGAAGACGAGGTAGAGAGCGAAGGAGGAGTAGAGGTGGTGGCAGAACCGCGTGCAATCCGTGGCGGTGACACCAACTCCACTGTCGTTGTTGAGCTACACATTCCCTGCTTCCCAGCCATTACCAAGTTCACCCAGTGGGCAGTGTAGGTGACATACCTGCCCTGACCATGCTTGGAGGACCATGCGTCAGTAGTCATATGGACCTTTGGCCCAACACTAAGTGACAGAGATGCGGTGACTTGGCTCTGCACATGGTGGTACAGGTGTGGTATTCCCTTTTTTGAAAAAAAATTGCGGCTGGGTACCTTCCACTGCGGTGTCCCAATTGCTACAAATTTGCGGAAGGCCTCAGAGTCCACCAGCTGGTATGGTAAAAGCTGGCGGGCTAAGAGTGCGGACAAGCCAGCTGTCAGACGCCGGGCAAGGGGGTGCCTCGCAGACATTGGCTTCTTACGCTCAAACATGGCCCTCACAGAAACTTGGCTGGGGGCAGATGACTGGGAATGGGAACTGGTGGTCAAGGTGGAAGGCGGAGTGGAGGGTGGTTCAGACGGGTGAAGGACAGCAGAGGTAGAGCAGTAAGATGCTGGACCAGAAGGAGGGTGGCTTTTAGTTTGCCTGTTGCCTTTGAGGTGTTGCTCCCAAAGTGCTTTGTGCTTGCCGTTCATGTGCCTTCGCATAGAAGTTGTACCTATGTGGCTGTTGGGCTTCCCAAGACTCAGTTTCTGACTGCACTCATTGCAAATGACAACGCTTTTGTCAGAGGCACACACATTAAAAAAATCCCACACTGCTGACCTTTTTGAGGCTGGCAATCTGGCGGTAACAGTAGAAGTCGGCGGCGTTGGCGGCAATGGCGGGTGCGTTGGCCGGCTGACCACAGGTGCCGATACATGTTGTTGCCCTACTGTTCCCTGCGAGCTGTCCTCCCTGCTTCTTCTAAGTCTTATTCTCCTCCTGCCTCTCTGACTCTCCGTCTCTCCATCTGAACTATCCTCCTCTTGCTCTCTTCTACTGGGCACCCATAAAACATCAATCTCCTCATCCTCATTCTCCTCAGATGCATCAATTTCTTCTACCAGCTCACAGAAGGAAGCAGCAGCGGGGACCTCCTCGTCATCACTCATTATGTCCATCTCTGTTGTGTTCTCTGCCAGAATTAAATCTGGTGTAACGTCCTCATCTCCTTCATCTTCTTCTGCCAATAATGGTTGCGCATCACTCAGTTCAAGAAACTCATGTGAAAATAACTCCTCTGACTCCAGTGAAGAAGGGGCGCCGGTGGTGGAGGAAGTGTTACGTGGGGTGCCCATAGCAGTGGAGGATGAGGATGTTGTGGTAAAGTTAGAAACGGTAGAGGATGGGGTGTGCTGTGTAAGCCAGTCAACTACCTCTTCATCATTTTGGGAGTTCAGGGTCATTGCCTTTTTAAAACTGGGCAATTTCCTAGGGCCACAGGATAGCATAGCAGCACGGCCCCTAGTGCCTCTGCGTGGCGGCCTGCCTTTGCCTGGCATTATTTTTAAAACAACAACAACAACAACTCAGGTGGTGTTTCTAGAGACGGTATTATTATTGATATTTAGACAGAATGTGAACAAGCTCACACAGCTAAGTGGCAGTGGTTTGAAAATGAAGAAGAAGAACACACTGGGCAAACAAGGCCTACAAGGTCAACGTATACACTACTACAGCAGTGGATACGGAATATATTATTGCTGCCTGAAAAACGTCACTCGGGTGGTGTTTCTAGAGACGGTACTATTATTGATATTTAGACAGAATGTGAACAAGCTCACACAGCTAGATGGTTGTTGTTTGAAAATGAAGAACACACTGAGCAAATAATGCCTACAAGGTTAACGTATACACTACTACAGCAGTGGATACGGAATATATTATTGCTGCCTGAAAAACGTCACTCGGGTGGTGTTTCTAGAGACGGTATTATTATTGATATTTAGACAGAATGTGAACAAGCTCACACAGCTAGATGGTTGTTGTTTGAAAATGAAGAACACACTGGGCAAACAAGGCCTACAAGATCAACGTATACACTACTACAGCAGTGGATACGGAATATATTATTGCTGCCTGAAAAACGTCACTCGGGTGGTGTTTCTAGAGACGGTATTATTATTGATATTTAGACAGAATGTGAACAAGCTCACACAGCTAGATGGTTGTTGTTTGAAAATGAAGAACACACTGAGCAAATAATGCCTACAAGGTCAACGTATACACTACTACAGCAGTGGATACGGAATATATTATTGCTGCCTGAAAAACGTCACTCGGGTGGTGTTTCTAGAGACGGTATTATTATTGATATTTAGACAGAATGTGAACAAGCTCACACAGCTAGATGGTTGTTGTTTGAAAATGAAGAACACACTGAGCAAATAATGCCTACAAGGTTAACGTATACACTACTACAGTAGTGGATACGGAATATATTATTGCTGCCTGAAAAACGTCACTCGGGTGGTGTTTCTAGAGACGGTATTATTATTGATATTTAGACAGAATGTGAACAAGCTCACACAGCTAGATGGTTGTTGTTTGAAAATGAAGAACACACTGAGCAAATAATGCCTACAAGGTTAACGTATACACTACTACAGCAGTGGATACGGAATATATTATTGCTGCCTGAAAAACGTCACTCGGGTGGTGTTTCTAGAGACGGTATTATTATTGATATTTAGACAGAATGTGAACAAGCTCACACAGCTAGATGGTTGTTGTTTGAAAATGAAGAACACACTGAGCAAATAATGCCTACAAGGTTAACGTATACACTACTACAGCAGTGGATACGGAATATATTATTGCTGCCTGAAAAACGTCACTCGGGTGGTGTTTCTAGAGACGGTATTATTATTGATATTTAGACAGAATGTGAACAAGCTCACACAGCTAGATGGTTGTTGTTTGAAAATGAAGAACACACTGAGCAAATAATGCCTACAAGGTCAACGTATACACTACTACAGCAGTGGATACGGAATATATTATTGCTGCCTGAAAAACGTCACTCGGGTGGTGTTTCTAGAGACGGTATTATTATTGATATTTAGACAGAATGTGAACAAGCTCACACAGCTAGATGGTTGTTGTTTGAAAATGAAGAACACACTGGGCAAACAAGGCCTACAAGGTCAACGTATACACTACTACAGCAGTGGATACGGAATATATTATTGCTGCCTGAAAAACGTCACTCGGGTGGTGTTTCTAGAGACGGTATTATTATTGATATTTAGACAGAATGTGAACAAGCTCACACAGCTAGATGGTTGTTGTTTGAAAATGAAGAACACACTGAGCAAATAATGCCTACAAGGTCAACGTATACACTACTACAGCAGTGGATACGGAATATATTATTGCTGCCTGAAAAACGTCACTCGGGTGGTGTTTCTAGAGACGGTATTATTATTGATATTTAGACAGAATGTGAACAAGCTCACACAGCTAGATGGTTGTTGTTTGAAAATGAAGAACACACTGAGCAAATAATGCCTACAAGGTTAACGTATACACTACTACAGTAGTGGATACGGAATATATTATTGCTGCCTGAAAAACGTCACTCGGGTGGTGTTTCTAGAGACGGTATTATTATTGATATTTAGACAGAATGTGAACAAGCTCACACAGCTAGATGGTTGTTGTTTGAAAATGAAGGACACACTGAGCAAATAATGCCTACAAGGTTAACGTATACACTACTACAGCAGTGGATACGGAATATATTATTGCTGCCTGAAAAACGTCACTCGGGTGGTGTTTCTAGAGATGGTATTATTATTGATATTTAGACAGAATGTGAACAAGCTCACACAGCTAGATGGTTGTTGTTTGAAAATGAAGGACACACTGAGCAAATAATGCCTACAAGGTTAACGTATACACTACTACAGCAGTGGATACGGAATATATTATTGCTGCCTGAAAAACGTCACTCGGGTGGTGTTTCTAGAGACGGTATTATTATTGATATTTAGACAGAATGTGAACAAGCTCACACAGCTAGATGGTTGTTGTTTGAAAATGAAGGACACACTGAGCAAATAATGCCTACAAGGTTAACGTATACACTACTACAGCAGTGGATACGGAATATATTATTGCTGCCTGAAAAACGTCACTCGGGTGGTGTTTCTAGAGACGGTATTATTATTGATATTTAGACAGAATGTGAACAAGCTCACACAGCTAGATGGTTGTTGTTTGAAAATGAAGGACACACTGAGCAAATAATGCCTACAAGGTTAACGTATACACTACTACAGCAGTGGATACGGAATATATTATTGCTGCCTGAAAAACGTCACTCGGGTGGTGTTTCTAGAGACGGTATTATTATTGATATTTAGACAGAATGTGAACAAGCTCACACAGCTAGATGGTTGTTGTTTGAAAATGAAGGACACACTGAGCAAATAATGCCTACAAGTGCACTACTATTGGTGCACTACTATGAAGAACAGCAACAGCACTGTACACGTTAAAGAACAGTAAGATAAGTAAAAGAAAAAAAAAATATATGTATATTAAAAAAACATATTTTTCTCGGGTTGGTGCTGCTGAACTACTAGGAGCAGCACAGTAGCACACCAGTCCCACTCCCCAACACTGCTAGACTAATAGCACTGGGCTTATAGTAGCAACTAGCAAAGTAAAAAAACAAAAAAGAAAATAAAAGCAGTCCTTACAAGGACTATTGGGTTATTACAGCAGTCAGCAGATGAGATCAGAAGAGATCAGTGCCCACAGCAGGCAGCTACATACAGAGCACTGCAGTAGAAGGTAGATTACTAGCCAGCAAAGCTACCCTAAAATGTCCCTCAAATCCCTGCAGACTTCTGTCCCTCCAATACAGAGCAGTATCAAGTAGATTACTAGCCAGCAAACTTACTATCAACTGTCCCTCAAAGAAATCAGTGAAATCAGTAACAGCTCTCTCCCTACACTAGCTCTTGCAAGCACACACAGGCAGAATGAAAAAACGCTGCAGGGCTTCAGTTTATATATGGAAGGGGAGTGGTCCAGGGGGTGTGGGGGTGGTCCAGGAGGGAGAGCTTCCTGATTGGCTGCCATGTATCTGCTGGTCTGGGGTGAGAGGTCAAAAAAAAGCGCCAGGTAAGGCGAACCCAAAATGGCGAACGTCGCGCGACGTTCGTGAACTTGCGGCGGACGCGAACAACCGATGTTCGCGCGAACAAGTTCGCCGGCGAACAGTCCGCGACATCCCTATACTTGATCCCAGCTACAATATAGAATTAATCCTTATTGGATGCAAATCCATCCTATTGGGTTTAATGAATGTTTAAATTATTTTTTAGAAGGCTTAAAGGGATACTTTGGAAAAAATGTTTTTCAACATTTTTCAACATTTTTTTTTTTAGTGCTGTTCTATTAGACTTCTGCACAGAGCTCTGTTTCTCAAAAGAGCAAACATATTTTTTTATATTTAATTTTAAAATCTGACATGGGGCTAGACATATTGTCAGTTTCCCAGCTGCCCCCAGTCATGTGATGTGCTCTGATAAACTACAGTCACTCTTTACTGCTGCACTGCAAGTTGGAGTGATATCACCCCCCCCCCCCCACAGCAGCCTAACAAAAGAACAATGGGAAGGTAACCAGATAGCAGCTCCCTAACACAAGATAACAGCTGGTAGATATAAGAACAGCACTCAATAGTAAAATCCAGGTCCCACTGCAACACATTTAGTTATATTGAGTTGGAGAAACAATAGCCTGCCAGAAAGCAGTTCCATCCTAAAGTACTGGCTCTTTCTGAAAGCACATGACCAGGCAAAATGACCTGAGATGGCTGTCTACACACCAATAATTACAAAAAAAAAAAATACACTTGCTGGTTCAGGAATGCAATTTTTTTTGTAGAGTTAATTATTTGCAGTATACACAGTATAATTTAGAAATAAAAACTACATCATGAAAATCATGAAAGAATCCCTTTAAGGTACAGTATGGAGAGCAAAACTACAGAAATATCCCTTATCCAGAAAACCCCAGGTCCCGAGCATTCTGGATAACAAGTCCCATACCTATATATATATACTATACATGTATTTTATTTTCTTCACAATAATAGAATACAGGTATAGCATATTTTGTCCACAATGCTTGGGACCTGGGGTTTTCTTGATAAAGGGGTTTACATATTTGGATCAGCACACCTTAAGTCTGCTAAAAAAATATAAAAAAATGAAATAAAGCCAATAGATTGTTCTGCTACTATATGGATTCATACAGCTTAGTTGTCATCAAGTACAAGGTACTACTACAGAGAAAAAGGGAATAATTTTAATTAGGATTTTTGGCTTAAAATTACTCATTACTGTCATGAGGCCCCTGACTGGAAAACCCGCTGTCTCCCCCTGAGGTCAGCTCCAGTTACTGACTCTGAGGTGTCAGTCAAAGGAAAGGCAGGGAGAGACGAGGAGAGGGGTTGTGGAGAACCTGTAGCAATTGGAGAGAGTTCCCCGAAGAAAGGCTGTTTTAATTTTATACAGAAAACTGTACACTATAATGAATAATGACATTCAGGTTAGCTGAGACCATAGCTACGGCACAGTTTAAAAACACAAATGAAGTCTGACACCATCTTTAAAAGTTCAATGCAGCTTGGCTGGCTTTTATTATGAACACAACCAACAGCTTTTCCACAGGGTTACCAGTCCTAATTCAATACCCACACTGGTGTATAGGGATGTAGCGAACTTGCGCAAAAATGCGAGCGGTTCGCGAACGGTTCGCGAACCCCATAGACTTCAATGGGAAGGCGAACTTTAACATCTAAAAAAGACATTTCTGGCCAGAAAAATGATTTTAAAGTTGTTTAAAGGGTGCAACGACCTGGACAGTGGCATGCCAGAGGGGGATCAAGGGCAAAAATGTATCTGAAAAATCTGCCTGTGTGTGCTTGGAAGAGATAGTGTAGGGGGAGAGCTGTTAGTGATTTCAGGGACAGATGATAGTAAGTTTGCTGGCTAGTAATCTGCTTGATACTGCTCTGTATTGGAGGGACAGAAGTCTGCAGGGATTTGAGGGACATTTTAGCTTAGGTAGCTTTGCTGGCTAGTAATCTACTGTTCTCTTTAAACAACTGCCATACGTTGACCTTGTAGGCATTGTTTGCCCAGTTTTTTTGGACGCAGCCACTGAAGCACAGTTGCCAGAAAAAATATGCCATATAAATGCTGAAAATAGTAATTTTTCGCCATACGTTGACCTTGTAGACATTGTTTGCCCAGTTTTTTTGGACGCAGCCACTGAAGCACAGTTGCCAGAAAAAATATGCCATATAAATGCTGAAAATAGTAATTTTTCGCCATACGTTGACCTTGTAGACATTGTTTGCCCAGTTTTTTTGGACGCAGCCACTGAAGCACAGTTGCCAGAAAAAATATGCCATATAAATGCTGAAAATAGTCATTTTTTGCCATACGTTGACCTTGTAGTCATTGTTTGCCCAGTTTTTTTGGTCGCAGCCACTGAAGCACAGTTGCCAGAAAAAATATGCCATATAAATGCTGAAAATAGTCATTTTTTGCCATATACGTTGAGTCAACGTATGGCAAAAAATGACTATTTTCAGCATTTATATGGCATATTTTTTCTGGCCTCTGTGCTTCAGTGGCTGCGGCCAAAAAAACTGGGCAAACAATGCCTACAAGGTCAACGTCGTTGACCTTGTAGGCATTGTTTGCCCAGTTTTTTTGGCCGCAGCCACTGAAGCACAGAGGCCAGAAAAAATATGCCATATAAATGCTGAAAATAGTCATTTTTTTGGTCGCAGCCACTGAAGCACAGTTGCCAGAAAAATTATGCCATATAAATGCTGAAAATATAAATTTTTTTGGTTGCAGCCACTGAAGCACAGAGGCCAGAAAAATTATGCCATATAAATGCAGAAAATATGCATTTTTTTGGTCGCAGCCACTGAAGCACAGTTGACAGAAAAATTATGCCATATAAATGCTGAAAATATAAATTTTTTTGGTTGCAGCCACTGAAGCACAGAGGCCAGAAAAATTATGCCATATAAATGCAGAAAATATGCATTTTTTTGGTCGCAGCCACTGAAGCACAGTTGACAGAAAAATTATGCCATATAAATGCTGAAAATATAAATTTTTTTGGTTGCAGCCACTGAAGCACAGAGGCCAGAAAAATTATGCCATATAAATGCAGAAAATATGCATTTTTTTGGTTGCAGCCACTGAAGCACAGAGGCCAGAAAAATTATGCCATATAAATGCAGAAAATATGCATTTTTTTGGACGCAGCCACTGAAGCACAGTTGCCAGAAAAAATATGCCATATAAATGCTGAAAATAGTCATTTTTCGCCATACGTTGACCTTGTAGACATTGTTTGCCCAGTTTTTTTGGTTGCAGCCACTGAAGCACAGAGGCCAGAAAAAATTAAACCAGTAGGGTTTGCACGCTAGTTTGTAACGGTGGCGGAGGGAGGAGGACGCTAAAGGACAGCTGTGTGTGGAGTCATGAGGCTTGAAGAGAAGGACAGCTGCATAGAAGTCAGAACAAGTCTTCCGGCGTGCAGTAACCCTCCGAGATCCACCCCTCATTCATTTTAATAAAGGTCAGGTAATCGACACTTTTGTGACCTAGGCGAGTTCTCTTCTCAGTTACAATCCCTCCTGCTGCACTGAAGGTCCTTTCTGAGAGCACACTTGAGGCTGGGCAAGACAAGAGGTTCATGGCAAATTGTGACAGCTCTGGCCACAGATCAAGCCTGCGCACCCAGTAGTCCAGGGGTTCATCGCTCCTCAGAGTGTCGATATCTGCAGTTAATGCCAGGTAGTCCGCTACCTGCCGGTCGAGGCGTTCTTTGAGGGTGGATCCAGAAGGGTTGTGGCGCTGCCTTGGACAGAAAAACATTTGCATGTCTGACGTTACAGACCGGCCAAAGGGCTTGTCCTTGCAGGTGTGCTCGTGGCAGGATTACTGGCACCTCTGCCCCTGGAATGTTGATGAGTTCCTGAAGTGACAGTGTAGGTGACATACCTGCCCTGACCATGCTTGGAGGACCATGCGTCAGTAGTCATATGGACCTTTGGCCCAACACTAAGTGACAGAGATGCGGTAACTTGGCTCTGCACATGTTGGTACAGGTGTGGTATTCCCTTTTTAGAAAAAAAATTGCGGCTGGGTACCTTCCACTGCGGTGTCCCAATTGCTACAAATTTGCGGAAGGCCTCAGAGTCCACCAGCTGGTATGGTAAAAGCTGGCGGGCTAAGAGTGCAGACAAGCCAGCTGTCAGACACCGGGCAAGGGGGTGACAGTCAGACATTGGCTTCTTACGCTCAAACATGGCCTTCACAGAAACTTGGCTGGTGGCAGATGACTGGGAATGGGAACAGGTGGTCAAGGTGGAAGGCGGAGTGGAGGGTGGTTCAGACGGGTGAAGGACAGCAGAGGTAGAGCAGTAAGATGCTGGACCAGAAGGAGGGTGGCTTTTAGTTTGCCTGTTGCCTTTGAGGTGTTGCTCCCAAAGTGCTTTGTGCTTGCCGCTCATGTGCCTTCGCATAGAAGTTGTACCTATGTGGCTGTTGGGCTTACCAAGGCTCAGTTTCTGACTGCACTCATTGCAAATTACAATGCTTTTGTCAGAGGCACACACATTAAAAAAATCCCACACTGCTGACTTTTTGGAAGTGTGCGATCTGGCGGTAACAGTAGAAGTTGGCGGCAATGGCGGGTGCGTTGGCCGGCTGAACACAGGTGCCGATACATGTTGTTGCCCTACTGATCCCTGCGGGCTGTCCTCCCTGCTTCTTCTAAGTCTTATTCTCCTACTGCCTCTCTGACTCTCCGTCTCTCCATCTGAACTACCCTCCTCTTGCTCTCTTCTACTAGGCACCCACAAAACATCAATCTCCTCATCATCATTCTCCTCAGATGCATCAATTTCTTCTGACACATCACAGAAGGAAGCAGCAGCGGGGACCTCCTCCTCATCACTCATCATTATGTCCATCTCTGTCGTGTTCTCTGCCAGAATTAAATCTGGTGTAACGTCCTCATCTCCTTCATCTTCTTCTGGCAATAATGGTTGCGCATTACTCAGTTCAAGAAACTCATGGGAAAATAACTCCTCTGACTCCAGTGAAGAAGGGGCACCGGTGGTGGAGGAAGTGTTACGTGGGGTGGCCATAGCAGTGGAGGATGAGGAGGATGTTGTGGTAAAGTTAGAAACGGTAGAGGATGGGGTGTGCTGTGTAAGCCAGTCAACTACCTCTTCAGCATTTTGGGAGTTCAGGGTCATTGGCTTTTTAAAACTGGGCAATTTGCTAGGGCCACAGGATTGCATAGCAGCACGGCCCCTAGCACGGCCTCTGCGTGGCGGCCTGCCTTTGCCTGGCATTATTTTTAAAAAAACAACAACAACAAAAACTCAGTTGGTTTTTCTGGAAACGATAATACACACAGCTAGATGGCAGTTTGAAGAAAACAGTGTGCAAATAATGCCTACAAGGTCAACGTATACACAGCGGTGGATACGGATTACGTAAAATATATGAATGCTGCTTGAAAAAAAGTAACTCAAGTGGTTTTTCTAGAGACGATAATATTATCAATATTTAGACAAAATGTGAACAAGCTCACACAGCTAGATGGCGGTTTGAAGAAAACAGTGTGCAAATAATGCCTACAAGGTCAACGTATACACAGCGGTGGATACGGATTACGTAAAATATATGAATGCTGCTTGAAAAAAAGTAACTCAAGTGGTTTTTCTAGAGACGATAATATTATCAATATTTAGACAAAATGTGAACAAGCTCACACAGCTAGATGGCGGTTTGAAGAAAACACTGTGCAAATAATGCCTACAAGGTCAACGTATACACAGCGGTGGATACGGATTACGTAAAATATATGAATGCTTCTTGAAAAAAAGTAACTCAAGTGGTTTTTCTAGAGACGATAATATTATCAATATTTAGACAAAATGTGAACAAGCTCACACAGCTAGATGGCGGTTTGAAGAAAACACTGTGCAAATAATGCCTACAAGGTCAACGTATACACAGCGGTGGATACGGATTACGTAAAATATATGAATGCTGCTTGAAAAAAAGTAACTCAAGTGGTTTTTCTAGAGACGATAATATTATCAATATTTAGACAAAATGTGAACAAGCTCACACAGCTAGATGGCGGTTTGAAGAAAACACTGTGCAAATACTGCCCACAAGATCAACGTATACACTACTACAGCGGTGGATACGGATCTCGTAAAATTTATTATGGCTGCTTGAAAAAAGTCACTCCGGTGTTTTTTCTGGAGACGGTAATATTATGGATATTTAGACAGAATGTGAACAAGGTCACACAGCTAGATGGCAGTTGGTTGAATAACACACTGGGCAAAAAATGCCTACAGGGCAAATAATGCCTAAAAGGTCAACTTATACACTACTACAGCGATGGATACGGATTACGTAAAATATATTATGGCTGCTTGAAAAAAGTCACTCCGGTGTTTTTTCTGGAGACGGTAATATTATGGATATTTAGACAGAATGTGAACAAGGTCACACAGCTAGATGGCAGTTGGTTGAATAACACACTGGGCAAAAAATGCCTACAGGGCAAATAATGCCTAAAAGGTCAACTTATACACTACTACAGCGATGGATACGGATTACGTAAAATATATTATGGCTGCTTGAAAAAAGTCACTCCGGTGTTTTTTCTGGAGACGGTAATATTATGGATATTTAGACAGAATGTGAACAAGGTCACACAGCTAGATGGCAGTTGGTTGAATAACACACTGGGCAAAAAATGCCTACAGGGCAAATAATGCCTAAAAGGTCAACTTATACACTACTACAGCGATGGATACAGATTACGTAAAATATGTTATGGCTGCTTGAAAAAAGTCACTCCGGTGTTTTTTCTGGAGACGGTAATATTATGGATATTTAGACAGAATGTGAACAAGGTCACACAGCTAGATGGCAGTTGGTTGAATAACACACTGGGCAAAAAATGCCTACAGGGCAAATAATGCCTAAAAGGTCAACTTATACACTACTACAGCGGTAGTAAAATAAAAAAAAGTAAAATAAAAAAAAAATGAATATTAAAAAAAAAAAAATTAAAGTTGGTGCTGCTGAACTACTAGGAGCAGCAGATTAGCACACCAGTCCCACTCCCCAACACTGCTAGACTAATAGCACTGGGCTCTTATAGTAGTAGTAGTAGTAGTAGTAAAACAACAAAAAAATAAATAAAAGCAGTCCTTACAAGGACTACTGTTATTGCAGCAGTCAGCAGATGAGATCAGAAGCAGGACAGCTGCCCACTGCAGCTACATACAGAGCACTGCAGTAGAAGGTAGATTACTAGCCAGCAAAGCTACCTAAGCTTAAATGTCCCTCAAACCCCTGCAGACTTCTGTCCCTCCAATAACAGAGCAGTATCAAAACGATTACTAGCCAGCAAACTTTCAACTGTCCCTGAAATCACTAACAGGCAGCAGCTCTCTCCCTACACTATCTCTTCAGCACACACAGGCAGAGTGAAAAAACGCTGCAGGGCTTCGGTTTTTATAGGGAAGGGGAGTGGTCCAGGGGAGAGCTTCCTGATTGGCTGCCATGTACCTGCTGGTCTGGGGTGAGAGGGCAAAAAAAAGCGCCAACAATGGCGAACCCAAAATGGCGAACGTCGCGCGACGTTCGCGAACTTCCGGCGAGCGCGAACACCCGATGTTCGCGCGACAAGTTCGCCGGCGAACAGTTCGCGCCATCCCTACTGGTGTACACGGAAACAAAAATATATTCAGCCTTGCAAGTACCCAGAGTCCTCTGTCAGACTCTCCTGTCACTTGTTCCTCACAATTACTGCAGCTCAATATGGGAATACATTTCCTTCCCAGCTACTCACACACACCTCCTTCCAGCACACAGAGGTGTCCATGGGTCTCTCACCAAGGCCACTCACCCTCATCCAGCACAAGGAGGTATCCAGGGCCACTCACCCTCATTCAGCACAAGGGGGTATCTGCGGCCACTCACCCTCATTCAGCACAAGGGGGTATCCAGGGCCACTCACCCTCATTCAGCACAAGGAGTTATCCAGGGCCACTCACCCTCATTCAGCACAAGGGGGTATCCAGGGCCACTCACCCTCATTCAGCACAAGGGGGTATCCAGGGCCACTCACCCTCATTCAGCACAAGGGGGTATCCAGGGCCACTCACCCTCATTCAGCACAAGGGGGTATCTGTGGCCACTCACCCTCATTCAGCACAAGGGGGTATCTGCGGCCACTCACCCTCATTCAGCACAAGGGGGTATCCAGGGCCACTCACCCTCATTCAGCACAAGGGGGTATCTGCGGCCACTCACCCTCATTCAGCACAAGGGGGTATCCAGGGCCACTCACCTTCATTCAGCACAAGGGGGTATCCAGGGCCACTCACCCTCATTCAGCACAATGAGGTATTCAGGGGGCACTGAGAGTCCCACACCTCTTTTTAACTGCAGTTCACCTGCAGCCTAATCAGACAGCTACCTATGACTGAGCAGCTGAAAAATTCTAAAAAGAGTATGTAATGGAGGGCCCACCCGGAGTTCCTCCATTCACTCCAGGAACCCATTTATCCAGCTTTTACTAAGCTGGCAAAATACAGCCTTTCTTGCTGCAGCACTATACATTTTCCCTGGATCTTAACTGTTTATCAGTCTGCTCCTGGTGAAAAATACACAACATGATCTTTGCCAACACATCTCTTACTGTACCCATACTAGAATCTATGAAGATTCATAGAAGAAGGTTGCCCTATCTTTTTAATTTGTCACATAACTCCTCAGTATCTTTTAATATCTTTATAAATTACAGTAGGGGGTACATTATTCACTACTAAAAAAAGATTGGGAAAATATGACCCTGTCCCACATTTCTGTATATGCCGAGACCTATGCTTTTATGTATGTATATTTTTATTTAGATGGCGCTACTTCTGTACACATTATTATACAGCAGAACAATAAATTAATAGAACGAACAGTGGGTCATTACAATAATAATTACAAATAAATACAAAGTACAATTATATATACAAATAAATACAAAGTACAGTTACAATGAAGATTGAAAGCTTAGGGGCAGATCTATCAAAGGTTGAAGTGAAAATTCAAATTAAAAAAATTAGAGTTTTGAGCTAATTTTTGGGTACTTCGACTAGGGATTAGTCCAAATGCGATTCAAATTGGAAAAAAAATTGAAAATTCGAATTTCGAAATTTATCATGTACTGTCTCTTTAAAAATTAGACTTTGACCATTCGCCATCTAAAAACCTGCCAAATTGCTGTTTTAGCCTATGGGGGACCTCTTAGAACCTATTTAGAGTTAATTGATGAACTTTGAAAAAACTTTGGGAAAAATTTTGATTCATACGATTTGAATGGGATATTACTTTGATTCGAATTAGATCGAAAACAGACCTATTCGATCGAAAACTGAACTATTCAGCCAAAAAAACTTTGATCTTTTTTAATAAATTACAGTTGGTCTTTTTGAATTCGAATTTCACGTTTTTCAAACTCGAAAATCGACCCTTGGTAAATCTGCCCCTTAGTGTCAATGAGACAAGAAGATGGTAGTCCCTGCCCTGTAGGGGTTACAATCTATAATAATAATAACCCCAGTCCAGAACTGGCACTTTTTTTACCATCTTATTTTCAACAGTTGCATACATTAGGAAATAACTTATTTGGCATTTGCTAAAGGGTAGAGGTATCTCCAGCTTCCCAAAATTTGCAACGTGCAATAGCTGTACAGGTATTGGACCTGTTATCCGGAATGCTTTGGGGTTTTTCAGATAACAGATCTTTGGTTAATTTTGTTCTTCATACCTTACTAGAAATGGGAAATCATGTAAACAATTAATAAACAAATAAAATAGGTTGCTTTTGTTTCCAAGAAGGCTTCATTATTACTTTTTTAGGATCTAGTACAGGGGTAGGCAACCGTGGCTCCGGAGCCTCATGCAGCTCTTCATCCTGCTTGCTGTGGCTCGGTCTTGCGGCTTTGCCTGTCATGTCATCTATACAGCCCTTGCATCTGCTGACGGCTTCTTGAGTGTGCAACCGCGCTAAGCTAACGGTTAGCTTACCGCGGTCGCACACTCAGGAAGCAGCCAGCAGGTGCGAGGGCTGTATAGATGTGCCAGGAGTGACAGGCAAGATCAAGCCTCAGCAAAATGATTCATCATGGTCCTTACTGTGGTCACACACTCAAGACAAGAGAGGGAAGATCAGCATGGAGCTTCAGAAACAGAAGTCACATTAAACAGATGAGAACACTAGCATTTAGGCTATTCAGTGTTCAATTTATTTCAAAGTAGACCTACACATACACACTGCACTTCTGTTTGTTGTATTCTGTTGTTGTAAAACTGTTGTTGTTAAAATTAAAAAAAAGTTAAAACTTTTAAAAGTTTATAAGCTGTGTTATGTTTTGCGGCTCCAGACTATTTTTCTTTAGTGGAAGAGGGGGCAAAATGGCTCTTTTGATAGTAAAGGTTGCTGACCCTTGATCTAACACAAGGAACTATTTTATTATTACAGAGAAAAGTGAAATAATTTTAAAAAATGTGGATCATTTGGATAAAATGGAGTCTATGTTCCTATTAGCCACAAACTGTAGTATTGTACACCCTGATGGGCATGTGTACCAGCTACCTGGAATCCTGCTGTTTTGAGAAAAAAATCCAAATAAAGACAATATTAAAAAAAATGGAATCTATGGGAGATTGCCTTTGTGTAATGCAAAGCTTTTTTGATAATTGGTTTCCAGATAACAGATCCCATACATGTATAGCCAAATACCCTGAAATGATTTTGATATGAACTCACAATAGTTGTCATTCCCCTACCACAGCCTTTTTCTTTATTTTAATTTCGCTAATTTCTACCCTTCTGTGGTATTTTACTTCCCCATTTTGTGGATCTAAAATTAACACCCACCACATTTCCCTCTATCGGGTCCCTGTCTACTTGCATGCTGAGGTACGAGAGTGACTGGGGAAAGGGGATTTTCTTAAAGGGAAGAGGGCCCCCATGTAATCGTGGGGTCTGCACCCTCTATACTTATTATTGTTCTTTAGTTATACAGGGCAGACATAGTCTGCAGCATTTTACAAAGATTATACAGGTTACAGTACCTGCTCAGTCAAATGTACAGTCTAAGTCCCTGCCTAATTTTACACACAGTCAATTTTATGAGGAACCAACTAAATTGTCAGTATGTTTTTCGGTTGTTGGGGAAACGTGAGTACCTGGAGGAAGCCCATGAAATTATGGGGAGAACATACAAACTCCTTGGCTTCAGATCATACCTTGGTTAGAATTGAATTTAGGACCCTATCACAGCACATCAGCTAAACACTTCGGCTGCCTCCAACATTCCATAAAAATGCACAACTTGCCTCCCTTCAATATATCACTTCACTTGGAGGTTCACACTGGTATTCATCTATGTACACTAGCCTGTTGCACCAATTATTGGCTCATTAGTTGAAAAAAAAAATATAGTATAGTAATAAATATTAGGGGAAATCACACTTTTTTGCACATCTCAAAATACGTTAAGGAAGAGCAGGATACCATTTTCTGCTTAGATGCTGATTCTGACTGAGAAAGTCATCCCTTCCCTCAGGATCAAATAACAAGGAATTGATAATGCAGTGCTTGACTGGCAGCTGCTCCATTAATCCTGAACACATTTAAAATGATTATCCAGTCACATTTAAAGTACAAACAAGGAAAACCTTACTAGGCCAATCATTACCATTACTGGGGATGCCTGAACTTTTCTTCTTCAAAACGCCTGGGAGGTCAAAACACATTGCATGTAACGGACAGGTTTTAATGCCTTCTTCCATTTCTACAATTTAAAGTCAGTCAGTGAATGAGTTTAAAATGTAGATTCATTCTTGTTATTAAAGCTGCTGGGAATGAGGAGAATCATCATGTCAGTGTTAACATAGAAGATACTGTAAGGTCACAACAACAATTGAAAATATCAATACGTTAGTGCATAATCAAATGTATAGCTGTTACCCTATGTACAATTAGGCAATAAAAATGTTTTTAGAGCTTTCCCAGCAGCTTTAATAACAAGAATGTAATATATAGGGCATGTAGAATGTAATACTTAGTGGGCAGTAGATGGGTGGGACACACAAGATGCCATTAAGATGCACAAGCTAGAGAGTCTATGGATGGCAAGGTGCCCCCTGTTAAAAGCTATTGAAATGGGTTAGGAAAACTTTGGACAAGCTTGTATTGTACATTCCCTCTCTTTATAAAACCCATTTACAAACAATTTACTAAATTGCAGAAGCGCAGTTGCCAGTAGAAACCAATCAGCAATTAACTTTAGAACATGACAGCAAAGACCTGGGGCATGGATCACATATTTTTTTTAGCAAAATGCTAGCATAAATTAGTGAAATATCTTCAGAAATTTCCCTGCAAAAAGTGTACTAAGCAAAAAAGTTCACTCATCCCTATTCAAAAAGCTATAAAAAAAACAAAATGTTTTCATTATAAATTACTAATGGATTTATTGTTTATTTTGATTCTACTTACTACCCCTTTCCATCCTTTGCAATCAGTAGAATTAACCTGCTTATACATGGGCTAATATCAGTTACCCACTAGGCAACTCCTGACCAAGTTGGCAGTTTATTTACATACATTAAGGGGCTTATTTATTATGCCATGTAAAACAAACCTCAGAAAAAAACAGTGCAGAAAGCTTTGCAAAATAAATGGCAAATTTATCAAGGTGTGTATGCAAGATTTGACACCACTATAATTCACCATTTCAGACCTTGCGTAAGCCACTAGGGAAAATGAAAGTGGCAAGCAAGTTCTGGGGAGATTGTTGTAGGTTAAACAGCAATGGATGATCACCATATTTTACAATACCATTTTCAAGCAGCTGCTTACACTTAAATCAAAGTCACTGAAAAACAGTAGAAAACTTGATAACTATGCCATTGTGGTGATGCCTGACAATATGTGCCAAATTTTGCTGCAGTTTTTTACACCACATAATAAATAGGCTTCTAAGAGCAATGAAGATTGAGGGTGGTTTAGCCTCCCCAAATAACTCATGGAAAACCTTCTATTGGCTTTCTGTCCAAACAGAAATGTTTACCCTTTCCCTTGTTTATTGGCCCTTGTATGGGGGGGGGGGTCTAAACAATGACCTACCTAACCAAGAGGTGGCTGAGCTTGAGTCAGATATTGATCAGGAAGCTGGAAAATTGTGGATATGGGATCCCAAGGGTTCTGCCCTGGGTTTCTATGTGATCTGTTTATTGACCTGAATCAAATGATCAGCCACATGAATGGATAAAGAACTGGCATCTATTGCACTGGGATTATATTGTAAACGTGTTAGTGTTGCTTGATACAGGGATATAATCTTATTTACTGAAATAAAATGTTTATGAATAGAAACCAAAAATTCCATCCAAAGAAGGAAGTCAATATATGTTCTAGTAGCAGAAAAACAACAAGTAGTCCTGGCTGAGTTCACATAAATCTAAAAGGAGAAATAAAATGTAATCAATCTCTTTTAACTAAAAAAAAAATCCTGTTGAAGAACACAGTGTTTTTTTCACGTAACTACCCATTCACACACTCACATGAAAGAAATGAGCTGTGTAACCTAGTGTAATAAATATATAGCGGAATGGAAGACCTCTCCGATTAATTACTTTGGGGATTGCTGCTCTCCTAATCATTCCTAGTAGTTGTCAATAAATAATATACTTTTTAAAAATACATTTTGTACTTCAAAGGTATTCATGTAGGCACTGTGAGGCTGGAAGCTCTTGCCTTATATTTTTGATTTTGTGGTTCGCACAATAGCTCAATAAGATGACAGGGAACAATGATTCAGTTACTACTCATTTGATGTTGGGTAAAACAAGGAGCAGGGGTATTAAATGATTTACCAAAGACAACCCTGACTGCATTCGAAATCTAGAACCTGTTCTAAACAGAGAAGCTTTCTCTCTTATACATTATTTTATACCATAAAATTCTACTGCAAGGTTACTGTAGAAACAAGATAAAGCTTTCGAGGTCTTATAAGAAAACTCACCTTTACTGAGCACATGAACCTGGGAATATTTGCATTCGTGTCTAGCAATAATATGAACAAATCAGACAAAGACTAAAGTAACTTTTTTTTCCTTAAGAATTGGCAAATAACAATGTGCTATTCGCAGTATACATTAAAGTGAATGTTGTCTGCTATTGGCTAAGGAATTGTCTATCATAAATTCTATAAAACCACAAATTATTCCAAAATCACATACAGTTTAGAGATCTTGTTTGAGATTGCATGTTTGTGCCAGTTTTGAAAAATACCAAATAGGAAGAATAAAATGAGGTACTTCTAAGTCACAAGAACATATATAATTACATCTGATGGTGGAAAAGACTAGTTGTATATATGTCTTGCTTATTTATATAACATACAGAACAGTACCTTTTTGCAGTACATGAATAACCCAGACAAGCATTGCACTGAAACACTATGCCCTCTCCCAATTGGCTCATTAAGTCGGGCAACTAAATGCATAATGCATTTTGGGTTTAAGCAGGGCTATACACTATTAGATACACTAAAGGGGTTTGGTTGTAGACCTTTACCAGATTTGGTTATGAACATGGTGGTCTAAACAGAGGTGATCCAATCGTTTGGCCAACAATTTTTAGGTTTTAGGTTTCTATTCCAGTGAAATATAACATTTCTGTATGCTAGATTAGCATTTTGATAAACGAAATCCCAGTCTATTTAATGATTACTATTGCTACTTTTTATGGTATACTGTGGGGGAATGTAATATGATTTGTGATTGTGAATGTTAGCGACCATGTTTGCATCCTTTTTGACCTATTACAGACCTCAACGACTTCCTCGGAAAGTTTGCGACCAAATGGCTTTGGACATTTGCAGTGTATGTAATAAAATTTCACAATCTCACAGTGTATTTTGCAACTAAATATTTAACGAAACGCCACAGCAGGTGTTAACAATAACCTTTGCTTAACAATGTAGTATTCGCCAGTGAATGCTTATACATTGTGAGCAGCGCTAAACATTTGCAAAAATGCCATTTTTAAGGTTGCTTGGAATTTTTAATTACATTCCCCCTCTGGTGCCTTGTACAATAACACACTAAATAGGTCAGCTCAATGGAATGGAACATTATAGCCAATATAACACCCAAGAAACAGCATGACGTATATTCACTGCTGAACAATACAGGTCTATGGGGGGTCTACCATCCTTAGCTCCATCCATAGTAGTAAAAGATGTAGAATTAGCTGATGAAAATAAAAATCCACCATAGAATCTGATCACTGTTGGATACCAATCCAGCAGCCTCCTGTACATAAAGTCATACGCAGGCAGAACTGTTAATTTAGTAATTGGTAATTAAAGCATGTGCATGTTTGCCATATTGTTGACTGTTTCAGACTGATTGAGGCTGGCCCCAGAGTAAATGACAGGATAATATGTGCAGACTTGTTGAGAGAAGACTGTATCTATAGCTTGATGTTGTCCTTACTCAACAGAATTCTCAGCCTGCTGAATATATACATACCAAATTCCTATATAGTTTTAGAGACTGTTGTTTTGGCCCCATACACAGACCAATAAGCTGCTGCCTTGACAAATGCCCCCTCCAGCAAAGCAGAACCAAGCAGGTTATGTGTTCTCTTTGTGCAACTTTATAACATTGCACTTATGAACCCCCTGTATATATGATATGCATATTACTTGATTTTAGATGAGAAAAGACAGGGACAAGCAGCATCCATAAGAAAACCCATGAGCAATTAAATCGCTCTCAAGGTTCATTTTTTAATAGTAATTTAATAGTACTGTTTTTAAATCACAATTAGATGATCTTTCCTTCTTACACAATAAATGAATTCAGGTTCTTCCCAGAGGTTATGCTGTGGCAAAGTCTGTGTGAAGGAAAAATCACCTCTGATCTCTTTATTTCATCAATTAATTGGCAGAACATGTACCTACTGGATCATTCATGTGGAGGCTGGATAGTAAAGCTGGCAGCTGCGGGGAGAAAAGACCTGAATTTCCTTACAAATTTCTTGGGCAAAGCTAACTGTGAACATAATTGATAATACAAGTTCAGAAATTAGGCATACTGAGCCTTACTTTTATATATATATATATATATATATTATTTTTAAAAAAAATCTTTTTAGCTGATTAGAGAATTTTGTTAATTTTAGCATGTAGCACAAACCCAGGCACACCAGCACCATATTTAACATGCCAGTCAGGGAAACAGTATTCTCACAGAAAAAAAATCATTTTGTTCAACATACTGTATTTCTACTGAGAATACAGTAACATATGGGTAAAGAGCAAACATTCAATTGATGCATATGGTATAGAAGGTTCATGTAACATAAGAAATTCAGTGCAATACTGAGAAGTCTTTGTTGAAGGGGTTAGGCACTATTGATTATAGAAGGGTTAAGGATGGCAAGGCAGCCGAAAGAGGCAAGGAAATTAATTGCATCTGTATGGTGGGTGAGCAAGGTAATAGCTAAAAGGGTTATCCATATGTAAAGGAAATATATTACTGCTATTTTTCTAAATGTCAGAATAGCTGCACAATAGTACTATGAGAAATCACGTTTTAGATTTGCCTGTACCCTTTAATTTTGAGGCTATAAATCATATTAAGTCTATACCATATATGCTTTTGTTAACTATTTTAGCTGAGATTGAGTTTTCATGCATTTCTCTTCTCATCAGTTTTATACATCAGGTCTGATTGAATAACATAGGGACTAAATTGCACAAGTTCAGCTGTATGTCATGAGCAATACGTTTTGTGCAGTCGAAGGGCAGGACTAGACGAAGCGATTGGAGCCGACACGTCGCAATGCGACTAAACACATGCGACATGTCAGATGTTCTAATGAAAACGGAAGTGAAGGAGAAATCGCAGGTAACAACTACATTTATCTGACTGTCGGATGAAAACACCTGAGATTTCTCCTTCACGTTTTCATTAGAGCATCCGACACATCGCATGTGTTTAGTCGCATTGTGACATTTATTTACTCCAATCGCTTTGTCTAGTACTGCCGTAATACTGAGCCCAATTGTTTTTATGCACAACTTTTTGATGAAATTAAATCTTAGTATTTTCATTTAGTTGGCATACTTATAAGGTATTGTCTCCTTCTTTCTTTCAAAACGCATCAGAAATTTTATTCAAATGTTGCACATATAGACACAATGCAGGCTCTGATTCGGCAAATCTTTTACGAATGATTCAGCCGAATCCCAAAAAGTGGATTTGGTGCATCCGTAATTGTGGGAAACACGTTAAATTGTGTCTGAAAATTGCACTTTATACTGTGTAATACATTCATACATGACAATTCACAGCAAATAACATGCATAATAAAATAGAAAACCTTTGCTTTGTTTCTCCAGATGACACAAATTTTACAATACCCTCGGACACAAGTGCTATAGTTATAAGGGGCACATAGTTGCACCCCTGAGTGCACACTTAAGAAGCACCTGCCCCAATTGTAAGCTTCAGGTAAGGACAGGGTGCGTTAAGCAGGGTGCAGCATCAGGAGGCACAGCTAGGCCTTTCCTTACAGGTACACACAGCGCTCTTGACATTCCCTAACTAGCAATCTGAATGATGTGCATATCAGTGGATGGCCTGCTATGTGTTTCCCTACACCCACCTATCTTGAATTGAGTGATCCTATGCCACAGGTCTCTGCATTCCATAAAGCACTGCAAAGGCCTGCGCATACTTATATAATGCACTATGCAGTGTGTAAAGTGCAAAAAAAGGCAAATTGTGGCTTTTTTATGCACTCTGGAAATAGAATCTTGCATTGTAAATGACCCATACATTTCTATTTCTTAAAGACCATAACCTCCTTTTATATTGTTGTATATTTTAATATCACTGTATCTTGCAAAGACAGAACTAGTTTTGGACGAAAGTAGGCCTCTACCATGCTTACTAAGAGTGGTGGGAATCCCACAACAAAGACATGAGTGTGTCAGAAAGAATTTGACAGCCACTTATCCCAAATAAAGCTTTAAAAACATTAATAATATATAATATTATTTCTTAATAGAGCTACTAGATTTATCCATCTTGGCAAACAGCATTTTTCAGACATGATGAGCCCTTGCCCTCTAGTGCTTACATTTTAATTTTTGGTGCCTGGGGCACAGGAGCTAAAATAGCTTCCCTTAGGTCACCAAGAGCTGACACAAGAATGATACCAGACGTTCCTGATATTACATTAGTGTCTCTGCTAACTGAGCCACTTCATCTTTCTCGTCAAATGGCTGAGAAATTGATGTGATGAGGAAGCATTGCTTTTGGTATTGGGCTAATAGCACAAATTCTTATCTATGAGAGCACACAATTCACAACCCAATATCAGAACAAAAAAATTAAAAGGTAAATTTGGCACTGATTCAAGCAAAATCTATGTGCAGCTAGTGTAATAGAGTTGATATAATGAAACGTCTGCAAATGTAGATTCAAATGAGTAAATATATACAGTAGTAGGGAAAACACCACAGCAATGAGAAGGTATGGTTACACAGCATAAAAATCTGGATTTGCCAGTGTTAGAGCACTCTGCTGACCAACTTCCATCTAACAGAGGTTCGAGGTTTTAGGGTATCAATAAATATGTAAGTGTATTAATCCTGCCTTGGATTAGAAAATGCTTATTAGTTGTTATTTTAGGTTACAAATGAATCACAAACTTTTTACAGATAAATTACTTATTCCTATGACAACACAGGCTGCTTGTAAACGATAAATATGTGTGCTTAACATTAGTTTACGGTGAAACCTCAATTTTACATGCCCTGATTTTAAGTTTTCCCACATTTTATATTGTTGTTTTGTGTCCCACCTATATATTATGCATAATACTTTTCCCTGATTTTACATTTTCCTGGATTTTGCACCCTTTTTTTCTGGTCCCCTGAAAAATGTAACATGGGCGTTCAACTGTATATTACAATTTAATCCCAAAAGACTATTGTCTCAAAGTATAAAAACTACAGGGAAAACTATGCTAAATAAGGATGGTGGTCTTCTGATTCTGCAAATAGAGAGTTGGATCTCTACTTTACAATCTAAATTTCCCATTGGTGTAAATGAATCAGAGATGTGTTTTTCTCATCAAAATGCATCTGGCCTATTATCAGAAAAGGAGCGAGTGTTTTTTAAGATGCGATGGAGATCATTTAATAGGGAAGTTATGGTACTTTTCCAGTTCTGTGGCAGATTATGGAAGGGAACAGCTGCTGTTTTAATCAATGGCCAATAGGCTTTAAATTGTGTTTGCTATATGTTTTTATAATGTATAAAAGAAAATACCAATTTGCTTTTATGGAATGCATCGAATTTACTACTAAAATTTCCAAAAAATTTTTTTCATCAGACCTATATCATGAATATGTAAAAAGTCATCACAACAAAGTGCTTACATGGCTGAAGCTGTTACAAATGAGTGCAAGTTATTTAAAAAGGTGTAACAGTCTGAGCCAAAGCACAGGACAATTAATTATTTAATCAGGTTTGTAAACCCCTTATTAAAAATGCCAGTGCACTTAATAATGTAAGGAAATTAATTAGGGGATACAAGTATTGATTTCTACAAATTTAAATCAGTCGCACATGTCCCGTGTTCAAAGATAGATGTATGACAGGATATCACGCTGGTGCATCCTCCTTTAAAATATTAATCTGACTTAAATGTATCAGCACCCAATTCAAAAAGTGACGTGTGAGATACACAATCATTGCCTGTCATAAATCTTGGCACAATTATTCCGTGTCCATTAAAAAATGGTCAAAACATATTTTAGTGTATGACTGAAAGAGAATGCGTGTTTGTGCTTAAATCTGATTGCACAGATAGAGGATCTATTATCTGGAAACCTATTATCCAGAAAGTCTAGGAATATGGCATTGCCATTTCCCACAAAGGATCAGATTCAATTCAGTGAGAAAAGGGTTTATAACACGAACAGTTATGAACCTGATTCAATTTGGGATGCAATTCAATTCAGAAAAACTTATCTCACAGTTTATCAAGTGAAAACTCTATTGAAGTCTACGTTAAAAACTGGAACTAAATGTGGAGAAAAGTTTCATCTTCTCAAATTAAATCTCGGCCATGAGTTTTCATGTGATAAACCATGAGATAACTTTTTCTCACTTAATTGAATCTGGCCCAATGTCCTATATAAACAAGCAATTCTTCATTATTTTATGTATTTGTTTTTCTCTATAATAATAAGACGGTACCTTTTACTTGATAATTAAGCTCACACAAATCTACATTTTTTTAATATTCAAATATTCAAATGTAAGCTCACACAAATCTACATTTTTTTAATATTCAAATATTCAAATGTGTTAGTTGCTTTAAGGCGCAGTACTATCTTGTTTTTGTTATAATAGTTAGTATACGTCCAAATCTCCTTATTTTACTTTTGCACATTAAAATGTCTCCATGGTTAATCTCTGATGCAATTATTGGCCCTCTCATCACTATGATCAGTCCACATATTCATCTGATGTGTAGCATTGATCTACAGTCCAGAGGAAATGTGATATTAAGTACCGTCCTTTAAGTGGAAGTAAGGCAGTGTGGATTTCAGTTATGGTTTTTCCTACAATTCATAATGGACTGCTGGGAGAGTATAGATGTTAAATCTAGCACAGACTGACTGATGTCTTTACATTGGAATATTAGCAGCTGAAATGTTTTGTTACCCCAGATAGGTTTTTAAACTCAAATCAGTATCCAGACCAATGGTAATTTGCTATTATTACGAAGTTATTGTTAGTGATGGGTGAATTTTTTCGGCAGGCATGGATCGCTGTGAATTTCCACACTTGATCGCTTGTGAATGTTTTTGAAAAACTGCTGCAAACAATTTGCAGCGACAAAAAAAACTGTTGCGCGTCAAAATTGTTGCAAAAATGATTCTAATGTCCATTGACTTTAATGCATTTGGACAAAAGAGTTGCACATATAAAAATTGATGCTTGCGTCAAAATTGTCGCACGTCAAAAATTATTTTGAAGCCCATTAACTTCAATGTGTTTAGTACATTTTTTGGAGTTTCACAAATTTTTTCTGAGTTTCGCCAAAGATTCTAGACAGATCACTAGTCATTGTGTTTCTTTTATAATATCCTGTGGATGCTAAAGAAGAAAAATATACAGTTGGACTGTGCAGCTTCTTGGGGGCATATTTAATATGCTTTGTAAAATGAAATTCACTGAAAAAAACTGTAAAAAGCTGTGTAAAATAAATGGTGAATTATTCAAGGTGTGTGTAATTTTACACCATGCTAACTCCAGATTTGCCTCAGTTATTTTCCATTGCTTCCGGCAGAAGTTACTCTATGAAAAAACACGTATCATGAATGCCGTTTTTTACACTGCGATATGTGGTGCATTATAAATATGCCCCTTGATGCCTGTTCCACACAGAATGTTGTTGCATGTAATTCAATGCCTTAAAATTCAAGCAAATTTTTACAAAGCACCAAAAAGAGGGAAGTCTACTTATCAAAATGCAAATTTGTGAATTTTACAGTTTTTTAAAAAAAATTCAAATAAACTTACCAAACTGGAATGTGCGCTTATTTGTAAAAAAAAACAAAACAAAACCCTTGAATATAAAAAATTCTATGAAAATAACTTGAATGCACTGCATTCATATTCTACTCGTCATTTTCAATGGTTCTTACAACTATCAAAAAAATTAGAAAAATTAGAAAAACAAACATAAAATTGAAAAATAATCACATAAAAAAAAACATAAATTTTGTCAACTCCCATTGACTTGAACTCAGCAGCTTTTGTATGGTGAATTTTTACATTTGACATTTTACATTTTTGGACTTAATACATATTTAATATTTGGCTTTTTGACTCGAGCAACCATCAACAAAACCCAGTCATAAATGGGGCCATAAGTGCAAAAAAATGGGAATCACTGTAAATACTGATATTCGAACCTTTATAGCCCCTTACAACAATGTCAAGGTATTCTTAGAGGGACATGATGTGCCTTTTCAGCACCAAGGAAGAAGTAGGGATTCTCATAACCCAAACAGTCAATGTAAGCTCAGACCTACTGCCTAAGGCAGTCTGACATATAACCATCAGGGTGTATGGTGTTTCACTCTACAAAGCACAGACGGTAAAAAAAAAACCCTATTTCTGTAAGATTCACTGCCATGGATGATATGGCGACAGTCATAGCTGGATTTTAAATGCAGGCGCGGTTCCTGTATATTATACACAGAACCGGTATACAGTAACTATAAAGAAGACACTGAGAGCAGATTTCGTTTTAAATGGTGGAGGTGTGGGAGACAACTGCTTGGGTGACTGTGTGCACGTCTGTGGCGTGGTAGGTTTTCTACTTATGTCCAGAAGGGCCAAATTAATGCAAATTTTTATGCACTGTACAAGCTAGAGGGGATATATTGTGGATGACAAGTACAGTATATATCCCTAGTCTTTAGGTTTTAAAAAAAAACAGAGGTTTAACCAGCCAGAGGTGGGCTCGACACCCAAGGGAAGTTTTAAGGAGGTGAGCAGCAGGTGAAGAGGTGATTGGGAGTAGGAGCAACATGTGGGAGCTGCTGTGCACTTCACCCAATGTGTTTGGGTCTGAAAGAGAGAAGGAGTTCCACTGTTGTAACTTACTGTTTACTGGGAAAGATATTCTCTGAAAGTGAGACTATTTACTCCATGCAGACTGGTATTTTTTGTATTTTTGGACTTGTTTTGCTGATTTCAAGTATATCTTTCTGTTGCCGTTATTTATTCTGCTTGTAAAGCTGCTGAGTTGAAAAATTAACAGATTGTTTTTCCTTCACTCTGGCGTGGCCCGCATTTATGGGGCAAATCCCGTTGTGATCCCCCTAAACTTCACAGCACATTTCCATCCTTCTTGCTGATTGTGGAAAATTCCTCTATTGATTATAATGTTCCACTTCTAGGGGGACCTATACAAGTGATTGGCACTTGTCTTTCTATTATACTGGAGATCTGTGTTCATTATTCATGTACAACATAGTCAGCTCAGAATGTATCCTGTCATATTGTCTTGGAGAATTAAAAATGAAATAAGCAGTTTTTATGTTAGTAGTATTATACATGGAATTATAACTGTTTTTATACTTTGTTTTCTTGCAGCAGTAAAGGGTTCTGATGGATATTGTGCATTAAGCTTGAAATGGCGTTGTATCAACCAAATTACTCTCCTAAACAGAAAAGTCACCCTCTGCTTTTGGCTACAAGATACTTTGCTAATCTTCAATCCAAATGAAAAGGAAGGAAGGAAGGAAGGAAGGAAGGAAGGAAGGAAGGAAGAAAGAAAGAAAGAAAGAAAGAAAGAAAGAAAGAAAGAAAGAAAGAAAGAAAGAAAGAAAGAAAGAAAGACCATTGAGTGTACTGTACATTTGTGTGTTAGGATTTGCCTTTCCTGAGCCAGTGCATTGACATAAAGCTTTCCAGCAAAGCTGAAATGATTAATTCAGTTCAGCTCCAAATTTCAAATACACCCCCAAACACCAGTGTAATGCAGTCAACTGCATTTTGCTTCAGATACACATAAAAAGAGGAAATGCAGTTGATGTTGAAAAGTATTTCTGTACTTTTTTTTACAATAAATTATTTATAGTAAGTAAAATTGTGCGTGTCGATTGTGAAAAGAGTCCAATTTGTTTGATTTACATTGCAGGGGGGAGCCCCAGGGTAAGGGGTGTTTAACTATCTGCTCTAATGTAATTGCCTATGGCGGATCACTAAATATTTGATGGCCTGCCTAAGCAAAGCAAGGAAGCCTTGTCTAATATACTCATGAAACTTCCAGTCTGTCAACTGCACTACAATAGTTATACTGTACAAAGAACTACTCCTTGATATGCTCAGTAACGACTCATTTTAAAATGTTACAGTTCCAAATAATTGTACATGCGCATGCAAATAATGTTTTTACAATCAAAATATGTAGTACTGTGTCACTAGTCTGAAATACGACTCTCATTCAAAGCATACCAAGTTATAACTAAAATAGCTCTCAAGAAACGTTTGCATTAAACCATGTACATGTATACAAATTATAACACAAGTGCACAATTGGGAAATGCAAAAATGTATGCAAACACATTTACTACTGTTTAATCTTTTTAAAGTTTAGCTACACCATGTGATGAAAAATGTCAAGGTCTTCACTACTTAACAACATATATTTTTGGTGAGGTCTTATCTAATTCTAATTATTACTATCCTACAACTATGCTTGCACATTATGCAGTAATTCAGAATATAAATGCACTTAGGCATATTGCATACATGCAGCACAGGTTGATCAATGATAGATTACATGTCACAGATTACAATACATTTTACAACACAAGTAATAGAAGCTCCTTCCATTAACCTTTGCTGTAGATCAATAAATCACTGTTGATTTTTCCGTGGTACAAAGCTGGGATCCAAAACATATGCTGAAAAACTTCCATAACACTTTGCATAATAGCAGATGAATAGCTATCTGGGGGCTCTTTTATGAAGCACACATTGTAAAGAGCAATTTTCCAGCCCCTGACAAATCAGATATCTTTGTTACAGTATGTGTATGGTCATGGCGCATTAGGCATAAAAGTCGTGGTGGCAAAGGGCAGATAAGGTGAAGGCCTATAGTCAATGGAAAGTGCCATTGTCCATTGTCATAATTATCAAGTTAAAAGAGACCAGATATTACATCATTTATGTTATTTTCTGACACATAAGAGAAGTTTTTAGACTTCAGTTTTTTGCACTGCTCTACTTATCACTTCTGATTTATACTTAAATCTATTAATTTCCCACTCTAGATTGCACTACAATCATTTTGTTTCTGATTCTAAGGCAGTGGTTGTTTCAGTTCAAGCCTCTGCCAAGGCACAGCCTTTTGTGAGGGTCCTCCTTAGCTCATAAAAAGGTTATAGGTATAGGAAAAAATTGGTGTGTAAGCCATTCAGCCATAGCGTTAAGCCAACAAATTTTCTCCTCAACCCAATTTGCCTTCAGGGCTATGTAGGAGAGTATTCTTATAAAATGTCATACTAACTAGCCTTGAGGTTGAGTCTTACCCCCACTAGTGATCCATGCCCCCCAATGCATCCAGTCCACAGTTTGGGATCCACAAAGCTAGGGTTTGAATTCCTGATGCAGAAGTATCCCTTTCATGCTTGCCTACAAAAAGTCCACTGTAGTGTCCGAAGTGATGACAAAGGGATTAACATATAGGTTATTACATGAGCTCATTTTTTCAGTTCCTAGTCATAAGGCATGGTAAATTTTGTTTATTTACAGGAAGTATATAGTGTGACACTGAACAACACTTTAAACATCCATATCAGCCATTCTAGATCCATGCATAGAAATTGCCTTTTTCTGGGTATAATAAATCATATTTAACATTTTTTAGATGCAGCTCAAGTAGTGCTGTTTGTTTCTGCTGCCATCATCTCACCAGTCTCCTTATCTCTGTGCATGAATAATCAATAGATATAAATCATAATTATTAGGGGAGCGAGACTGTGGTCGGGACACCCAATGATATTTCATGAGCAGGACAAGCCTCTTTAAGAGATGCTCCACCCTTATTAAGAATTAAACAGCAATAACGAACTATGAATCTTGAATCATGTTCTCATTGTACAGCAGCATAGTCCATCTCAGAGTGTTGTCACTACAGCAATACTGCAAAATGGCACTCCCCAGACACCAAATGGTTAAGAAGAGGGAGCTTTGACCAGGTTAAAAAAGCAGGGAAGTCAGGGTTAAAGACAGGCAAATAAAGAAAGGGGTAGGGGGAACAGTGACCAAGTAGCTGATGGGATGCTACTTTCTTTTCCATTTGGCAGCTCAGGGAGAAATATGCTGCCCCTTGCCCTTAATGAGGTTTGGGATAAATTGGTTCAGTCGCAGATGTGGTTGTAAGCCCATCTACTCCCGTGAAATTTTATTTGCCAAGCATTTTCAGCTGATTACCATTTATTAATGTATTGTACGTTAATACTCTGCTTCTCTGTATCAGACGGAATAATGTCACTCTGTCCAATAAATTCCACCCTGCAGGAAAGATTATAAGATTCTTTATTCAACTTTGCAACAATGCTTTCTAAATGGATATTTTACCTTACTAGTTGATTCCTCTATTCACCATCTGTTCTTATACTTTCATACTAAACAGCAAGTCCACACTTGACCTTCATAAACTTACAGGCAGCTAAACATCATAAAAACCTAAAGTCCCTTCACATATTATTTACTGAGACACCTCCTTTGCAGTTAGCATATGAGTAGCAAACAGGTTAAAATTGGATTTGCAGCAAGTCATAAGAGCTTGCAGCTTCTAAATCACTGTATGTGGTGTGCACTTAATTTGTACCTCGTCTCCATCCCTTGTGTTAGTTTTTATAAGTACTAACATAAGTAAGCAGAAGTATTTAAAACACTTGGGGGCAGATTTATCAAAGGTCGAGGTGAATTTTCAAATGAAAATAATTCGAATTTCAAGATATTTTTTGTGTACTTCGACTAGGGAATAGTCCATATTCGATTCGAATTTGAAAAAATATTTTAAAATGTGTGTACTGTCCCTTTAAAAATTCATCTCCGACTATTCGACATCTAAAACCTGCCAAATTGCTGTTTTAGCTTTTGGGGGACCTCCTAGAACATATTGGAGTCAATTGGTGGACTTTTTTGGGAAAAACTTCTAATTTCTAATTTGATCGAATGCGCTGTTACTTCGATTCGTACGATTCGAATTCGGCCAAATACAGACCTTTTCGATCAAAAACGGACCAAATTGGTCAGGATTGCCTAGGATTAGTGTTGCCTTGAAAATCTATGAAAGAAAAAGTTTTTGCAGTTGTACAAATGGAGGTAAAGCACTGGGCTTGAAATATTCTTGAAAATGTAATTGTTTGCAACCTACTGCACTGCTGCAATGATTATAGACCATAGGCAACTAGGGATGTAGCGAACGTCGGAAAAAAAGTTCGCGAACATATTCGCGAACTTGCGCAAAATTGCGAGCGGTTCGCGAACGGTTCGCGAACCCCATAGACTTCAATGGGAAGGCGAACTTTAACATCTACAAAAGACATTTCTGGCCAGAAAAATGATTTTAAAGTTGTTTAAAGGGTGCAACGACCTGGACAGTGGCATGCCAGAGGGGGATCAAGGGCAAAAATGTATCTGAAAAATCTGCCTGTGTGTGCTTGGAAGAGATAGTGTAGGGGGAGAGCTGTTAGTGATTTCAGGGACAGATGATAGTAAGTTTGCTGGCTAGTAATCTGCTTGATACTGCTCTGTATTGGAACAAAAAAATAAATAAAAGCAGTCCTTACAAGGACTACTGTTATTGCAGCAGTCAGCAGATGAGATCAGAAGCAGGACAGCTGCCCACTGCAGCTACATACAGAGCACTGCAGTAGAAGGTAGATTACTAGCCAGCAAAGCTACCTAAGCTTAAATGTCCCTCAAACCCCTGCAGACTTCTGTCCCTCCAATAACAGAGCAGTATCAAAACGATTACTAGCCAGCAAACTTTCAACTGTCCCTGAAATCACTAACAGGCAGCAGCTCTCTCCCTACACTATCTCTTCAGCACACACAGGCAGAGTGAAAAAAAGCTGCAGGGCTTCGGTTTTTATAGGGAAGGGGAGTGGTCCAAGGGAGAGCTTCCTGATTGGCTGCCATGTACCTGCTGGTCTGGGGTGAGAGGGCAAAAAAAAGCGCCAACAATGGCGAACCCAAAATGGCGAACGTCGCGCGACGTTCGCGAACTTCCGGCGAGCGCGAACACCCGATGTTCGCGCGAACAAGTTCGCCGGCGAACAGTTCGCGACATCTCTATAGGCAACTATTCATGAAAATTATTTCCAGAGATACTTTAGAGCTGATTGGCTCCTGAGTATGTCTGTATTCAAAATCACCTATACAAAAATAATACCTATACAGAAAGAAAATCTCATAAACTTGCATATATACATATATATATATATAGAGAGAGAGAGAGAGAGAGAGAGAGAGAGAGAGAGAGAAACTACCAAAGTGAAATATAGGTGTTCTTTATGTAGATGTTGTGATTTAAAGGGGCTCTGTACTGCACTGCTGCAATGATTATAGACCATAGGCAACTATTCATGAAAATTATTTCCAGAGATACTTTAGAGCTGATTGGCTCCTGAGTATGTCTGTATTCAAAATCACCTATACAAAAATAATACCTATACAGAAAGAAAATCTCATAAACTTGCATATATACATCTAGAGAGAGAGAGAGAGAGAGAGAGAGAGAAACTACCAAAGTGAAATATAGGTGTTCTTTATGTAGATGTTGTGATTTAAAGGGGCTCTGTACTTATAGTAAAAATTGTAGTGTAGTAAAACATATTTATTACCAGTAATATGTGGGAAAAAAGTTAAAATGGTAAACAGTGAAAAACCAGGAAACAAGATAAGAAAACAAAAGCTGTATTTTTTTAAAATTCATTTTATAGAGCCTATGCAGAGAATTGCAAAAATGTTCAATATCAGCACACTGCAAGAACGGTTAAACGTTTTTAAAATGTAATAGATTGCAGGAATATTTGCTTGTACAACAACAGGTGAAAAGGGAAAGCATTCTGCAGTCAATTAATATCTACCATAAAGAGCGGCGTGAGTGTCCAAATCATTTACCATAAGCTGCTACATTTCCTGGATATCTCAGCTATAAGCCTTCAGGTGGAAAGCTAAATCAAGAGCTGTAAACAGTATTTCATATCTGTGGCCGAGCTGTGCTGAACTCCTTTATCTGTAGTGCTCTCATGCAGGGAAACAGCATGTGCAGCTTTTCATTAAAATGTCAAGGGATTTTGTTTGTTCAAAAAGAAATCTATAGTTTTTGTTTTAAAGAAAGTCATAAAAAGGCATTTTACCATGTTAAATTCATAGTGGAATTCATGTGAAATTTTCACTTAACCTTACAGGTCGTGGTTCAGCCAAGAGCACTTCCCAGAAGAATAGTTAATGTTGATATGTATTTATGAATAGATACACTCTTTATCCAAAGAATTGTGCTGTGAGGCCTAGAAAAACTGTAATCTGGAAAAAAAGAAGAAAGAAAGGATACAGTAGCATGCTGTATCTTATCAGAGAGAAAAATAATTTGATTTTCTCGAAGATTGCCTTGAATAATAAATAGCAGTTTGTATGTACTGGATTGCAATAAATTCTGCAGCAAACTAATTTATGGTTCAGGTACATAATTGCAGAAACTGTGAAGGAATGAGCTTCTGAATTCACATTTTCTGCAATCGATTTCATTGGTCTGGTACCCTGGAAGCTTTCATTTCATTTGTATTCAATTATATTTACTGATAAAGGTGGAAATGTATTCTTTAGTTTTCTTTCAGAGGAGTCTTGCCAAACTACATCATAGTCTGAAGGTGAGAAAAAAATGTGTTATAATATATGGGCTATTTTGAGAACATACTTCAGAAGCATCAGGGAAAAGTCTTTATTAAAAATAAACTTTTCAAACTGATATTAAGCCACCCCTGGGCTGTTCTGGTTATATCCATCTCAATCAACTTGGGACCCTGAAGGTAAGTGTACATGGAGGTGGCAGCTTTCTTCCTGCTCCAGCTTTGAGCTCTTAATCCAGTCCAGTTTGCAGGAACCTAGTTCTATCCAAACCTACAACTTCTAGTTCATGCTATAAATTGAGCTTGATGCATCTGCTTCTTTTCCTCAGGCTTCCTCATCCATTCTCAACCAATTTATTTCCTGAAAGAAGAGAACAGATTTTGTTGTCCAGACTCAGCAACTTAAAAGATGATTTGCAGTTTGATTCAGCCAACACATGTTAACTCAGTCAATCTTTCATGCTATCATTTGTCTGGCAATTCCACACAAAAATTAGAGCGCTCACCTGTTACTCCATAAACCTTTTCAGGTGTCTGGTGCTAAACAGCATACAAGGCCCCCTGCGAAGAGCCAGTACAATTGCAACAAAATCCAAAGTAGCTGTAGCACACAATTCAATTTTGATAATGCAAAAAGTGACTTTTATTGGCTCATTGCAGACTTCAAAAACATAGCAATGTTTCGGGCCACACAGGGCCCTTTCTCAAGCCGAAAATTACATTCAAAGTGCTGTGTTAAATAGACAATTGAAGGGGGTGGTGTGACAACCAAGTCTGGCACACTGCTTGGGAGACTCATCGGTCAGCTCTATGAGGCGTTTTTTTAAATTAACATGACATACTAAAGTGTAATGAATTGTGACGATTTTTAAATAATTGAAGTTTAATGAAAATGACCACTTTTTTGATGGATCATTCCATGCCATCATTTCCTGTAGGAGTCTAAAGGTCTCATCAACAATCGTATTACATAAACAGGCAATATTGCTTACCCAAACAATGATGTAATATGCCTCCCTTTCTAGAGTCATTGTAACTATTTGATTTTTAAAAAGGATAAAAAAAAAAGCCTATGCTGCATATGGGGAAAAAATTACCAGAATCAAAAATTCAACTAGCAATGTTAGCTATCTAATTATTTTTTATTAAATGGTTCTAAGCTCCACTCTATGGGGGTTATTTATCAAAGGTCGAGTTTGTGAGTTTTTTCACAATTTGCAACTTAAATTTTTGCTTATATATGAAAAAGTCCAAATGCAAAAAGCTTGATTGAGGAAAGCCAAAATACTCAAATGAATCAAGTGATTGGCGAAAAAACTAACAAATTGATAGAGTTTTTGAACAAGAACCACTGTACAAAAACCCAAAAATCATGAAGGCAAAAAACATCTTCAAATGGTTCCAGGGACCTCTGTCATTGACTTCTACATGACCTCAACATGCTATAGCTGGAGTATTTTTAGATTCAGGTGTTTAGCAGGTTCGGGGCATAATAAATCTTGAAAAATCGAAATAATTTTTATTTTATTATTAACATGTATTTATATAGCGCCAACATATTGCGTAGCACTATGAAATTGACCCACGAAAAACTTGAATTTTTCGAGAAAAACACAACTCGACCTTTAATAAATAACACCATAGGGCATATTTGTCAAAGTTCGAACTTAAAAAAACTTCAAACTTTGAATTGAAAAAGACCAACCGAATGGTGGTCGAAGTTTTTTGGGGTCGAAGTGGGCCTACTTTGAATCGTACGATTCAAAGTAGCGCTACTTCGACCTACTTCGATTCGAAGTTTTTTTAACTCTGACCTTCGATCTCCCAAACTCCCCCAATTGCCTCCATACAGGTTCTAGGAGGTCCCCCATAGGCTTAAACAGTACTTCGGCAGCTTTAAGGTGGCGAATGTTCGACGTAGAAGTTTTAAAGAGACAGTACATGATAAATTTAGATATTCGAATTTCAACATTTTTTTGAACTTCGAATCGAAGTTAGACTATTCGATGGTCGAAATACCCAAAAATTACTTCGAAATTCGAAGTTTTTGACTTCAAACCTTCACTTCGACCTTTGATAAATCTGCCCCCATGTTTGTCAAATATATAATTGTTACCATAGTTTGTTTTAAATTTGCTTTTACCTTTTCATTGGCTTTACTAGAATAGCAGTCAGTAAACACCAACATGATTACTGCCCCTGTCACCATGCAATGCCTGCAAAGAAACAGTTAACCGCAGGGCCTCTCCCACAGTGTGCTTAGCAGCTGTCAAAAGTGTGGAGCTCTTTTGTGTGAAGGGGAACATCTCAGCCCTCTTTTTTGTTGATTTGATTGAGATTAAGTACATGTATAAAAAGATCAAAGGGTCTACTTGCAGGGCAGTCCAGCTAACCAGCATAGCATAATGAGAGCAGAGTGCTCTGAATAGAAATTTTCAAGCTATGAAACAATAGACTGCTACAGCAACAGTTGCATTTAAAGAAGTTGTCTGCTCTCAGGCCACCAGTCTGATGGGGTTATTAGTTAAAGCACTTTACTATTATAAGGTATAATGCTTTTTAGCTTAGTGCAGGAGTCAATAATCCCTACAATATGTACACTATTATTAGTGGCTAAATGTAGTAATCTCCAGATCTTCATAAATTGGTAATTTCTCCCATTAAAATAGTACCCCACCTTTGTATCAATTACTGAAGTTAAAAAAAGTATAGTAACCTCTATTTAAAAAGTTTAACCACACACTCTAACACACCTGTCAGACTGCATCTCATCTTTCAGTCTGTTTAATGGCTTAATCTATACCTAAATCAAGTTGTCTCTTCTGGCAAAGTGGTCTGTGAGCACCAGCTAGTAAAATACATTTGTGACAACTCATTACTAACATCTTAGTAGCTTACCTTTATCCTTGTGACACATAACATATTATGGAATTGGGACAATAGTCAACAAGCATTTTTGCTATATGCAGCTGTACTCTTAGGGGCAAACTTACTAAAGGGCGAAGTGACAAAAGCAAGCGAAAATTTGCCAGAGTGACATCATTTCGGTACTTTGCAGATTTACTAATGGTTGCTGGTGTAACTTCGCTAGCCAATGGACGTAACTACACAAATTCACTAAGATGCAGGAGAAGGTGACTCAAAACTACTTATAAGGAAAGAAGGGCAAATACCACATTCTTACATGTCATCCTATATACCTCAATAATGTTTGTATATATGGGAATTGGGCCCTGCATATATATATATATATATATTTAATTTCTTCTGCCTCTACACATTATTCTTTAATACATTTCTGTCTTACAGTACCTCCACCCACATAACTTGGCATACATTATTTCACTGGAATCTTATAAATGCTGTTGATGTATTAGTCTCGTGTCCTTTGCCATTCTACCACACCTTTGTTCTTACACTTGGTATATTCCTTTTTTTCTTCCTAACCTCGCTGCAAGAGGGCTTTTCATTGCACTCCTGACCTGTACCAATTCTCAGAAGGATCACACTCAACTTTGCTACCCAGCTGCTGCTCAGGTATGTGCTGAACCCCTTGCTGTCCATCCCTTTTCCAGATTTCCAGTCTTTCCCACACTGGTGAAAAGTACTTTATGTGATCTTATTGGTTGTATATGTACTTGCTAACATTTTTAATGTAAAGACTTGGACTTGCATCTATTTATAAAAATGTATTTATTAAAATGTCTGCACTGTACATAGATATTGGCAACAAAACCGAGAAGTCTTAAATGCAACACAAAGTAATGTTTAAAAAAATGCACGGAAAGTAGGACTTAAATAATTTTTAAACATTTCTCACTAGCGAGATATAGTAAAAACCACAAACGTTATGGTAATGTGCATTACCTTCTGGATGATATATATACTGTATATGCAGGGCAGGTCTGAAACCATGTGATCAACAAAGATAATTTCATATTTGATGCCTGAACCTGATATTCTACAGATTTATTTTGATGTGACATTACAATATTTTCTCTTAGACTGCAAAATCTTTTGGGCAGAAATCTTGCTTTTGATTGTAGCCTGATGTAGATCCCCATCTTTAGTAGTTCTTTACTTTAAATTATCATACATCCACTATTCTAGTAGAAATTTGTCAGAGTGAAACCTGGCAGAGCTGTATAAAATAAAATGATACATAGAGATATACTTAACACTGAGGAACAGGGCATGTGCTGCTTTAATAATCAACATGTCATTTCAAGTCAGAGGCAGTTAGCAAAGAAGATAGAGTTGTCGGTAAAAACTTCAGTCTGGGATAATTTGGAACTTAACAGCTTATGTTGAGTTCAGTGTAAAGTTTAAAATGTATCTATTGCTCAGAATCTAGGCCAAACAATTGTCATTTTTTACCAAACCAATACAACTTCTGCTTAAAAATGACTCTGTTTTGCATATCATTTCAGTGTATAGTGAAGATGAAGCACATTTACTAAAACAGGTTTTTAAATTTAGCCATTGTAATAATAGCAACCAACCAATGTAATCATGTGTATTGCCAAACAGAGCCTCCTATATGTTCCCAGTCCACACAGGGGCAACCAATAGCCAATCATAGGTCATATCTGCCAACTCCAGGAACTTTTTGCATGTTTATGTTGCTCATCAACTCCTTTTACATTTGAATGTGCTCGCAGGTAATAAGGTTGCTGACCCCTGGCATATAGAAAAGTATTTTCAAGTATTTTGCTGTCAACATTAAATAGATCAGTGGGTGCCATTTACCCTTAAATTTAGTTTTGCCACCCTTTCTCGAAAAAGCTTTTCTCTACCTGGTCCATTTTTTGCCACCATATTTTCTTGGCATCATATTTGCCGGTAGGGCCCGTGAACATACAGTTCAACAAAGTTTAGATCAAGATTTGCTAACTTAAAGTGAACAGATGAGCTACCAAGAACTAACAAGTAGAGACACGGTTGATAAAGGACAAGTTTGTGGTTAAAATAACAGAAAAAATAGATCACACTTAATACAATGCTCCAGGCCTTTATAATAGAGAGAATCATTTATGTTTCATTTATATTTCACTAAGTGAGCTGTTATTTCAGTCCTACTTCTTTCCAATATAAACAGGCTTTAGTTACTATAGTAACACATGCAGGGAAAAAAATAAAAGAAGAAGCTAAAAAATGTAAAGTAATGTTTTGCAAATTTTCTTTGTTTAGAAATTCACAACAGATAAACAGTGTCTGCATTTGGCCGTTACTTGTCAAATAATGCCCCAAAGTGGTGACACCCTTGGCATTACCTTAGGGGCTTCACTCTGTGCCCAGAGGGTATTATGTGACAGCTAATGGCTCTAAGGAAAAGGCATTATTGCTCAATAAGCTATTCTGATAACAATGTCACATACTTCCAGATATGCAATTAAAATTACAACATTCCTAATTGAGATGTTTTAATGTATGTTTCAAGTAAATATATTTATACATAGTCTATCAAAAACATTATGCACAACAAATAATATATTTGCAAGATTTGAAGTTCTGTAATTAAAGAAACATGGATTCCAGGGCTCCCAATTAAAGAGTGACCCTAATCACTGCAATACAGTGTGGTGACTAAAAAAAGCAAGGAAGGGTATGAATGTGACAAAGATATGTAAAATAAAATGGGTTGTAGAGAATGTTTTTGCAAGGGGTCTGTATAAGGTCAGAGATATGTGCATAAATTGGAGGGAAGCACAGAATACTGGATGAGTCCAGAGCTGATAACAAAGCAGTGACAAAGCTTTCCTATGATTGAGTGACTCTATTACAAATACAACATATGTCAAATCAAAAAATGTTGACAGAAAAGAAAATCTTGAGCCTCTTGTCTACATTTGCCTCTTGGTTACCCCAAACACTACAGGGCATGTTTCAGTCCACAGCAAAAGTCAAATAAAAGCTAATAGCCAATCAGAGGCATGACAGAACCTTGTACACAGAGAAACAAAACAGTTTTCTCAAACATTGCACAACAGTAGTCTTTGCACAATTCGATAATAATACTAACCCTCCCCAATTATATATTGAAAAATATAAATTAAATCAATTAGAGTGCTAGGATCTGTGGGGAACTGTGAAGCAGTAACCCCTTTCATAGTATGCATGATTACAACATGTGACATTATCACACATAAGGTAAATATCAAAATATTGAAAACCCCACATTAACACCCAGAATAAAATTCTATGGATCCCAAAAATGCTTGTAAATAGTTTTCTTTAAATGTTCCTAAATTGTTAAGCCCATACACAGATGGAAAATTGAGCAAGCATTGACTCTATTCAGATATGTATCTGCTTGATTTACTGGAGTGCCATTAGGCTGGAATCCTCTGGAAATTCTACATTGTGTGTCTGAAAAAAATCACTTTGCACATTGCATTTAAATAATGATTGAGCTTTATTATGTTTTTTGCTTCTGTACGAGTCCAAGCCATCATAGTCCTTGAGCAGTGAACATCTGAGCCCCCAAAGATGCACCCAGTATCATTATAATTAAAACATATGCATAAAGTGCCAGCATATTCTGCTGCACTGTAAAATAGATGGGTGCATACAGTGTCAGACAGGGGTGCCAGAGCCACACCAGAAAATCATAGACTACAGGCCCACTCTGTCTTTTTCCTTCTCTCTTCACTCAGAAATCTTTAGTTGCTTCTTCTTGCATACTATCATTTATTCTTTCCTCTATTTTACCTCTTTGCTCCCAAATAGAAATGTGGAATGGCTATGGTATAGGCATACAAGGCAAATAATTGGGTGAGCAAGAAGCCCCACTGACACCTGGACCCACTGGGGGTTTTCCTGGGATCCCACTGGGAGCATACATGGAACATTGCAAACAAAAATACAACTGATAACCAGTACAAGAGGATCCTGCTCAGTAGCAGTTACATGCTAAAAGCTCCATAGCTTCTATTTTGCTGATTTATAGCATACGCCCTGGACTGCAGTCAGTTACCTGAATATAGGCAACAGTTCTCAGTATGTAATATATGTGATATAAAGTACAAAACTGATCAATAATTCATCTAGGAACAGTTTCATTGCAGCATAGAAACCAGTGTCTTCTGTATCAGAACTACTTAATGACCAGCACAGTAGCTTCAACTTCTATATTGTATCCTTACTTTCTACTACTGTTTTGATAATTTCCTACAACCCCTTAGCAAACTAGAGAACACTGATCATGTGCAATACCACTGCCACTTCAAACTGACCTAATAAGTCCAATATGGGGTGTGGACAAATTTGAAGGCATGTATCAGTAACGTTATAGGACTGATGAACACAGAGGTTTATATAATGAGTTTAGTACCTAAAAGGTAGTATTAAAGGAGAACATTAGTTCTCCTTTAATTGCCTGAGGAAATGTATCAAAATATACTTCAATTCAGTGTATGTCTGATCTTCATGTTTCTGTTAGGCATACAACCTAACTTATCTTACACATATTGTCCCTTTACTGTTTGTGCTTATTATGGGAAGCGCAAGGACACAATTTCAAGGCAAGCAGGACTCAAAAATTAGGATTTCTATGTTATCCACCAATTCATAAGGTTGAATGAAGCTCTAAGCAATTCTATAGAATTAGTGACTTAAACCTCTTTGTGTAATATTTTGGAAACATATATTGGAAATTTACAGTAGCTTGTGAATAGGTATGTCTTATCAACATTATCCTGATACTAGGAATGTAGTTGGTCTTCAGTGCAATGGATTTTAGGTCAAGATCCCCATTGCTCTTAAGATGGCAAATTATATATATTTATTATAGCTTTCCCAGCAACAGATTCTTTTACCAAAAAAGTTTTAAAAAAGGCCAAATTTTATCTACTCTAAACACAATACTGATTGTTGCCCGTGTCACTTCTTCTGTACAATATTTATCTTTTTTATTTTATGATTCTTAATAAAGATTTTCCTCCTCCTGCATAAGAAATAAAGAAAAAAAATATTTCTTGGATATTCAACTAAGACTTAAAATTGTCTTGATTTGAGCTTGAATAATTAATATTTGCTACAGGCCATCTAGTCCTTAGCTTGAGTGTCACAAGCATTTCCAATATGCTTCTTGACATGGAATTCTAGACTCCGATTCATTTATCTACAACATGTAAAACAGAGAAAATGTAAAAGAAAACAGTGATAAGTCTGCTCCTCCCCTTGAGCTATGTTTTGAGAATAATTGGTCAAAATGATGGTATTGTTCCTTCTGAAAAGCTTGATTCCTCATACACATTAGTAAACAGCACAATTTGATAAAGAAAGCAGAAACATCTGACAAATTAGCAGTAAAGGTATAAGAATATTTTCTTATTAATATTATCTGAACCTTTGAGAAATGCCTTTGTGCTGGTTATTTTCCATTTTTGCTCCTCGTGTTTTGTTTTTGTTTAAATTATGATGATATTTCTGGTGAATGCAGCTAAATAAAGGATAGCCATGTCTCAGTCAACCCAAAAGTTATTAAAATGTATATTATATAAATCTGTTTGCCTGGTTTAACATGATTTACAGGTGTAAATAAAATGACACAAACAGGTAAAATAAACTGAGTTTTTATCTTTATCCGATTGTAAGGACTTTAAAGGGGTTCTGTTGTGCTTTTTATGGTGTAGTTCACACTGCAAATAATTCACTTGACCAAATAAAATTTTATTCTTGAACCCCCAAGAATCTTGTTCGTAGATGATAGTTTAATATTGATATGTAGGCAGCAATCTCGGGTCATTTTACCTGGTCATGTGCCTTCAGGAGGCACTTCTTGATAGAACTATTTTCAGACAGGCATTTGTTCCCAACTCAATGTAACTAAAGGAGTCACAGAGGGACTTGAATTTTTACTATTGAGTGCTGTTCTTATATCTACCAGGAAGATGTTTTCTTGTGCCAGGGAGCTGTTACCTTGTTTCCTTCTAATTATTCTGTTGAAGGCTGCTGGGGGAAAAGGAAGGGGGTGATATCACTTCAACTTGCAGCAGTAAAGTGTGACTGAAGTTTATCAGAGCACAAGTCACATGACTGGGCACCTGGAACACTAACAACCTGTCTAGCCCCATGTCAGATTTCAAAATGAAATATTAAAAAATCTGTTTGCTCTTATGAAAAATGGATTTCAGTGCAGAATTCTGCTGAAGCAGCACTATTAACTGGTGCGTTAAAAAAAATCATGTTTTCCCATGACAGTATCCCTTTAAGGCAATTTAAAGTGGTGATTAATAATTGAGGGAGAATTACCAAAATGTGCACTAAGGCAGAGCAACTAATAATGGTGATTATCCTTTCTGAGTTTTTCATTCCACATTGACAATTTCTGCCCTCAGATTCGTTTTAAAATATCTGTGTATACTTATAGTAAAGATACTTACAATTCCTTGTGTTAGTCAGATGTTAGTATTTAATAAGCGGGACACAAGAGGGGAAGGCAAATAAGTGTGGTGCACAAACCGTGGCCATATTTTAAGTTTAAGTTATCCTCATCAAGGCAAGAAATGAAAAAACTACAAAAAGGGGTTGTTGGTTTTTATATGTCTCTGGTTTTCTAAAAAGTCACATGTAATGGGTTAAAGATCTTTTACAGTAGCACCCCAAACTTAATGTAAATATTAGCATAAGCCTTAAGCAAGCACATGGGGATGAGACTTTTTTTATTCTTAGGAATTGAAACGTGCAGGACATGAGTAGGGAAAGGGGCAACCCAATCTTCCGGTTTCATTTAATGTTCTTTACTTGTTAATGTTTCTGTCCTGCAGGAATCTCATGATACAAAGGTAACCCTGCAATAAATTTGTGTGGAGTACAGGATATTCTTGTACCGTTGCATGCTGCGTCTTTTGAGGGAAAATGTCATCCCTTCCCAGTTCTCACATGTCCCATCAAAATTGATCTCCTCTTCGCCTTTTTTCCCTGAGAATACTTTGATTCACATACTAACAGCTGATGCCTGGTAGATACATGTAGGACCTTACTAAATTGGGTCTGTGAGGCCTAAATCCTCAGGAATCTGACAACTATCCTATATTGCCAGAGTGTCTATAAGGGTGTTAAGCTCTCTCTAACTCCTTGTACCAGATTTCTGTACTACCTGGCCTTACTGCATCTATCTGCTGCAGCGGGCTATAACCATTAGCACTCAACCCAACTAGAAAAAACTGTAGGGAATCTTATTCTATTATTCCAATCTGGGATCAACCCATATGTTCTAGCCTGAATACAGTTAGTTTCATTGTCATCCCTCTCACACCCATAGTAGTTGCAAATAGCAAAATATCAAAAATGAGGGATGAATGCTTTTGTGGTGTTCTGCTTTGAGAAAAAAATGGAAGTGGTACAGAATTTGAGTTAATTTTGTGTTCGTTTTATTTAATTTTGTTCCACAAGTTAACTTTTAGGGGGTCATTACTGCCTCTGCTGCAAGTGCAAGAGTGCTAATGAAAACAAAATGCTATTCTATCATGCTCATTAACTTTGCCCTTGCGGCTGAGGAAGTGCTGCCCTTTGCACTTTGTGCTGGATAAGAAATTGCAATTTTGTAAGGGCAAAAGGCACCTGCACCTACCAGAGCCTTCTAACTTTCAATTTTGAGTAAGGGCAAGTTAGGGGATAGGGAGGGGGAAGTGGTGGGCCAAGCCATCTGGTCACCCCAGGCAACCCAGCAGGCAACCTCACTTGCAACTACCTGCCCACCTCTGTGATAGCACGTGTGTGCACTAGCGCATGCACAGACATGTACTGATGACAAGGAGAGGTGTATTTGAGGAGAGGGCAGTAACAACTTGGCTTCAGGATCTGACACTAAGTGCCTACACCACCGAACCATTGTACCTTAGGAATGTGCCTCTTTTACCTACCCCTAGTTCTGGCCTTAAGAAGGTTATTGCCTACAAGACCCCTGCCCTCTCTTCATGAATAAAGCACTTCCAAGTGCAGACAGTGTTGTTCTGTCAAAGGTCTCCATGTTCTGTTTTTGGATTGCAGAGACTTGCTGAAATTTATTTAGTGTACAGGGTAGGGTGTAAAGTGAAAACCATGGTGGATTGCACCCATTTTTTATACTTTGCACTCTGTTTTGGATGTCGAAACGTACTATATCTATTGTATGGAAACAGAAACCAACATGCAAATCATGCAAATTTCTATTATAAATATTACTTTGAAAGGCTCCACAGAAGGGAAGCACGTTAGTCATACTTTCTGTGCCTATTGCAATGTATTGGCTACAAATATTCACAAGTATAAAGAAATGCTTATGCAGTAGCTTTACTGAATATGTAATAAATGTGTCAATAAAGAGCTGAAAGGAGCCATGAGTGGCAAACATGTCTATAACTCTCATGTTTTGATCTTTTCCTTTTATTTTGATGCAGTCAAGTGATTATCCAGACAAACAAGAGATTACTGATCCTTTCTGGCTCATTACCCTGATTGTCTGGGGAGCTCCTGTACAGGGTTTTGTTCTCTCTGCTCTACATTTTGCAGCAAAAGAGACTTAGTTGCACTCAGATTTTATCCCAGTTGTCATTACCACTACTTCCTCTTTGGTCTATGGATGAACTGAGAGAAAAGGATTATGTGCCTGTCTTTTCTTGCTTTCACTAATTCCCACTTGACTAGGAATAATAAGCAGTATAATCACTGTTTAGCCATATGAGACGGTGCTAGATGTAAGTCAGCCATCAGGGATTTTACAGGACAATAATGCTTCAGAGTAAGTGACCTTCAATGCAACACCCACATGCACATACACATATGTCACAATTCCTTATGTCCCAAGTGCTAGGATAAACACTGATAAACAGAGAAGTTTGAGAAATAGATATATACAATTTGTGTTTGTGGCAGAAACTGGAGCACACTATATATACTGCATATATTGTGTTTGTTTCTGTCAATGTTTCAAGGTTACATCCAGATCCTAGAATAAATGTTGAAAAAGCACAATATTTAAAGTTACATATTTATATGAACACTCGATCCGTACAGCACACCCTGACAGTGATTATTTTGCACTGGTTTGAGTTGTTTCAACAAATATATACAGTATATAGCTAATTTAGGTTAACTTAAATTCTTCTTTATCCACAGACAAACATTTACATTCACTTTTAGATACAAAACTATATGAAGCTCTAGGGATTACTGCTACACTGTATATTTTGCCTGTCCAAGAATAAATCCAAGCCCCGTTTAAAGGCATATAGGGAATCATGGCACTTAACAGTTTTACTGCAGTCACTGTAAATCATTTGCATTGCTTTAGGTCAAAATTCCCTTCCGCAAGATTAAAGGGGTGGCCTTTTCACCTTTGTGGACTTCTGTGTAAAAACATCCCTTTATTGTATTATCCTATATATTCATGAAGAGTAATCATCCATCCTCAATGGAGCTTTAGAGATCTCTGCTACAAAGCCCAAAGGTTTCTCTCGCTCCTATAGGGAAATGAGCCTATTTAGCTAACACTAGCTAGTTCTCAATCAGGGGTTCCTACTCCCTGATATCACAAAGGTGTGTGTGTGTTTGTTTTTGTGTGCAATGGCAAAGATATATCCCAGACACTAATTTGAGGATTTTCTATATAAGACTGAATTTTTCAAATTTTACAAAATCTTAGAATTCATAATTGTTTATCATAACATCAGCATTATATTCCTTTCCCATCCTATCTGATTCTTCTCCCCTATACCCTTTGCCTCTTCATTGCTTGAAGGGTTTTAATTTATCCATCAAAGCCTGTACCTCACAAAACTCTTTTTCGTCCTTAGAATCTGGTTTCCTCTTACAACTCTTCCAGTTGCTAATGATTTGCTCCCAGCATGCTCCAGGGCACAGACCTTTATTCTTACCCTTGTTGACTTTACTTCTGCACACAACACAGCTGACTACTTACTGTCCACTACAAACTGTTGTTTTCAATATAAGATTAGGTTATGTTAGATCATTTATCATTATATGATGAGAGGAATAAAGTATAACAAGCTACATGGGTGGGAGGGTTTTTCTAATTTAGTGATCTTAAATTGTGGAATTCATTCAATTCCAGGTAAAAGGAGCAGCTGTAGAGTAGTCTTGAGGGTGTTCATTTGGCAAAGAAATCCAACAGAAATGGTAAGTACAAGCTTGTGAGTAGAGTGCATGAAACTATTATGAGAATATTTTGAGATGAATTTCCAAATTGGGAATGTTGGGAGTTGTAGACAGCTTACTGTATAAATAATATTTCAGTTTTTCATGTCCATGAGGGAGCACTACACTTTGGGGCAGATTTATCAAGGGTCGAAGTGAATTCGAGGGAATTTTCTAAGTAAAAAAGTTCAAATTTCGAAGTAATTTTTTGTGTACTTCAACCATCTTATAGGCTACTACGAAGTAAAAATGTTTGACTTCTTTAAAAAACTTTGACTTCAGTACTTCACCAAATTAAAGCTGCCAAATTGCTATGTTAGCCTATGGGGACCTTCTACAAACTATTTTCTATGTTTTTAGAGGTCGAAGAAAAATCATTCGATCGATGGATGAAATCCTTCGAATCGTTCGATTCGAAGGATTTCATTGTTTGATCGAACGATTTTACTTCGACCGCAAATGTCCGAATTAGATGTAAAAAACTTTGACTTCGATATTCAAAGTTGAAGTATTCCAATTCAATTATAAATCTGCCCCTTTGTATTTTAAACCAGAGTAACTCTGAGGGAGTGATTTCTCAAACTAGTTTTTTTTCTTAATTCGTGAAAAATACTCTGCAAAAAAAAATAAATGCAAAACTATGTGAGAATATTCTTCAGAACTTCAAATAGTGATTTATCAAGGGAAAAAAACACAGCAAGTAAGAGCTGTTGAGTTTCTATAGAAGTCAATGGGCATTGTCGGATTCCAACTTAATTTCCCAGTTTATTGAAACGTTTGAGATTTTTAGCTGCATCAAAAACAATGTGATTCTGGCTTGTGTGCAATTTTGCTTCCATAAAAGAGAACACATTTTTTTTCACAATCTGTCACATTTTTAAAGATTACATACACAAAGATTACATACACAAAGATATATACATACACAAAAAACAACTGATAACTGATACAAGAGATGAGAAGGGCACTTCCCAAAACTTTTATATTGTCACAGCTATTATTAGACGGAAACTCAGGTGTTTGTAAGCCCAGTCAAAGTGTGTGGTATTTGGCCAGATGCTATTATTTTGAAATTTAGATTTCTCAAATTCAAAAGCTGCTTTTGACTTAATAGTAATAGTATCATTCCTATAATATATATTTGTTTAAAACAAATTCTAACAGAGGCTTTAGCTTTTTTCATTTTTTCATTCAGTTTGCTAAACCTTAAATGTTCTTTATTTTTTATAGTTTAATAAAAAATTAAATTATGCTCAAGTTTTGGGATTTTACCTTTATAAAAACATGGCATAATCTATAATGATAGTAAAAATATTATTCCGATGGAATGCTTCGAGCAAGAAATCTGAAAGCTATTTTTTAAATTGTAAATCAGACATTTTCTTAAAGTTTTTCCTTTAACACATATGTCCCCTAAGGACAGTTTAATGAGGCCCCCACCCTAAGGGGTATCCTGATGCTCAGATATGAAAGGCAGCATATAGGCAGCACAAATGATCTTATTAAAATCAAGCCTTAATGTAATAAAACACCCCTGTTATATTTTGTTTCACAGCTCTGGAATTTTAGCAGTTTTAAAATGAATTGCACATACAGTACCTGTTGTGATATGTCAATCATATTGGTGCTACTTACAATGATAGTATCTGCTTCTAATATTACTAATACATTTATAGCAGGTATGATGTTAAATCTGATAAAATAAATAGATATTGTTGCAACTATATGTGGCACTGGAAGGGAATAAAATACACAACAGTTAAACATCAAAGTGAAAAATTAACAGTGGAGCTAGAAGAAACTTTGGAAGAGCAAGCAAAATTTTGTCCTAAAAGCATGGTAAATCCCAAGCCCCGGGGCATTCAGACAGGGAGAGGAATCAAGCAGCAGGGGTCCATGTCCTCTTTCAGAACTGTCATTTGAATAATGTCCTCAGCAGAGGGTAAGCAACAGAGAGAGAGAGAGGAGCAGGCACAGAGATCAAGCCTTTTAATGCAAGCTTGATCTGAAACACCCAATTCACAGCTGGTGCACCAGCAGGTATCCCTGCACAGCCATATGCTATATGCACTGCTACAATTACCCTCCTGAGGAAGAAGGGAATTCTCACAGCAATCTTTCACTGTTGTAAAGGAGGGGCTGTACAATCAGTGAGAACTGGGGGTTTGAGAGTAAATAGGAGCAAGAGAGTGAGTGAGGGTCAGTCTATCGGCACAGCCCAATTGTTTTATATCTTTTGTGCGCCTGACTCCCACCGGACTGGAATCTTGTCACTGTGTTTAAATTAGTTTAGCATTTGTAACAGTAGTCTCATTTATTGAAAGGAACCATGGGAGGCAAATGGATTGCTATTCGCAATTGAAAAACATTTGGCAAGATAATGTCAATAATTATGTCTAGTTAGAGAAAATTCAATTAGGGGCTCATGGGCTTCAGCCACTGAAGTGTGCTAGCTTGGCAACATCTTTTCTGCTTAAAGAACCTAGAACATATACATTTTAGAATTCACCTCGTATTTAGAATAAGTAATACAAACAATCTGTAGGAGAACAGATTTATCTAACATTGCTATTTGTAATAACCAGGGGCCTTGAACGCATAGATAGAAACTAACTTCAAAACAGTGTAAATTGCATATGATTTCACTATGTATAACAGTGATGTTACTGGGCCCCACAGCATATTAAATTTAGGGCCCCACAGGAAATTCGATTTATGGCCCCAAACCACTGGTAAGTGGACCTATTCTGCCAAGATATATTGAAATTGCTCTTCAAATGGATCATGCATATGCAAATTTCTTACTGTAATCTTGTAGTTCTAAAACTGTACGTTAAAAAACTAGGGAAAAGAAATTGCTAATTAACGATGACTTTACTGGGCCTCCCAGCATGCTTTGATTTTTAAGAGGGTGATGAAAGTTGTAGCTGTGGGGCCACTGGTAGACAGTCTCTGATTTTATTGTGGCTGCACTTCTGCAACTAGAGCTCTCTATAAAAATTGGAAGTTTAGAAGATGTAAGACTTTTATTTTAGGCAGCACAACTTACCAGTAAAAAGCTTTAAAAGTTGATGACAACCCCTATTATGACATTTTGTCTTTATTTTTCTACCATGCAATGTATTCATTTAAAGGGAACTGGCTATAGACCTCATTCAAATCAAAATGGACTTTAATCAGAGCTCAACCAGAGTTCCTTTTTTTAAAATCAAATTGCCACAAATAGATCTGTGTGTCTGCCACAGGTAATTGTATATCTATCTATCTACCTATCTATCTGTATATATTTATATATATATATATATATATATATATATATATATATATATATATATATATATAGAACCTTGTTTACTCCACTGTATTGGGCAAACATACACACATATATGAGATAGATCAGGGGTGTCCAAACTGCGGCCCGAGGGCCACATGCGGCCCAGGATGCATATGAATGCGGCCCAGTTTGGTTCCAGAGGAAACGTCATGTCGCAAAGGATATAGGAGGAGGGGGGACTCTGCCCATTGCCCAGTTATTAATAATAATATAATAATAATTCTATTTAATATCCAGGTGTCCCATATTCCAGTGTATAGCTCCATCTGGTTATCCAACTGGCATTGTAGTTCTTTTCTGTGTATTTCCTTTACTTTTACAAATCAAACATGTTTGTGTATTTCATGTGTGGCCCCAGACAGTTTTTCTTTTTCCAATGTGGCCCTGCGAGCCAAAAGTTTGGACACTCCTGAGATAGATAGATAGATAGTTAGATAGATAGATAGATAGATAAATATATAGTGTGACAATATGTGCATGTTGATACCAGGCTAATGTAATATTTCTAGTGATTGACTTCACTCCAGTAGTTGTCTGCTATTTTCTCTGAATGGGAATATTGGCTGATGAAGGGTTAAGAGCCTTTGGGCTACGACCTGACCCACAGACCTTTTCCATATTGTTCTTATTTTTATCCCATATCACTTGGGAGCTTAGTAGCTTGAGGATTAACATAGGTTTCTCCTGCATTAGATTTTGGGGGAGGGAATGGAACTCTTATACATTTATGGATTCTCACATTTCTTTGTAGATTATTGTAAATCTATCCATCCAACATACATCCAAAACAACTGGCTCTGCCAAATCTGATGGCATTAAAATGATTTTATTTGTATGTAAGAAGTAATCTTTGCACAAGTAGAAATGATTGCCTATGAATACATGCAAAGTTTAAAGAGTGTAACACCGTGCATAAACAAATATTGTAGGTTAATTGGAGTGAATACCTACATTATATACATTATGGTGTTGGCCAACAGGGATACATTTTTCTTCCCTATTTAGGGATCCTCTTCACAACAAAAAGCCATTTTTGCTAAGTACTGTGTCTAAGGCTTCCGTTTTAAAATGTATAACAATGCAATGAACTAAGCTGACTGCCAGAAAGTGATACGGAGACAAAAGAAACTTACCTATAGGTCATGTGGGCCATTTTTCACTGGTAGATCTGCTTTTGTAAGTTATTGTTGCTTGAACAAAGACAGGTATCCTTGCTATTCCTATAGGTTTATAAACTTGGTCTATTCTTCTTATATAAGAGAACAACTCAAGATACAATCACTGTGGCAGCAGTTTGTCCTAATATTGCCAATTGTTGAGGGGTGGAAAAAATGACTTCAGGAGCCCCAAAAGAGCAGATTTTATCACATCAATGACATATGTTATGGCATCTTCACATTGTACGCCCTTGCTAGCAGGACTCTGTTTTTCTTGCTTCAGTTTGTAAACTGCTGTTATTGAATATATTTGTGATACATGTAATGTGCAGCAATAGCTACTTTACATTATATGAAGAATGATAATGCTGTATAAAAAATAAATACCTGAGCACATGATACCATCAGCTGAAACTGTACTGAAGCTACATAACAATGGCTTACTTATACACATGTTTTCTATAACATGGATTTTTAAAAGTATTTCACATTTACGATGTTTGGTGTCTATTAATAAGGAGGGAGAAATGACAGGTGTATGTATTAGTATTTTCTCTTAATGTAAGAGCTTATCACTGGAAAGATGTGAGGGGTGTATTGGAAGAGAATTATAGTAATCAGGCGACGGAACAGCCTTTTCTTTAAATGAGAGAAAAGACAACAGAGGATTAAGTTGCCTTTTCACTTGCTTATTGTAAGGCATATAGAATGTCACTCAATTGTGCCTTCAGACTACCAACACTACATTGGTCCCATGGCATATCAATGTGTAATATGACTCCTGTGCTAGAATTCGATCACAATTATAGGCATTGCAAGATTAAAAAAGTAGAGAATTACTAACGATATGTTACAATATGCCAATCTGAGATTTGCTCTATGCTAAATGCACAACTGCAGGACAAAATTACATTAATGAGGCTTATCTTTGCCTTTGATAATGCTGAAAATCTTTAGCCCCATGTCTCATTAGAAACCAGCAGTAATGAATTTCTGCTGTATTGCTAATTAGACTATTAACAGATTATGGATTATTTCATAAATAAATAACTGCACAACCACAACAAAATAAAACATCCTAGTTATTCAGGATACAGCTTGCCTATATATAACCTCATAGGGGAACAAATATTTAGGTTAATTGGAGTGAATACCTACATTATATACATTATTGTGTTGGCCAACAGGGATACATTTTTCATCCCTATTTAGGGATCCTCTTCACAACAAAAAGCCATATTTGCTTAGTACTGTGTCTAAGGCTATATATTGTGCTTCAGTTTTAAGATGTATAACAATTCAATGAACTAAGTTGACTGCCATTGAGTGATACGGAGACAAAAGAAACTTACCTATAGGTCATGTTGGACATTTTTCACTGATAGGTCTGCTTTTGTAAGTAATTGTTACTTGAAGTTCCTAATCCCGACTGTTTTGCAAAACTGACTGTCCCTTCTCAACCTGTCAGTTTAAGTCTCTAATCCTAATGGGACTCCTGCTGCACAAATATGGCAGTCCCCTCAAAGAGGAATTTAGGGGATCAGTAGTACTTTAATTTTATTATTATTGCTACTTTGTATTACTCATCTTTCTATTCAGGCCTCCTACTCTGTGTTTTTATGTTGTGTTTTTAACAGCATAATAAATATGCCCCTGTATCTATATCCAAAAATCCTACATTCTGTCAGTATTAACTGAGACTGAGAACAAATTCATATTTTGCTCTTAGTTCCATAAACTGGTTGAATATTTTGATGTTTTGATGTGAGGGATTTCTATTTAGGACACACTTTGCTAACTGCTCCTTTTCTCTGCATGCTTCCTTTTCACAAACATTTCAGTGTTTTATTCGTCCAGGGACACCTGTAATTCTAGGGTCATGTTCATGTTCAGGACCCCCTCCCAAGGATCTCAACATCAATATGCTACCAAATCCTTTTATGAGCTATACCTATTGCACACCATCCCAGATCCACAGCAGTCAGTTAATAATGGTGTAAAAGTCACACTATTCTAATGTTCTATGGAAAACCATCCTGGAGCGTTTTATGTTTTTATTTGAATTTTGCGTTTTTTGTATTTATGTTTTTTTTATATAAATTAGTACATACAAGTTCGGTATGTTATTGAATTTAGTTAAAATAAACTCTAAAACTAACAAATTTGGATTTTAATAAATAAGCCTTTAAGGATTAAGCGTTTAGTTTTGTGAAACTGTGTGTCTATTCTGCTGAAATATATACAGGTATGAGATCCGTTATCCAGATGGAAGGACATCTCCCATAGACTCCATGTTAATCAAATAATTAAAATGTGTTAATAATGATTATTTTTCTCTTTAATACTAAAAGAGTACCTTATACTTTATCCCAACTAAGACATACATAATCCTTATTGGAGGCAAAACAATCCTACTGGGTTTAATCAATGTTTAAATTATTTTTTATTTGACTTAAGAGATGGAAGATGGAATTATGGAAAGACCCTATATCCGGAAAACCCTAGGTTCCAAGCATTCTGTATAACTGGTCCCATGCCTGTACTCTGTATTGTTGAATTATAAACATAGGTGCTATATTCCACAGTCTATTCTTCATTTTCCAGGTTGTGGTAGAGACTTGTGGTTCAAACTAACTTTGCTGGGGTTCCTATATTTTCTCTACCAGCACCTGTAAAATTATTTTGGGCAGATCAGCCCCCCCAAATGACTGTGATGACTTCACCCCAGATTATGATTGGCTTTTCGTGCCTTTGAATAGTTTCTTTAAATTTTTGTCTGCATAGTTAAAGGGGTTGTTCATATTTAAGTTAACTTTTAGTATGATGTTTAGAGAGATATTCTGAGACAATTTGCAATTGTTTTTTTGTGGGGTTTTTTTTTCATTATTTGTGGTTTTTGGGTTATTTGGCTTTTTATTCAGCAGCTCTCCAATTTGCAATGTAAGCAATCTGGTTGCTAGGGTCCAAATTACCCTAGCAACCATGCATTGATTTGATTATGAAAGAAGAAAATGAGTAGGAAAGAACCTGAATAGAAAGACAAGTAATAAAAAGTAGCTATAACAATACGTTTGTAGCCTAACAGAGTATTTCTTTTTTAGATGGGTCAGTGACCCCCATTTGAAAGATGAAAAGAGCAGAAGAAGAAGGCAAATAATTAAAAAACTATAAAAAATAATAGAATTGGCTATTCTATAACATACTAAAAATTAACTTAAAGCTGAACCCCCAGATCTGTCAGGGGAGACTGTCGTCCCCCATTTTTGCCTTCAGTTAAGCAGGGGACCTTACTATATAGCAGGCTTCTACAAGAAAATCTTCCAGGCCTTTAATATGGTAGGGGAAGCTAAAAGGAATTGGAGATGAACTTTGTGGCTCATTGCCCTATCCATCTGCATGAGGTCATACAATTGATCCATCCCTTGAATCTTCTTCTTATGTGTATAGATATTCTGTTATATACTTATTCCACAGGGGTTAAATTGTGTCTTTGACTTACATTTATTCTTGTGAACAGTGCATTGTAGCAATAGTACTATTTATAAAGTTACATGTAATTGTCCATATGTAATGAAAAAAGGTCCTTTGCAATGATTGACTAATGTTTTTTGCAAATATCTTGTAGCTAAGGAATATCGTTAGCAACTGAGAGGTGGGGGGATGTGTCCACTGACGTGCAGACCCGTCTCCATTATGAGGACGCGTCATCACAGTGATTGGCCACGTCTCTTCCGCCTTGCATAGACACGAATTTTATGCAACTATGGAGTCCTAGACGCTACCGCACATTGTAAACGCTCGAGAAAGGGAAGGAGGATTTCACCAAAACGTCGAGTGGGTGCACAAATATGTGGCGTTATCGCTGGACTATGTACTGCTGGACTATGTAGAGATAAGTTTATATCATGTTGCAAATGAAAGTACGCTTTGGAATGTTTTAACTAAAGCAAATAAATGCTACATTTTATCAAGGTGTTGCGATCTCCGAATTATGGGAAGGCAATCTCCAATAGGCTTAGGATGTAAGATTGTTTTAATGCAGTAGGTAAAAGCAATGTATTTTAAATTTGTCTTCAAATTCTCTAAAATGCTAAATATAGTGTGCTTTATCTCAATATGCATTAATATAAACCTTTTGTTGAATGTTGACAGCATTCACATCACTAAAATAATATAAACTGATCAGTTATTGTGCATTATGTCTGGTTTAAACTGTAGCTAGAAAATCTCCTTGTGTTTCAATGTGTGTTGCTGTCTGGCGTATGCAGGTAGCAGTGGTGGGTTCCTAACTAAACAATGCTTCATCTTCTACTTTATTGTGAAAGAGGTTAAAGCAAAAGCATTTTCCAGTTTAATACTTAATAGGTGACCTGAACATGAAAGATTTTAAGCATCACTTTGCCAGTATATTGAGTCAGTTCATTCCCACTGGTACATGTAGGCCGTCAAAGTCAAAGATGCAGCCTTGTAAGAGCCAGATGATTGAGCTGAACCATTTATGTCCAAGTCACTGAGCACATTACCACGACATGTCTACAAGGAAAAAGGCTAATGATTCACCCATTTAGCCATTCAGGCTTAAAAAAACACACATCGAGCAGACACTTCACCATCTATTGTTCTGGTCCCTCTATTATGTTCAAATTAGCCACCTGTCCATCGTAGGTCAGATACAATTTGCATATGAGCCAGGTCATCAATAAAGGTATATGTTAACAAACAGCACATAAAATGTAAGTCAGAGTTTGCAAAGTATAAAAGAGCATACTGGACTTCCGGTTATGGTGCCTGAGAGAGTGGAAGTGCGGAAGTGAAGCTCTGCGTGTCACTTTCAATATCTGCTATTTAATGCCTGCTAACCACTTCAAATACTTACCTTAAATATTCTCAAAGTTCTCTTTATCCTCGGTGGATCTTTTGAGAGATGTCTGGCTCGAGGAGACGAAGTGAATAGTGAATGAAGGATGATTTCAGATAAGGGGTCCGACAGAACTCCTAATGGCGTCTAGGGGACTCTTGTCCCGAAAACCTGTGTTTCGAAGGAGCAAAGTGGATTTCAGCCCATGACAAATCTCACGTAAATATAAAAACCTTTATGGTTATTTACACATTATTTCAGCAACATTGGAAAACTACTGGCTCGTTTTAGTCTCCAGGGAAATATTTACCTCACGACTAAGGGATTTTCAATTTTGAAGCCTATATTATTGTGAAGTAAGAGACAGATTGGTCTGGGACTAAAAAACTTACTAAAATATTAACGTCTTTATAGACTTTTTCACATTATTCCAGCAGCATTTCAAAATGAGTGACGCAGTTCATGTGAGGAAAGTTTAAGCTGGTCAAGTCTCAGGAGAAATATTTACCTCACGTTTAACTTTTCTGCAGTTTACTTTATACAAGACTATGTTTGCATTATCTCACGACTAAGGGATTCTGAATTCGGAAGCTTGTATTACTGGTAAGTAAGAAAAAGATAAGTCCGAGACTAAAACCTACTAAACTTTCAACGTCTTTATAGACATTTTCACATTATTCCAGCAGCATTTCAAAATGAGTGACGCAGTTCATGTGAGGAAAGTTTAAGCTGGTCAAGTTTCAGGAGAAATATTTACCTCACGTTTAACTTTTCTGCAGTTTACTTTATACAAGACTATGTTTGCATTATCTCACGACTAAGGGATTCTGAATTCGGAAGCCTGTATTACAGTGAAGTAAGAGAAAGATAAGTCTGAGACTAAAAAACCTACTAAAATATCAACGTCTTTATAGACATTTTCACAGTATCCCAGCAGTCTTGCAAAACGAGCGACGCAGTTTCACGTGAGGAAAGTTTAATTTGGTTAAGTCTCCGGAGAACTATTTACCTCACGAATAACTTTTCTACAGTTTATTTTATACAAGATATGTTTGCAACTCGAGATTGACTTTGACTTTTGTTGTATTTTATTTTTCTATATCTCAAGGATTTGGCGCCATTTTGGTGGTAATATTTGACTTGCCTGTTTACACAAAGTTTGTTACATTCTAAAATTGACTTCACAAAGTGGAAAATTGTGATATGCAACTAATTATACTACAACTCAATACTTTGCAACAAGTCTGAATCGATTTTGGTGAAGATTTCAATTTCCCTATCTCAAGAATTTCTCTAATGATACAGACTTGGCGTCATTTTATTGTAGCAGCAACCTCTGAATAGTTTGTCTAGAAGAGATTCAATTTTCAGTCGAAGTTTCTCATTTAAAAAAGGGAAAGGAAAGGGAAAATAGAAAGGAAAAAAAAGAGAAAATACACTTAAGAGACTATAGATGATATTTGAGACTGTGACTTGAGATTTTTGTTAACTTTCTGCTGAGACTCTTGTCTTTTCGAATTTTTGTGTGAACCTTGAGGTTTTTTTTTTTTTGTCATCCATTTTGCTGGTTACTTAAAAGGAAAAGGGAGAATAAAGAGGAAAGAAAGAAAAAAGAAGGGAAAAGGGGGGAAAAAATAGAAAATAGAAAATAAAAGATAAAAAGGATAAAGATAAAGGAAAAGAAAAAGAAAAATAATAATAAGAAAATAGAGAAGAAAAAAAAAGACAAAGGAAGGAAAAGGAGGAAAAAAAGGAAAAAAGAGGGAAGAAAAAAGAAAGGACAAGAGACAAATAGAAAATAAGGAAGGAATAAAAACAAAATGGATACTTCTCCCACTACCCCACTTTTCTCTGCCAAAAGTAATGGGAAAACACATAAGAGAAACAAATTAAAGTATCAAAAAAATACTGAAGGTGATGGTTCCCCTTAAAAATACACAACAAAAATCTTTTACAGCTACTGAACAATCTCTCATAGCTGTCGAAGTGGCAAAACTTCTCAATCCAACAACTGAAAATGCCATCCAATCTGCCATTGAGAAAGTACTTGGACAATTGCAAAATTCTATTAAAAGTTTAAATGAAAATCTTTCCTCTCAGAACCGACAGCTATCGGAGTTACAAAATTTGGTTTCTGATATTCAAGATGATACAATTTCTTCTTCTATGAGAGTTGGGGAATTAGAAAAGAAAACGCGAGATTTACCTTGACCTTGAAAACAGGACAAGAAGAAACAACCTAAGATTTATAGGAATTCCGGAATCCTTCAAGGTCAATGATCTTATCACACTCATAACTGTAACCATCGCAACAAAGTTGGGAATACATCAAAGTTTAACAAATATGAGATTAGAGAGAGTCCATCGCATCGGCCCTTTGAATGAGAAGTTATCCACTAAATCGAGAGCAGTTATTGCTAAGTTTTTGGACTATTCTGAAAAAACATTGTTACTTCAGTCATACAAAAAATCTCATAACTTAGTTATTGATGGGAATCGAATACTTTTGTTTCAAGACTACTCGATTTTGGTGTCTCAGAAACGAAAAGAGTTTACTACAGTCTGTCAGTCCTTAATTGGCTTGAATATTAAGTTTGCTCTTACCTATCCAGCTATATTGAGAAATTTACCTTGCATCTGGAACTCGCATCTTTGAGAATCCAAAGGATGCCACACATTTTGTGGGTCAACTTGAAAAGCAGAATCCATCTCCACAGAAAGACCGAACAAATGCAATAGCTTCTGGATTTGTACCTAAAGAGAGGAGACAAGAAATGAAAACTTCTTCACGTCATTCACAAAAAAGTCAAGACAGGACTACTTCCCGATCTAGATCCCCCATTTCACAAGATAAACCAGAACTAGAGGACATGACTATTTAAGTTATTTAACATTATATATTGAAGGTTATGAAAACCATTTAGAAAAAGTGATGCAGACTTCACCCGGTCACTTTTCTTGGAAGGAGAGTGTAAACTTTCTCTCTCTTCAGGAAAAAAGTGAAGTCACTAAACAATATGTTTCTATTCTTTGTGCTTTGCCTTACTAACTTTGTTTGGTTTCTAGGTATCAGTACAAGAATGCTGAGTTCAAGAAAATACCAAGATTTAAGATCTGTTGTTGTAAAAGTTTTACTTTTTACCAGTTTTCGGTTAATATTTAAGATAATATTCTATGGGTTTAGTTATTATAACAACTTGACCTGTAACGGACCTAATTATTTTTCTTTACATGACTCTTCGCCAAATATTTTTCACTATGATAAGATTAGTACATATCATTTTCCTAAGTTACAATGCTTAATGTAATTAAGAGGAAAACGATTTTGACAGAGTTAAAAAGATTAAAAGCAGATGTGGTCATGCTTCAGGAGACTCATCTTACTGAAGGCGAATCTGAAAAATTGAGGAGAGGATGGGTTGGAAACATAGTTTATTCTCCTGCCATTAAAAAGAAAGGTGGAGTAGTAATTTTATTTCATAAGTCCTTGAATATTCAGATACTTAATTCAGAAATCGATACGAATGGTAGATATGTAATTGCTGAGGTTCTTTTACAAAACAAAATATGGCACATGGGTTCTTTATATGCCCCCAATTCTGGTAAAGAGGAATTTTATGCTCAGATAATTCAGAAAATTGTATCTTATCCACAACATAGGTTTATCATTGGAGGTGACTTTAATGAATCTTATTTATGGCCTTTAGACAAAAGTGGTTTAGTCCGAAAACAACCATTAAGGAAATCTAAATTACTGTCAAATTTTGAAAACCAAACTAAATTAATAGATCTTTGGAGGATGCTACATCCGACAGAGAGGGATTTTACTTTTTTTTCTCATCCTCATGGGATAGGAACTCGAATTGATTATTTATTCTCGTCAATTGATATCTTAAATAAAACAAGATCTGCAAGTATTGGTAATATTAACTTGTCGGACCATGCCCCAGTCCTGATTGAAATAGAGTTGTGCCCTGTCCCAAAATCGTATGTACCATGGTCTTATCCCACTTTTTTCAAAGATAAACCAGAATTTAATAACATGTTAAAAGAAAGATGGAATCTTTTTCTAAAAGATAATGCTGAACATCAAGACAATCTTCCATTGTTATGGGATTCGTGGAAAGCGGTTATTCGAGGAGAAATAACTTCTTATAAAATTCATTTTAGAAGGAAAATAGATAAAGAATTTCTCCTTCATACTGAAATACAAAAGAAAGCTTACTTGAATTTCATTATACATCCCTCAAAACAAAATAGTGAAAGATATAAAGAATCTTTAGAAAATCTGAAACATTGGACTAATTTGAGAGATCAAACTTCTATGATATATTATGAAGCTAAATGGAATAATTTGCATAATAAATCCAATCGATTTCTAGCTAACTTATTCAAAAATGGTAATAGACCACATAAGCCAATTCGTCTTAAAAATAGTTTAAATCAATTAACTAATTCTCCAAAGGAGATAGTGAATATTTTCAAAAATTATTTTGAATCTGTTTATTCCCCTTCACACACTAATACTAAAGATTGTTTGGATTTTCTTTCAAAGATTAACTTTCCAAAATTATCTTAGGTACAATTAGACTTACTAAACCAACCAATTAACATGCAAGAAGTGCTTTCCATCATAACTTCACTTAAGGACTTTAAAGCAGGAGGTCCAGATGGACTAACATCTCCATTTTATAAGTCATTAAAAATGGAAATAACCCCTTTTTTAACCAACTTATATAACAAAATTTATTGTAAGGGGAAGTTATTAAATTCTAGCTCTACTTCTCATATTAAACTAATTCCAAAAGAGGGAAAGGATCCTTCTCTACCAGCTTCTTTTTGGCCAATTTCTTTAATTAATCTCGATTTTAAGATACTAACAAAGATAATAGCCGATAGGTTATCCCAGATATTACCCAGCATTATTTTCCCTCAACAAAATGGCTTTGTAAAGAACAGAATAGGTGTTAAAAACATACGTACTCTGTTGAATGTTATCTATAAAGCTAAGAAATCTACAACTCCGTGTTCTTTATTAAGCTTAGACACTGAAAAAGCTTTTGATAATGTTTCATGGAAATATCTTTCGGAACGTTGTGATCAATTTGGTTTTGAAGGAAAATTTATTGATTTACTCAACTCCATTTATTCTAATCCTAAAGCAAGAATTGCTGTAGCTGGAGAACTTTCTGAAACTTTTGGTCTCTTCAGAGGTAATCGTCAAGGTTGCCCTCTATCCCCTCTTTTATTTAATATCTCTATGGAGCCTCTGATCAGATTTTTAGATTCTTCCGATATTTTTAAGGGATTGAACATTGATGGTAAACATATTAAATCTTTAGCATATGCTGATGATCTTCTTTTGATTGTTAGTAATCCTATTTTATCACTTAAAAATATCTTCACGTTTTTTGATTATTACAAAAAATTTTCAGGATATATTATTAACTCTAGTAAAACTGAGATTTTGAACATTTGTAGTGTGATTCCACATCAATTACTTATAGATCTTCATCTTACATCAACTTTTGGTAAAATAAAATACCTTGGTATTTTTATCTCTATGGATCTTTGTAAATTATATTCTTTAAATTACACTCCTTTAATTCAGAATATGAATGTCCTTTGCAAAAAATAGATTAATAGTCCACTAAATTTAATGGGAAGAGTGGCATTATTTAAAATGCTCATTTTTCCAAAGATTATATATCCCATCCTTAACTTAGCCTTATTGTTAAAACATTCTGATATTCAAAAGTTAGACCGTATTTTGAGCAAATTTCTTTGGCAGGATAAAAAACCAAAAATTTCTTTAATGAGGTTGAGAAATTCTAAATTTTCAGGAGGACTTAATGTTCCTAATTTTAGGAAATTTAATTTAGCATCAAATACTAGATACATTTTGGAATGGTTATCTGGTAAGGAGAAATTCACTAATCTTGATCTTGAATTATTCCTAGATTCCAAAGAACATATTACATCCTCTCTTCATAAAATCTGGTCTGACCAACATATTGATATTAAAAAAAATCCTATCTATAGAGATACGGTTATTACATGGAAGATTTTGTGTAAACAGAATAACTTAAACTATAACATTTTGCCTTTTCTTTCCCCCTTTTTTTTAAAAGGCTTTCCTAAAAAACAAAGTAATCAGTTTTCTTATAAATGGAGAAAATTTAGTATATCCCAAATTAGACATATTGTAGATGCAGATACAGGTAATCCTTTTTCTTGGGAAATAGTTAAAAGGTTATATAACCTTTCAGAAAGTGACAGACTAATCTATTCACAAAATATACAAGGGTTTTCATTAATTGGAAGCAGAACTAGGTCGCAATTGAGAAATAATCAGTTCTACGATTCAATATTGCAATTATCGGATGACCCTAGTCTTAATAGTATTCCTTCATTCATCGCACTTACTTAGTAAACTTTCCAAGGTTAAAGATCCATTTGTCAATTCATCAGCTAAATGGACTTCCTTTTTGGAAACTAGTGTAACATCTAAAGACCTTTTGAGATCCTTCCAAAATTTCACGAAATATGTAAATTCTGAGGGTTGGAGAGATCAACATTATCGATTTACTCATCTTGGATATGGAATATTATTCCAGAACTCTATGGACTCTCAGAAGGTTTCCTATTGTCCTAAGTGTAGAGAGCAAAATGTTGATTTTTTTCATTATATATGGTCGTGCCCATTTATTAAACAGTTTTGGGAGTATGTTACCTGCTTTATTAAAAAGTCTATTAAGTCAGATATTGTATTAAATCCAAATTTTGCTTTATTGGGTCTGAAGGACTCCTTTCTGGAGGCAAATAAAATTTCATCAACAAATTTTTCAACCGAAATATTTGACTATGTTTGGCTGGTTAGTCCTGGCAGCTTCCCGGAAATCTATTTTCTTATGTTGGATTAGAGATGATTCCCCACAGTTGAAAGATGTATTTTCATATTTATACAATTTATGTATCCAAGAGGTCATTAGATACAGAGTTGATGAATTATCTCAGAGGAATAGGATTGAACGTAGATGGTCTTTTAATATTGCAACTCTTGATGATGCTAAAAGAAAATTCATTCACAAACATATGGGGAAAGATGAGGAAAACTAGTTATTTTATTTTAAGACTAAGCCCTTTCATAAAAATGCATTGTTTATCTTATCTAAATCTTCTTGATTGAGTCTTTAATTTTATTTTGTAAAGCTTGAGCTATATGGAAAGTACAGGTCTATTTATATTTATATATTTATATTTGTATTTGTTTTAACTTTTTTTGTTCCAATGTGTATGGTTGATATTGTACAAATTCTTTTTAAATTACATATACATGTTTCTGCATAGCCATACGCTTGTGATTATCAAAAAGCTATGTAAATTATTCATATTTTATTGCAAACTCAATAAAAAGAATTTGAAAAAAAAAAAAAAAAGAGCATACTGTTCAATCAGTTTATTTCTAGTGATGGGCGAATTTATTCGCCAGGCGGAAATTTGCGGCGAATTTGCGCGATTCGCCGTCGGCGAATAAAAACGGGCGTGAAAATTCGCGTAAAAAAATCGCCAGCGTCAAAAAATTTTTCTCAAAAAAACGGACGCCGGCGTCGAAAAAACGGGCGCTGGCGTCAAAAACGGGCGCCAGCGTCAAAAACGAGACGCCGGTGCCATTTTGCGAATTTTTTGCTGTTTCGCGAATTTCACGCGAAATTTTTCGGCAAAACGAAACTGCACAAATTCGCCCATCACTATTTATTTCTCCCTATTATTTTTATATAGTACAATAGTTTGGAATTTTTAAGTGGTATGCTATAAAAACTAAATCATTTAACAAGATGAACTTTTTGTTTTTGTAACTTTGTAGTTTTTTATACAGATTCAATGTGTTAAATGATTTTGTTGTCTTCCATTTACTTTCTAAATTGAAATATATTTCTCGGATAAAATATAGATCAATCTTAACATCCCTCTCTCTAACTGACTCGTGGGAATTCCTGGTGTTTATTACTTAACACTTGCACTAGAAGGTTGTACTCCTCTGTACTCCCATAAGATCAGATTTGCCCAAGATGATGTCGGTTGAGTGACAACAAATATAAACTAATTGAATCACTGGATAGATCATTGAAAGGTAGGTAATAACCTTTATACTTCTGTCAGCTATAAGTGTGAAATTATACAAATAACGTAGAGGGATGAGCCAGGTTTTATGTATCTAATTAATGCATGGTGAATACATCTGAATCTCCACTACCTGTGTGTTATGTAATGTAAGAATGTAAAAGTAAAGGAGCAAAATATTAAGGGGGTTATTTATCAAGCTCTGAATTTCCGAACCTCGAATAATTCGTAGTTTTTGGAGCAAAATAAAATGACTACGAATTTTTCGAGATTTATTAAAGTCCGATGGTCTAAAAACTCTGAATCTGAAAACCCGGCATCTAAAAGCTCTCAAAGTTCTGTATAAGCCAATGGGGAAGATCCCAATGTCTGCGCTGATGTCTGCACTGATAACCGGTCAGGGTTTTGCCGCAAAAACTCTGAAAACTTAATTTGGGGTTTTCAGGGAAAGCTCCGAAGTTTTCGGAGTTTTGCCCGACCCTATTCTTTCAGCCTTTTTTCTTCGTAAATAAGGTCCATTCGGGAATTCTGAGTTGCTTTGAGTTGGATATTAGAAATACTGAGATAAATTCGGACCTTTATGAATAACCCCCTAAATGTATACCAAGACAATTTTAAAATTAATGCTGTCTCATTCTCAGGATTCTGCGGATGGTTATTTTCTTCAAATTTTTTATGATACAGCAGGATAAATTTCTAGTTTGAACCAGTAAGGAGTGTTTCTGGATGTTGGACTGTTGTGTGCTTCCATAGAGGAAAAACAGGAAAACAGGAGGAAACGTAGCCCCCAAAATTACTAGTTTTAAACAAAAAAGCTGTCATCCAAGGATGGGGATGGCACAGCAGACATTTTAGAATTATTAATGTATCTCATATTTTATATGGAACCAGTGAAAGGCAAGCTTCTGATTTGTAGGATTATAATTTCCAAGATCCCTTAACACCTAACCTGGACATGACTTATAATGACAGAGATGAGATGCTTTCCTGTTCCTGCACTTAACTGCCTATCCTGATAGAGAAATTGCATTATGGATTTTACAGCTGTTAATGCACTGTAAAGAAATATAATTTACAAATATTTGCTGCGTGGACTTGCAAGTTAGTTCATTAGGGACTATTAAGATATCAGCGTCAAGCTATATTGTGTATGATTGGTTTCAGTAAGCGCCTAGTGCCATTATTGGATACTGCTGCACTGTGGTGCCTGTAAAAAGCAGTACATACTTTACTAGCAAATTGTAAGCATTTGTTTATTTGGAGCTCAATGTTTCATCTAGTAATTTTTTGTTATATTTGTTTAAGCCAGAAACAATTATTGATACTGAAAGATCTATTTCTATAATCATGGGGATCAAAAAGTGCCTATTTTGTGTTTTTCTTTGTGACTGTACACTAAATATACAATAACATGCTGAATAATATATGAAAGCACATTGTGAAGGTTGGGTAACTTGATCGCTGACGTGGGATACTTGGAATGAAATGTAGCAGGGGTGTGTGGAAGGCAAGATAAGAAATGGAAATGACAAAACTACCCAACAAAATTAGATTCGGTCATATGATCTGCAAGAGGGTGTCCCTGAAGCTTGATCTAGTGTTGGTCAAATACTTATTACCAAAGAAACACAATACCGCTTTAAGGGACAGAATCAACTCATTTCAATAAATAAGCTCCTTCTTAATTATGAGATGCAGTTAAGACTAATGGACAGGTGTAATGGTCTCTGTTATCACACAATGTCCTTCAGACATTTTTTTTAACAATTTATCTTTTTCTGTAATAAGATAGTACCTTGGACTTGATTTTAACTTGCATAGCTATGAATGCATGGGGATAGCAAAACAATACCGTTATGTGTTTTAAAATTTAAATGTTTAGGTTTAGAAATGTACCTTTAGTATGATCTAGCCAGTGATATTGTGAGACAATCTGCAATTTCTGTAACTTTTTTTTATTTTACAGTGTGTGCAGTGGTTTGAATGAAAGTCTGAAAGATGACTAGAAGAGGCTCTCAATAAAAAGATAAGTAATGATTAAAAAAAAAAAAAAAAAAATATATATATATATATATGTATATATATATATATATATATATATATATATATATATATATATCAAAAAATCTTGTGACCAGCACTCCCTTTTAAAAGTTCAATTCTTTTATTGTCATTTTGTAATGTCCGACGTTTCGGTCCTCATTAGGACCTTTTTCAAGGATGTATATATATATATTTAGACAGTCCCTGGGTTATGTATGATATAGGGTCTGAATTTGTATGTAAGTTGAAAAATATACATTTACTTATTAAATGCAACACAATATTTATTTATATCTTTCTATGTATAATTATTTGTAACTTTCTGTGCTCTGCAGTAGACAACACATGCCAGAGGGGATTGGGGCAGGTGGTTTATTAAAGCTAAATGCTAATAAAAGTCAAGCAAACCATAGTATGTTACTGTAATAGCCTCTGTAAGTGTAAGTTGTATGTAAGTCGGGTGTATGTAATATTCACAAGAATATTCGCAACATTTTACCGCCACCTATGTAGTGGCGTAAAAGTATTTTTTTGCCAGAAAATTCTCAAGGGGCAGGAAATATCCCATAATACTTTTTTTTTTACCCATCATTCTTAGCTGACAGGAGAGAGATCTGTAGCTATTGCTGGCAGGATGGTTTGGCTACTGCTTCTATCTGGTGCAACAGCAGCAGTTTCAGCTCAGAGGTGTATTATTGGCAGCGGCATCACAGTCCAAGGATTCGTCAGCCTCTACACTTTTTTGGTTTCATTGTGATTGGCTACATTAAACTGTGCATTTCTATGAAGCAAAGAGATTGACTGGTATGATTTCTTGTTCATATGATTCTGTTGGCAGAAGGGTTTATATGATGCCTAAAAGTTTGATTGGTGTTACTCTGGTAATGTTGTTGGATGGTATAATCATCAGTCAATAAAGTTTATGAGTTTTGAAATGTCACAGTAAAATTGCCATAATAACCGCCATAAAACAAGACTATTTTATAGCATAAATATTTGCAAAAACGTAATTTGTCGCCAGAAAATTCGCAACTCGCTAAAATTACCGCTAACGTAAGCTGGTTCGTTAACGTAGTTACCGCAAGTGATCGCAATGACTTCTGAGCACATCGATGTTTAGTAAACTTAGTCGCTGCAAATATTCTGGCGGAAAAATATTCTCAGCGATAACATGCGAAAACTCAAAGTCAGATTTCCCGCATTTTAGTCACTTTCTCTTTTTTCTAGAAAATATATCTATAACAGTAAAACTATTTTTATCTGCACACCACATGCATTATTTGTTTTGTTCTCAGTTTTTTTTGTAGTGGATAACACATTCTCTGGAATAGCACCTCTGTTTGTGACCTCTAGAGGTGTTCTTCCCCTGTGGACAAAGAATGCCTCAGTCAGTTAGTGCAAAATATCAGCTGTCACTTGTATAAATGCAAATGTGGTGTTGAAATATTCTGTAGCCACTTTAAGCTACAGTATGCCATACTTTATTATTTTAGGGGGAAAATGAACAATAAGCAGAGGTTACAGGTGAACATAACTACACATAAATAAAGCTCTATCAACATTTACCAATTTATTTTTATTAGTACATATAACAAGATCTAAAATAGGCTCTCTGTTGTAAGCTCCACTATAAATTGCAGTAGAAGCACTGCCTCACATGCTCAATCATCCCTTGTGTCCTGTCTCTATTGTGCAATTTTTTCCTAAGGCTATGCTGACCAGTGCAGCTCATTCACACAGAGACCTGAAGAAGCCATATGCTACAGCTACAAAAATGTTATTTTAATTGATCCTAAGGACAAGACAGAATGTGAAAATCACTTGCCCAGTAATGGTGAATAGTGGGGATACCCTAAAAACCTAATTAGAATTCGGAGTGACCTTTATACCAAAGCCATAAACCTGATTCTCACAGTGGGTGAGGAGTATGGTTCTGCTGTTACTGAGACTATATGACTACCTGTGAAGCTATCAGTGTTACCCAAGAGCAGAAGTCTTTGTTAGAGAGGCATTAAGTTGGACAGGCAGTGAGTCATTGTAATAGTCAGTACTGAGTCAGTTTTTTTCATGTAGTGGGTCAATTATTCAACATGCCAAAAGTGCGTGAGCTGGATTATATTAATATAATAATGCCTAGCAAATAAGTCAATAGAGCTGGTGATTGGGCTGGAAGGCCTACAAGTCCTTTGGAGGGCACTCAGACCAAGACCCTCCCTATGTATAAACACACCATAAACAACACAAGGAAAACATTTATTCAGTTTGGTCAGATCCTTAGTGAGGTCTTATCATAACGGAGGGTCTAGGAGAAAAAAAAGATGATGGTCAACTATAAATCTGCTAATCTCATACCTCATGAAGACACTACATCACCTGACCCATTGTACTGGTAAAGGGATAGTTCTGAGTTGATAAAGCATAAAGCAATTCTAGCTGGCTGGCAGAGACAGCTAATAAGACCTTAAATGGGTAGTTTTCCTGTAAGTTAACGTTTGATACAGCTATAGGATCTATTATCTGAAATTCTTTTTATTGCTTATTTTTCCTATTCATGCTGTCTCTTATTCATTCCTCAGTCCATCAGAACACTGCCTGGTTGCTAGTCTAAATGAAACCCTAGCAACCACATAGCTGCTGAAATTCCAATTTGGAGAGTTGCTTAGCAAAAACCTCAATAATTCAAAAACCAGGAAAATGAAGACCTACTGTCTTAGAATATCACTGTCCACATCATAATGAAAGTTAAACTTTAAACTATAAGCTCCACTGTGGCAGAGGCTATCATGCATAAAAAAGTGTGCTTCATATTTTGTTTGAATGATATAAATATAATGCATACTTTAATATAATGTTTTTACAAAACTAAATAGTGGCTGTAATATTTTTGATACTAAATATAATCACTTTTTTATAAAACTATATGTTAGTTGTTGGTAAAGTTGTTGTCCTAAGCTTCTTCATCTCATTAACAGCTGAATTTTTATTTAAAATCTCTTGTGAAACACATAAAATCACCATTAATTAATACAAAGGTTCAAGGTAAGAACCAGACTTCACTAAACAAATATCTGGGCTACTTTAGGAACATGGATTCTGTGCAAACAAAAGTGTATTTGCAGAGTGATTGCGGTTAATTTGTAGGAATGTAACACAGTATTCCAAAAGTGTGCCGTTTGGGGCAGAAATGTGAAAGAGAGAACTTTGTAGTTAATTCTCTTCTGCTATGGTCCAGATGCCAGACACATAAACTTTAGGTCTAAAGTTTTAAAGGCCAGTTTTCTGATTCTCTTTTTGTCTGTCTCTTTTCAACCGTTTCTTCCTCTGTCTCATATTCACCCTCTGGGAAGAACATGCAGGCAGGCAATTACTTGATGACATTCTCCCCTGCCTGACAGCTGACACTGGGTCACGTGGTGATACAGGCAGTTACTGGTCTCTGCATTGAGCCATGTCTCATCTGGTGCAGCTTGTGCCCTAGAGCTGAAGGTGGAGTGTGTCTGTTGAGAGGAAGAAAAAGGAGGGGAGGAGAAGTAGGATGAGCTGGGGTAGCCTAAAGCAAATGCAAAAAAAAACCCTTTTCATCTTTCACACCAACAGGAGCAAGCTGCCGGCTGTCAGGGCTTTAGCTGCTAAAGAATTGTTGTAGACAGTAATTACTAATATCTAACATACACGTAGTAACAAAACAAAAAGAGTAGGGAGCTGGGATTGCCAACAATATGGTGAGCATGCAGGGTCCCAGTCATTGATCAAAGGCCAGAACAATTCAACAGATGGAAATATGGCCTGCTGAGAAACTTTATAGCTCTGGGGAAGTAAACCTAACGGCTATTAAAAAGGTTAATTTATGTCCTTTTGTAACATTTACAGTAGTTTTCCACTGCAACACCACAGTGTATATATGTGCTAATTACACAAAATAAACAATGGATCTGAGAGCTACACTACTGAACAGGCCCCTGTTACATCTAAATCAAAAATATAACTTTTTAATTTTTAATACATTCTTACTTTGTTTTTCTTTAGCTTTTCTCTTATTCTTGCTATTGTAGTTGTAGGGGAATGATTGTTATCTACCATATATTCACCTTCACATAGTATGTTATATACATAGAACATTTTTTACATTGGTTTGCATTTCTTGCCCATTTAATTACATGCAGATCCTGTCAGAAATACCATATTTTTGCCTTGTAGGATGTATTCTCCTCTGAACTGAAAAGAATAGCAGCATCTAGTGGTCAGAAATGGTTCTGTTAAGTCTGTGGATAATGCATGAAAAGTGGCGAGCAAGGGGATCTGTTGTGTGCGTTATTTTGCGTTTGAGGTATACCTGATGAGAGGAGACAATAAATCCAATTCATAAATAAGGTGCAATTTCCCTTTAAGCAATAAATACATTAACACACTCAAATTAGCTAAGGCTGGCTGACTTTCTGGTGAAAATGTAAAAAATGCTCCTATGAGAATTACACAAAAGTGGGTCAACAGTATAACTCAATTATGAACCACAGGCTGGATCTTGTTTTTTAACATGTGTAGGTGTGCTGTTAATTAAACATCCCCAAAATAGGAGCCTTTAATTAAGAGAGCGAATTGAGGAAAAGCATAAGGAAGAAGTAGGATTTCCCTAGGCTAATAGCAGGAAGATTAGGGTAGCCTCATTACTGGGGTAACATAATCAAGTTGTTAAAAAACATGGCATAAAATCTTATTTTAGCAGTTATCAAAAAAGTGTAACTTGCTCCTTCTCCTTTGTTTCTAGCACTGTCAAAGGCAACGATTCCTGTCTCCAGTATGAGGTGCAAAAGGTTGTTCCAACCATAGAAGCTTCACTGGCCAAGTGGCAGTCATCATAGAAGAACCTTCACTTGGGTTTCCCCTTGGAGTCCCCTTACTTGCATTCAAAAGCTTCTGTATAAATGCAAGATGCATCGGAGCTCTGCACTAAATGCCCATCTTAGACATTAGCACTAGATTATATATGTGAGTTTATAACCAGCTCACTTTGATTCTCAGAGCACAAATAACATTTATTTATTTTCTTTTAAGTCATGGTCTTTATTATTTCATTTCTCTTGCACTGTTTTTGGAAGGAAAGCATTGGTGCCGAAGGTAGGGTTGTCACCTGGCCGGTATGTTACTGGCCTGGCCAATAAAAATGATGGTTAATTCCAATGTTATTATTCGGGAAAAAAGATAAATATATAGAAAGGCTGGTATTTTTTTTTTAGAGAAAAGGTGGCAAGCCTAGCCTAAGGGATAGATGATAAGTTTAGCCAATAATTATGCCTCCAGTCATCTTTGAACCATAAACCTACTAGTGCTAAGTATTTGCAGTGGGTAAAATAATAAATGGTCTAAACTTTGCTACTCTTCTACCAACCAATAAGCAGGCAGCATTTACTAGTCAGCTGTTTATAAACACACATTTGATATGCTATGGGTTACTAGATGTCTAAAAAGTATATGTACTACATATACTTTATGTACTGCAGGGCCCACACCCCAAAGTAAATAGTTTAGACCTTAGGTATGGACAGTTCAGTGAATTTTGTCCCAATTAATAAGAGTGAAAATTGTTTTTAAATGCCATGTTTTGGCAGAAGTCAAGGCACCTCAGTTTATACTCTGAAATGGACACATCAGCCACATTAGATATGAAAGCCCTATTGTGAAAACTATTACAAGGTAAAGCACCATCAAGATAGTTGATGTAAGCTGTTGTGGAGAATAAGTCACTATGTTCTAGGCTTTAATCCTCTGAGTATTTTGGAATGATGTTACCATTAATGACATCATCAGCCATATGTGGCTATATTCAATATTATGTGCCACTGTAGTTTACATTTATCAATATGTTTATAAATATGTGCTCTGTATAGATGTCTGTGGTTTTTAAGGAGACAAACCTCTCCACGTGCATTTAGCATTGTGATTTCCATTGAATCAGGAGCTTTACGAGGGGAAAGAATTAGCAGCTAATGCAGCCAAAACAAATATATGAAAATATTTAAAAAATGATGTGAGTACCAAACTTTGGCCAAAATTTGTGAACTTTACCTGTCAAGGCCCATATTGTACATTAGTCTTACACTTATTAATCTTGGTGTATTAAATTTATGATGTACAGTAGAACCCCCATTTTACATCCCTTGATTTTAAGTTTTCCCTTATTTTACATTGTTGTTTTGTGGTCCCATCTATATATTATGCATTATACATTTCCCTGATTTTACATTCTCCTGGATATTACAACCATTTTTTTCTGGTCCCTTGAAAAACGTACAGTAAAATGGGGGTTTTAGTGTATATAAAATCATTTATCCGCCAGGTTGAACTGGGCAGACGGGACAGGAAAAAATCTGTCTCTTTTGAGCCCCCCAGTCCCCTGTGACCCAGATCCACACACCCCCCCTCCGCTAACAACTGTGGGCATCAATGCTCCCCCACACCCTGATCGCTGCTGTAAGAAGAGGGTGGTGTTCAGAGGCGGTGAAGCTCATGACTGGGCCCGAGGGAGCAGGCCGGGTGCGCCCTAGACACCCCAGTCCTACACTACCCAGCAATAGTATGTAGTAGTAAGTAACTGAGCAGTAAGCTAATGTCAAGTTACCCTTTATTCTTAAAGTATAGCGAGTATAGTGAGAAAGGCTTTTAACCATGTCAGGGGTCCTTTGGACTTGGGGTGCCATGTGGTGCAACCATACAAGATGTGTAGCAGAAATCAAATTGTAACCTGGAATTATAGAATCAACAGCTTTCACAGTGGTACTTTCATGCCAGGACCACAAATTCCATAACTAGTGGCACTTACTGGGTTAAACCCCAGCTAATTGAAATACACCTTTGAAAGCATACTTACACTAAAGGCTTAATGGAAGCTAGAAGCAATATTAGGCTTCAATTTGTATACAATTGGGACTCTAGCACACCTTGTTTAGAAAAATAAATGCCCAAGGCTATTCCATCATACTTTGCTTTTATATTACTAGATTTCATCAGCCTGTTTTTTTTTTTTTTACTTCTTTTCCTCTGAATTTCTTCACTGCAGAGATTTTATGGAGAAAACACATTTTAAGGTCATACCGTATTCATAATGCATTTGATACCTTTTCTTGTGCTCTGAAAAGAGCCATGTTATGGTAACTTCTCCACCTTGTGGCAGCAGGTGGTATAAAAATGTCATTCAGAATAATTGGTCATGAATTTCAAGAAGAACAATCCCTTGCTGTTAATCATCATAGTCTCCCTATAATTATATGCTGTTATCTAGGAATTTATTATCTTTGTCCAATATCGAAGAGTTTCAGTGAGGTTCAACAAAGTATTTTTTTCAAAATTGTGTGTTCCAACATAACAAGCACTGCAACAAATATGATTGATCTGGAGAATGGATGCAGTCATGCATTTTTAATCAACAGCCCTATGTACTTCATATTCCCTATATTTGCCTAGTTCCATCTCCAAAAGTTTTGCATTAGTGGCAGGCAGATGCAGGCAGTTATAACATTAATATTATAATATTAATAAGTACAGGCATTTTACTGGGAACATAGATGTATATTAAAAACAATGTAATGTACCCACAATTGTAAAATATAAGGATATTGTAAGTCACTAGTTCCATGACCATATAAATGCAGAAAGCTGAAAGTATGTGCTTTTATACAAGTCATGAACTCCATGGTGTCCATGGTGTCTTCTAATATCCTCATAATTTTACAGTGGGTGCATTATTTATTATAATACACAAGTTTCAGTGAATCGTGTGACAGAAATTACAAAATGAAGCACCAATTACAACAAAGGATATCCAGGAGCTCTGTTTATAAGGACATAATTTACAGGATATTGATGGCTCTAGTGTATTATAATGTTATAAACAGTGGGGCTCATTTATACATTTTGAGCAGTGAACATCTTTGCCCTGACCTTGTTTATATTTATCAAGATGGACAAGATTGGTGCATTTGATATGCAGGCAGAATTTTAATTTGAATTGTGTTGTCCTTATGAGCTTTATAAATATGGCATAGTCACAAATTGCTAAATTGTATGTGTGCACTCTGCATATGAGCTACACCACAGCTTTGATGGAGGAAAAAATAGTCGCTTAACAGATTTCATAAAATGCGAATTTATATTCAAAAAGTTACTGCAATATTTGTGCCCCAATGAGGGAAGCTGAAGATGGAAGTGGCTTTTGCTGGTATTTGCACATCTGAAAGGTTTAACCGAGAAAGAGCCCATCAGCAGTGCTTGCTGCAAAACGTGTTTATTCCAACAATTGCTGGTATTTGTGCATGACAGAGAAGGTTCTGGAAATTGTGCTGTGAAAGTGACGGTGCTAAATGCAAATATCACAAAATATTTTATAAAATTGGACTTTTAAAAAAACACGAATTTTTCGGAATTTATTAAACCCAGAGGATGAAAAAGTTTGAATCAGAAAATCCAGAACTGTTGAGGTTGCATATAAGTCAATGGAAGAAGTCCCAATCATTGTTTGATGTGTGCTGGGTTTCATTCCTTTACATCAAAGTTTTCTGAGTTTTTGGGTGAAAAATCCAGAAAAATCGTGAAAATCAGATTTTTTCCCGCGAAGCAAATTTTCAGGGAAATGTAATAATAAATAAGTGTAAAATACCTGAGCGGATTTGATCAGAGTTTGTAGCAGAAAATATTGAGATAAATTCAGACTTCGATAAATAACCCCCTTAAAGTGAGGGTCAGATCAAGTAATCAAATTTGCAAGAAATTAAGAGAGGTTACACAGGAGACCCATGATGTACCTCATACTAATAGACTAATGTTTTTAAATAGTTACAGATATCCTAGGTGACTTCTCATAGCCTTAAAAATTACAGTAGTATGTAAATTATAATCTATAGTGGTTTCAAAACTATTGAGCCCAAAGCATTGGAAGGAGGGCCCGGCATTCCAAAGCAATTTAGAAATTCGAGGGTATGTACTTATTGACATGATGATGTTTCCCATGTGCCACTTTGCTGTAGGCTCATGGATGGGGGTAAGATGAATCAAATTTTGTCTGGAAAGGGATTCTGCAGGATAACATTCAAGTGTAATACTCTTTTGACCTAGAATAGAACACCATACACACTGGGCAAAACAGGAGAAGTAGGTAGGCAGGTGATACAACTGTCAGTCCCTTGGTACTGACTTGCGCCCCAGCAAGAGATCGCGGCGTGTGTGCGCACCGGCGCGGTTGCGTCGAGTTGTGTGCGCGCACGCGGACGGAGGTTCGCGGGCGCGCGCGCGTTTTTGACGTGCACGTTTTTGACGCGCGTGCACGTTTCTGACGCGCGCGCAAGTTTTTGACGCATGCGCACGGTGCGTAAAAGGATGCCGAGGCCTGCAAGTCACTGCGAAGTGATCTTGCCTCTGACACTAAGCGTTTTTGAAATCTACATTGCTGATCCATTGGTTTCCTGATTCTTGGCCTGTTTTTGACTCTTCTCTTGGATTTACCCTGGTACCGCTGATTCCGTTCCTGACCCACGCCTGGCTTGACTACGTTTTCGCTTATCCCTGTTTGGCTACCTCGACTTGACTTTTTACAAGTGCCTACCCAACAACTATTTACCGGCACCTCTGTTACTCTTCATCTGGACTTATTCCTGTCTCCACCCAGGCTCTAAGTTCCAGTGAGAGGCATAGGGGAGGCTATTATTTCGTCGGACCCATTACGGAGCCTGATAGTATCACTTCGCCAAGATGGAGTCTGGCGGTGATCAAGCCTCTCAGCCTTTTGATGCCCTCGTTCAGCAAATCACATCTCTTACTAAAGCAGTACGGGACCTGCAAGGAGGTTATCAACAGATCCAGGTTCAGCTTCATGACCTTACCCCTCCTGTTATTCCTCCTCCACCTCCTGTGTCCCAAGCTCCAATCCAACCTTCCGCTTCCGCTCCTGTGTATTCCGAAGCCAAGGTGGCGCTACCAGAAAAGTTTGCCGGAGATAGACAACTTTTTCGTGCATTCTTCCATGGTTGTCGACTGGTGTTCTCCCTGAAACCACAGACCTATGCCTCTGAACAAGTCAAGGTTGGAGTGATTATTTCCTTACTGTCTGGGGAACCACAAGCTTGGGCACACCGTCTGATGGAGAGCCAAAGTCCACTCCTAAATGACTCTGATACTTTCTTCCAGGCCTTAGGTCAAATTTATGATGACCCCAGACGCGACGTATCTGCTGAGGCTGCCATTCGTGTGTTACGCCAAGAAAGACGGCCGGTAGAGGACTACATTTCTGATTTTCGCAGATATGCAGCAGACACGGAGTGGAATGACAAGGCTTTGAGACATCAATTTCGTCTTGGACTCTCTGATGCCTTAAGAGATGAACTGTCTCGTGTTTCAATGCCCACCGATTTGGAAGGCCTTATTGATCTAGTAATCCAAATGGATCAACGTCTGAGAGAAAGACGTGCTGAAAGGTCTTCTTCCTGGCTTCTTCCCAAGGCTCCTTTGCTCCCTCGCTTTTCTGCCTCTTCTCATCATGTGGAGTCGGGTGAACCTATGCAAATCGGTCTTCTAAGGTCTGCTATCTCGCCTGAAGAAAGACTTCGCAGACGCCAACTGAACCTCTGCCTGTATTGCGGGTTGTCTGGTCATTTTTTGAAGGACTGTCCCACTCGTCCTTCTGGTAAAGCAGGACTGTCTTTTTATCTGTTAGTACTTCGTCCAGAGGATTCTCCCCCTTAACTCTTTCCATTTCTCTACAGTGGCTCGAAAGAAGAGTTAAAGCATCGGCCATCATTGACTCTGGGGCGTGTAACTGTTTCATTGATTCTGAGTTTGTTAAGAATTACTTTATCCCTATTCGTCTCAAACAAGAGCCCTTCGCCGTAAGGACAGCCGATGGTTCATCGCTTTCTTCCGGGCCTGTGACGCATGAGACGATTCCTTTGAAGGTTATGATAAACTCCTGCCATTCAGAGACTATTGTTTTCAATGTGATTTTTTCTCCCCTTTTCCCTGTTATTTTTGGCTTACCTTGGTTAAGACGTCACAATCCTTCAATAAATTGGTGCACTGGTGTCCTGCAATTCGACTCTGAAATCAGTATTTCTCATTCAGTTACAGAAAATAAAGAGGTTTCCATGGCTCTGTGTTCCTCCTCTGACGATCGTTTAACTAAAATACCAAACTTTTTACATGAATTCTTGGATGTTTTTGATGAGAAGGGAGCTGACAAACTTCCCCCTCACCGTGTTTACGATTGCCCTGTCGACCTTCTGCCTGGAGCAGCCATTCCTTTTGGGCGAATTTACCCTCTTTCGGAACCTGAACTGGCTGTATTAAAGAACTATATCGATGATAATTTAAAGAAGGGTTTTATTTGTCCTTCCACTTCACCAGCTGGGGCAGGCATATTCTTTGTCGAAAAAAAGGACCACTCTTTACGACCATGTATTGATTATAGGCAATTGAACCATATAACTGTCAAGAATCGTTACCCTCTTCCTCTTGTTCATGAGCTTTTCCAGAATCTTCGAGGGGCAAAGATATTTTCTAAACTTGACCTACGAGGTGCTTATAATTTGGTGAGGATCCGAGAGGGCGATGAATGGAAGACAGCTTTCAGATCTCGTTATGGACATTTTGAATATTTAGTCATGCCATTTGGCCTATGCAACGCCCCCGCAACTTTTCAGCATTTCGTCAATGATATTTTTAGAGACATCCTCGATCAATTCGTTATCGTTTATTTGGACGACATACTTATTTTCTCCACATCCTATGAAGAACATGTTATACACATGAAGAGAGTTTTCAATAGGCTCCGTACTCATGGTCTCTTTGCTAAGCTAGAGAAATGCGAGTTTAATAAATCTTCCATCGAATTTTTGGGTTTCATCATTTCCGATCAAGGGATATGCATGGATAAGAAGAAGGTTTCCACAATTCTTGAATGGCCAGTTCCTGATAATCGTAAAGCTGTTCAGAGATTTGTTGGTTTCGCCAATTTCTACAGAAAATTTATTAAAGACTTTTCCAAGATCATCGCCCCCATCACAGATCTGACCAGCTCTTCTAAACCCTTTGTCTGGACTCCTCAGGCTCAATCTGCATTTCAGAAACTTAAAGAGTTATTCATTTCTGCACAGATTCTTAAACACCCAAATCCAACTTTGCCGTTTGTCCTTGAAGTCGATGCCTCTGAGGTTGCAGTCGGTGCCATTCTTTCTCAAAGGTTTGGAGCCCAAGGTTCTCTTTTTCCTGTAGCTTTTTTTTCTAAGAAGCTCTCATGTTCAGAAAAGAACTATGACGTTTCCGACAGGGAACTCCTTGCAATTAAAGCTGCGTTTGAAGAATGGAGACATTTGTTGGAGGGGGCTTTACATCCTGTTTTAATCTTTTCTGATCATAAGAATTTAGAATACCTACATACGGCTAAACGTCTCAAGCCTCGACAGGCTAGGTGGGCTTTATTCTTCTCCCGCTTTAACTTCCATATTACCTATAGACCAGGAGCAAAGAATGGTAAAGCTGATGCCCTTTCCCGTATATTTTCTGAAGATGATAAAATTCCTGAACAGACCCATACCATTCTCCAACCTCAGAACTTCCTTTTATTACAGTCTGAACTTATGTCCAGAGTTAAAGAAGCTTCTTTTTCCACTGATATCGCCCCAAATCTGGAACCAAGGGATGGTTTTCTTTTTTTTAAGAATAAGATTTTTGTTCCTGAGAAACTTCGTGTGGACGTTCTTCAGTTTGTTCATAGTCATCCTTTGTCTGGACATTTAGGTACAAAAAAAACTATTAATTTAGCCAAAAGACTTTTTTTCTGGCCCAGGATGAGTAAGGACTGTAGGCTGTTTGTCAGTTCTTGTGAGACGTGTGCTCGTTTTAAATCTTCTCATTGTTGACCCATGGGGCTTCTTCATCCGTTACCAGTCCCTGACAGGTTTTGGGGATCACTTTCAGTGGATTTTATTGTGGAATTACCTCCTTCTCAAAGCTTTAATACAATCTTTGTTGTGGTTGATCGTCTATCCAAGATGGCACACTTCATTCCCATGATTGGTACTCCTTCGGCTGCTTCTACTGCTGAGGTTTTTATTAAAGAGGTTATCAGACTACATGGAGTTCCAGATGAGATCGTTTCCGACAGAGGGGTACAATTTACGTCCAAGTTCTGGAAAGCACTCTGCCAGTCTCTGAAGATTAAACTTCTTTTTTCCACAGCCTTTCACCCTGAAACTAACGGACAAACAGAAAGAACGAATCAAACCCTTGAACAATATCTTCGTTGTTTCACTTCCTTCCTACAAGATGATTGGTATCAACTTCTCCCATTTGCCGAATTTTCTTACAATAACTCTGTGCATTCATCAACTAAGGAGACTCCTTTCTTCCTCAATTATGGGTTTCATCCTCAAGTTTTACCTAACCTTCCTAGAGAGGTGACACTGCCCGTACTTCAAGATCGACTTGCATTTTTGTCCAGTAACCTTCAAAAGATCCGACAAGCTATGACTGTGTCACAAAGAAATTATAAATTCTTTGCCGACAAGAAGAGAAGAGGGAGTCCAGGTTTTAAAGTAGGGGAACAAGTGTGGTTATCCACTCAACATGTTAAATTAGACTGTCCTTCCAAGAAGTTGGGGCAAAAATTTCTTGGTCCGTTCCCCATCATTCAACAAATCAATAATGTGGCTTTTAAGCTGAAGTTACCTGCATCTTTCAAGATCCACCCAGTATTTCATGTATCTCTTCTCAAACCGGTTGTCAAGAACACGTTTCCGGGTCGTTCTTCTTCTCCTCCAATACCAGTAACCATTCAAGGAGTTGAAGAATTCGAAGTAGGTGCAATTTTGGATTCCAGGTATCACAGAGGTCAGTTACAATATCTAATACATTGGAAGGGTTATTCTCCTGAAGAGCGGTCTTGGGAACCAGCAAACAATGTTCATTCTCCTCGGTTTATTAAACTGTTTCACAAACGCTATCCTGCTAAGCCTGGGCCCGTCCAGAGGCCGCGCCTCGGGGGGGGGCAATGTCAGTCCCTTGGTACTGACTTGCGCCCCAGCAAGAGATCGCGGCGTGTGTGCGCACCGGCGCGGTTGCGTTGAGTTGTGTGCGCGCGCGCGGACGGAGGTTCGCGGGCGCACGCACGTTTTTGACGCGCACGTTTTTGACGCACGCGCACGTTTTTGACGCATGCGCACGGTGCGTAAAAGGACGCCGAGGCCTGCAAGTCACTGCGAAGTGATCTTGCCTCTGACACTAAGCGTTTTTGAAATCTACATTGCTGATCCATTGGTTTTCTGATTCTTGGCCTGTTTTTGACTCTTCTCTTGGATTTTCCCTGGTACCGCTGATTCCGTTCCTGACCCACGCCTGGCTTGACTACGTTTTCGCTTATCCCTGTTTGGCTACCTCGACTTGACTTTTTACAAGTGCCTACCCAACATCTATTTACCGGCACCTCTGTTACTCTTCATCTGGACTTATTCCTGTCTCCACCCAGGCTCTAAGTTCCAGTGAGAGGCATAGGGGAGGCTATTATTTTGTCGGACCCATTACGGAGCCTGATAACAACCCTTTAATGATAAGCTCTTCACTAGGCATTATTTAACTGTATTTATTTGCCAATCAGCACTTAAAAAGAGGAACAGTAACACTGGATTACAGCTCCCACTGGACTATCCACTACCTCCTGCATGGAGATCAGGGCTGCTCATTTTAGACCTGACCATTTGATTATTGGGATTGACTTACATCATAGCTATTGGTGGTTTCTCACAAACCTCACGTATATACACTATATGCTAGTCACACATTACATATATCAAATTTCTAACAACAAAAACTTTTTGTGTATGGGGCAGCTGTTACTTTACCTCATTACCCGTCCAGCTAAAATCAGTGTCTGTCTACATGGGTAAAAATATATTACCTAATATAATTTTCTTAAATGAAAATATAGCTCAATGGATTTTTTGATCCAGGGTGAGGTGCAAGGTCAGCACTGTCCCTGCTGCAAGTCTGAAGTGTTTTTGTGCCCATTAGTGCTCCTGCACTTGCAGCAGAGGCAGTAATATATAACTCTAATCAGTGTCAGACTGGGGTGTCCAGGGCCAACCCACTATTGGCACCATTCCCACCATCCTCCCTATGTCTACTTTCTCCACTGCACCATGTGCCCTGTACATCTTCTGTTCTCTTAGAAACCTGCAGGCACTGCAAAATGATTGGTGGGGATGAAGGGGCCACAGATCCTGTGCAGGCAGAAAGCCTTGGTCTTGGTCCATGAGATCTAATTGGAGATTATTATATTCCACGTGAAACTTTTATTTGAGGAATTATATATTTTTTTGTGCTTTTGCTGTCTTTGAATATGCCATCTTAGCAATTTGTAAAAATTATACAATACTTCTCCAAAGCATATTGGTCTGAATATGTAATAAAGTAATTTTTACAAAGTAATAAAAGTAAACCTTTTAAAAAATTAAAGGTTTCGTCCATGAAAAAAACACCCATAGAAAAAAATTGTTACTCCAAAAAAAAAAAGTCGGCCATTGACTGCCATTGATGAATTTGGTGAATTTTTCGCTAAATTAAACTGGCTAGATTTGCCCATCACTAGAGTAAACTAACCAATATCTTTTGACATGTTTCAAAATAGTGATGTATGGGTTGGGAATATCCTGAATCCACCACTTTGTTGCACCAACACCCAAACCAGTTAAACTTTCGGCAACAGTTTATATAACTATACCCTACCTGCACATTTTTGTACACATATATTGTAAACATAAGTCCTTGTGTAGCTTTATTCAAACATGCGCAAATGTACAAATAATATGAGTGGGGGGGGTTCTATGCTTTTTGTATGCAAGCTCTTTCAATCCAGTCTTGAATGCTCTTGTGCTAGGAGGCCATCTGTGGCTAAGTGCTAATTAGGCATATGGTAGTCATAAGAGAGACCCAAGGCTGAATAAGTCATTCCAGGACCTTACAATTCCCCTGAGTAGAGTAGAGGACTCCACTGTATATGTACTAAAAAAAAGTGGGGGAGAAGACCTTGCTAAATTCGATACCATACTGATGGAAAGCAGGAAAATGAATGAATTACCTGAAAGAAAAAGAAAAAAGTTTTCTAGTTTATTGGTAACATATTAAAATAATGTATGACTGCATTTTTAATTAAGACAAAAAACGCGTAAATGATAACTTCAAATAAAATACTTATTAAACTAAAAAAAACTGGAAAATCTTGAATGCAAAACTTTGGCATCTAAAAGCTTGCAAGGTCATGTAGAAGTCAATGGGAGCTTTTTGAAGTTTTTAACTTGTCACACATTTGAGTTATTGTACACAATTGTATTCAATCAAGTTTTTTTTTGTATTTGGATTCTTAATAAGTAAGTATCATTTTTGTAAAATGTGAGTTTATTCAAAATAGACAAATCTCTAAATTCAAATTTTGATAAAAAAGCCTTTTAGACATTTTATACGTGAAGCTAGTAAAGAATGCCTTCCTTTTCAAACAAAACAAGGAAGGATTATCCATATATTGCAATATATCCAAGCAGCCAACTGTATCAGAGTCATCCCTGGTTTGGCCAGTCTTACACTCACTTTTATCTGATTCCTTAAGAATTCTACTACTTCATTATAGGGACTACAACTTGATTTGAATTCCTAATTAAAGCATTCTAGCACAATCAGTGACAGAGAATCAATGAAGTTCATTCTTGGGTTATGTTTAAAAAGAGAACTGGTAAACCCAAAGTTAAAAAATCAAAATCAAAATGGTCATTGTAATGGTCATTTATACTTTCTTCTCAACAGTATTAAAATGCACTTGGCTGGTTTAAACAGAAAATTTGCATAACTCTTTAGATAAATTAATAATACATTTAAAACCAATGAAAAGTAAATATTTTTATGTTATCTGACCTGTTTTATATATATATATATATATATATATATATATATTTTTATATATATATATATATATATATATATATATATATATATATATATATATATATATACTGCAATGGGTAATTACTGCAATATACTGTGCATTAATAATTTAGATTGGAAGTATTGTATTATTGTTAGCTCTGCAGGGTAAAATAAAATATTTATTTTACAGACAGAGATTTTTACTTGTCTGGGGGATAACAATTACACAGTGGGTATAGAGCTAAATAGTTAATTAGAGGGTCACCTTAGGTAAATATGCTGTTTTAACTAATTGACAGAAAATTTGCCTTCAGTAATTACCAACTAATATTATGAAGTAATTAGTATCAGAGGATTTCCACGTTCAGCTTTAAAGGAAATAAATCAGCTTGAAATAATTCCAATTTTTCTTGTTACAATTTTCGGACAAAAACGAGACATGAACACATATAAACCTATAAATGCATCCATAAATATGATAGAAATCCAAACATGGGATTGTAAAACTCTCCAATGAGGAGCAATTATGATAGTAATCAATGTTTAATTTTTAAAACAGTTCTGATAGTATTATGTACACCTTTAGTTTTTGCATGCACTCTTTTTCCTTCTTCTCTTTTTCTTATTACAACCATGTATCTTTCTTTTGTAAATTAGCTTATTTTTACACCCCTTCTGCCTTTTTTGTTCTCATACTTAATTTTCCTATGATTCTACCCTGCAGTCTAACCTGAGTGGATTTTTCTAGTACTATTGATTTTACTATCTGATCATTTATTGCCTTCCTCTTTTTTTTGTACTCTCCTCTTATGCATCTCTTTTCTCCATAGTTTTCTATCTTGTTTCTGCTCTCATAATACCCCAACCAACCATCCTCACCATCTTTCCTTTAATTTTTTCACAATGTTTCTGTACTCCTCTTATTCTGCTCTCAAATTCTGTATTATATCACCATTTTTTCCCTTCTATTGTTTGCTTTTGCTTTCTCATCTTCTTTTTCTTCTTAGGGGACATTTGTTAGGTATTACGAGGATGTCTTTTCATCTTCTATCCAGTCCTTTGTGTATTATGTTTTACACTAAAGATTGTTTAGAATTTCTAAATCCAGCTAAAGGTTGGCATGTGAGTCATTAACTTAATAATAGCACCCATAGCCACACAACCATAATACTGCACTACTTATAAAAAGAGGCTATTTAATTTTACGCTATAAAATTGTAAACCCAAAACTGTACTTTAGTCTAATCCTTTTACATGGTATCAGGACCAATATTTTCAGAAAATATAGTATCAGAACATCATCTTATGCACAATACAGCACAATATTCATTAAATTAACTTTAGAATTATATAAGAAGAATGACAACTGATATTTTAAGGCTTTATGCTATATTTTAGTCATGCTGGTATTTAATATATAAATTTCATTTGGACATACCTGTGGTAAATACAGGTCAGATAGCAATCATCTATAAATGTACAGTGTTTCTTCACTTTGCAATTAAGATCATTTCCATCTGCTATAATAAATAATTTAGTAGTGAATTGCACATGCAGTAAGTAAAAGATAGGAAATGACTATTTATCTAGACATTTTTAATTGTCCTAAATTTGCCTTTGACCTTAATAATATCCATGACGGAAATATGCACTTTTAAATATTCCCCTCTGTATAATACAGCTTTATTCCCTTTTGCATCAGTACAGTGTTACTTAGGCGTCCGTTTAAGGGGTGATGCAGATTTTCTATATACATATCTACATATTTATTGTCGCCTATCATCACATCATGTTATTTGTCTCACAAGGTTTACTAAAGATTATGTTCAGAATTGTCACCAATTTTTATCGCCTCCCAGAGAATGGCTTTATATATACCAAAGCCAGAAATTGTATAGTGAAAGAATTGAGAGAAGTTAGTTTTTTTAACACAAGCATAACTATGTTTAATAATACATTCATAAATTGTTAATAAATACTATTTTATTTACACTATTCATTAGTGCCATAAAAGATTTATAGTTAACCTAAATGAACATCAAAACATGAGAAATTTGCCACAAATATCACTGAAACTAACTGCTACACTTGCATATATAATGTAACTTATTGCAAGACAAATTTGTCCCACTTTAGTAAACAATGGGACCAGCGTTAATATTGTTGCAAAAATATTTGCAGCGATAATGGGCCACAGTTTATAGACAATTTTTAACAGGTGCCATAATATTCATCTGGATAAAGCAATTCCATAATGAAAATAATAATAATAATAAAACTAGTTCAATAGATTGGTGAATACACTTTAGATTTGCGGCTGTATATACATGTGATAAGAACTTAAAATGTATATTAATTAATATTGATTAATGCTCTTCTGAATAAAACCCTGTGAAAGTGTACTTTTCCTATTGTGCTTTATAGATGGAGGCATTATTTTCATTGGCACTAGGGTTGAAGTAATTTTTTAGCCTTTTACAGATTTGTGGCAATATTAACACTTTCATGATCAATGATTCTTGCAAATCTGCGCTACAATTTCACTGCATGTGAAAAAAAAGATTGTTTAGTCCAATGCATTTGGCACAAGAAAAAATGGGCATTGACTCCATTGCATTTGGCATAAGGAAAAATGCTAGAAAAAATGCAGTTTTGCAAATTTTTCAGTTAAGAAAAATGGGGCAGTTCTGCTGATCATTGCTTAGCACATAAAATACCACGGAACATAGCAAAATAGCATTTTTGCAATAAAACTGAAGAGCACATTCATCTCTCAACACATTTAGTAATCCTCCTAAATGAATATGAATTCTCAAAACTAGACAAATCCACTCAAGGAGCAAAATTAGAGTTCTTGGAAGCATAAGGTGCAGCTACATTGAAATTTCCCAGAATTTTTGTCCTTCCATTACAAGTCATAAAAATTCAAGTTGTGCATATGAGCTGCAACTTTTACAGTAAAAGGATTGGTAGGCCGTACAACAGTGCCACTATTATGTGATATTTTAATGGCTTTCTTTTTAAGTTGTGATTACATGAAATAGTATTTTGTAAATTTCATAATCATAAACAATATTGACAGCACTTCCACAGCTGCCCCTGTGCATGGAGAAGCAGTGCATATGTAGAGAAAGAAAACACCAGCACCAGGGGTCTTTTTGACCCCTTTTTGATCAAAAAAGCAATATATTGTGTTGCATGTAAAACTGACGTTTCACTCCCAATAGGGACCGAAATGTCAGTGCTAGTGTTTTCTTTATATATATATATATATATATATATATATATATATATATATATATATATATATATATATATATATATGTATGTATGTTTCTGTGAAATATAGAAAATATAGTGAGGGGATTGGTGTATTGGTTTGTGACCTTATGACACACTGCAATTTGACAGAAATGTATTAACAAAGCTATATCTGTTAAACACTGCTAAAGAGGAAAGCTGCTTCATATATTGATCAACACTTTTACTTGGTTTGCCGTGTTGGGGCTTCCACTGGTCAAGATCCAATGCAATGAGCAACCTCTTATATTATAGGGGGTTATGTTAACTACACGTCTCAGAATCATCAAGTGTTGCTGACTGCCATCAAGCCATCAAGCTGTGACTTTGCATTTCTTTATGTTATACAGATTGCTCATCCCCGTTTTAGAATCCCAAACTTCTGTAACGTGTGCTTTGCTCTGGCCTTCTTGCTGTTCTATCTAAAAATCAGACGGGCTGTCAGAAACCCTTGGTTAGGGGAAGCCCTGTTGAATTTATCTATTCTCCTTTATGTTTTTGGAAACTCCCCAAATGGCTTTACTGGCAAAACAATGCGCAAGATGTTCTGCATTAAGCAGTAAGTAATCCTGGACATATAGACCTGATGTCTCTATACACAGCCATAAACTTTCCAGAACAATATTGTAACCTCAACTCTTCCTCTTTTAATGGCTTTCCTGACTGCCATTAAGCATTGTTATAAACTTCTCGTTACACACACACAGCATCATCCACACAGTTACCACAGGCAAAGCCATTCTCTTGAATATTTCCGTCTGACTCTAATATTACTCCTAAGGGTTTCCTATACTAGTCATAAAACGTGCTTATTCCTGATAAGAAAAATATTCATTAGCTTACAGTTTAATGTTTTTTCCATTATCCGAGCTTTGATTTTACATTTTCTTTGTGAAGTTCTATTATATGTAACTGTTTTTTTTTTTTTAGAAAAAAATGCCCTGAAATAACATTGATTAAAATACAAAAGGAAACAATCTTTTACAAGCTATAATCACTAATAGATTATTTAATGTATTTGAAATAATAGACTATTGAAAAAAGGCAGATATGTAGAGTACACAATATATGCATCAAAAGTTTTTCTATAAATTCTGTTTTCTTTAGCTTTCATTTGCTGAAGTATCATTTCACTAAGGGTAAGGGCACACAGGCAGATTCAGGGAGATTAGTCAACCAGTGACAAATCGGCTCTCCTTCGGGGCGACAATCTCCCGAACTGCCTTCCCCTGCCTTCCTGCCGGCTATAATGAAAAATCACCAGCGAAACTTTGGTCGACTTTGGAAAACGAAGTGCCGCGAGTGCCATACCGCTAGCGATTTTTCATTATAGCCGGTGGGAAGGTAGGGGAAGGCAGTTCGTAGAGATTGTCGCCCAGAAGAAGAGGTCATTTGTCGCCGGGGCGACTAATCTCCCCGAATCTACCCGTGTGCCCTTCCCCTAAGGGGCAGATCTATCAAGGGTAGAATTTTGAGTTTTTGGGCGTTTCTAAAAACTCAGATCAACTCCCATAAACTTAAAATTTGAAAAAAAAATGACCAATCAAAATTTATTAAAAAAAAAAATTAAAAACGGGTGAATAGGATTGAGCTGCAAACTCGAATCAAATCAAATTTGATCTAATTGGATTCAAATTTTTTCACCAACAAAAATTTTCTTTTCAAAAGACCACAAGACAATTTGATTGTAGGAGGTCCCCATAGGCTAAAACATCAATTTAACAGGTTTTAGATGACAAATAGTCGAATTTGAATTCTAAATGATACATATTGAAATTCAAATTTTGAAATTTTTTTAAACTCAAATTGAATTTGGACTATTTCCCAGTCGAATTATACACAGGGGCCAATTCACTAAGGGTTGAATATCGAGGGTTAATTAACCCTCGATATCCGACTATGAATTAAAATCCTTCGACTTCGAATATCGAAGTCGAAAGATTTAGCGCAGATAGTTCGATCGAACGATCGAAGGATAATTCCTTTGATCGAACAATAAAATCCTTTGAATCGAACGATGGCGAACTAGGGGGTCGAAGTTTTTATTTTAAAGAGACAGTACTTCGACTATCGAATGGTCGAATAGTGGAACGATTTTTACTTCGAATCTTTCGATTCAAAGTCGTAGTCGTAGTCGAAGGTCGAAGTAGCCCATTCGATGGTCGAAGTAGCACAAAAAAAACTTCGAAATTCAAAGTTTTTTAACTTCGAATCCTTCACTCGAAGTTAGTGAATCGGCCCCTAAATTCGAATTTAAGAATTCAAATTTCTAATTCGACCCTTGATAAATCTTATTTTTATTTTTCTTGGTCTCTTTCTAAAAAGTAAAATGTACATTGCACTTCACTGTTAAGTGGTACCATTAAAGGGGTCCAAAAATAAATGTAAACTTAGATTGCTTCTCTGATCACTTTATAGTCATTTTCTATATTTAGGAGATTCTAAATATTTGCTGTTTTAGCTTAGCTGACATCCATGGGCTTAAATGAATAAAGGAAGTATATAGAAAAGTGTACAGCCAGTGAGCAATACTGACTCTCTGAACTTTAAATACAGTTAGAAGCCTGATTGTATTAGTTAAAAAACTGTTGAAAACTGTCAATATCTCAAAAAATTTAACATTTTGAGAAACAGATTTCAGTGCAGAATTCTGCTGGAGCAGCACTATTAACTGATGCTTTATCAAAAAAATTTTTCCCATGACAGTATCCCTTTAATGGCAAGTACATAGAAAGACTTGCATATGACAGGTAGGAGGCAGGGGGGTTGGGACAGAAATTAGATACATACTTTTGGATTATTATTTTTTTGTAAATTACAATTTGCATATTAACAGAATAAGGCTTCACATTTTAAGTAATGAGGACAAGTGATGCCACATAACTATAAAGTGACATAGCAGTTTCTATAGCCTGACCTGAACCAGGGAGAACACTGATTAATTGCAAGTAAGACTCAATATTTGACAAAAAATATGAATATCTTCCAGGTAGCTGATATCAGGTAAATTTGGGAAAAATATCATTTGTGATTTAAGATACCATGGCAGAGCAAATATTTTATTAACGTGGGTTTATCCCACCCATTTTTAAGTGCTCAAGCAAAACACTGAAGAAATCTCTAATATTAACTTGATCACATCTATCTTTTTTGGAAGCAAGCAAAACCTTTACAAAACATTTATTTTAAATTATATGTAAATCTGTCACAAATTGAAGTCAATAGGTATTTTTTCTGTGCAAAATACATAGACGTTAATGGGTGGATTTTTGTCCCTTCTTTTCCTTCAATCAAAATGCAATGAAGTCAATGGACCTTAATTTAACTTTTCTGCATCGTTTTTCTCACACATTTTATCAAAAACATTTTTCCATTTCCATTTTGTTGCCAGATCAGTACCTGCAGGGAAAACTTCACTCAGGGCTGTTTATTTCAGAAAAGATACTACAGGAATTTTTATTTTATAAAACGCATAGTAATAAATATTACAAAAAAGTAGTTTTTTTGTTGAATTAAGTAATTTAATGTAAAATACATGCTTCTCATCATACTGTGTACATTTATGACTATTAATAGCATATTCATATCTATGCCTGTGATGGGGTTCAGTCAAGTAGGAGACAAAATGCCTTGAAGTGGTATCCAGGGCTTAGTGGTTAACTCTATTTATCCTACTGGACCGGTGTAAATATTTTATCTGTTAAAATGATTGTATCGTCGCAGTTCAGAGACACAGTTCAGAGACTGCGGCTGACAGTCACAGCATGTTTAGCGTCAAGCTTTTGAACCAGAAACCATACTGCTCATTATTCATAAATAATGTGTAAATCTATAGTAGATTTGCAACAGCCTCTACATTTATCATTGGGGACATTTCTATGACATACTTTTAGAGCTGTAACAAATATGGAGCTTCTCATCAGCTGGGCAATTTGCCTCCTGAAGCTTTGTTGGGAATTCAAACAAGGGCTCTCCAGCTTTAAAAAGCTTGTGTAAGCATCTCTTGGGTTGATCATCACCGTTAGCAGGTTTCAGAATTGTCCTATTCAAGAGGTGGTGCTTTTGAGCCTGATGAAATGTGCCCATATAAAAACTGCCATGTGCACCATCAGCCAAACCATATTTATTTAACCGGCTTTTCTACTAATTAATCTCCACAAGACAAAACATGCTATAGGCTTAACATTACTGTCACTCTGCACTTTTATATCAGTTATAATTTCCTAAGATGCCTCAGTATTTCAATTATTTTGATAGATCAAGAAAAGGTGTGCGAAGAGGAGGCACATTAGACATTTTGTGTGAAATGCACAAATACCCTCGTGCCTAAAAGCTGATGTCATGTCTTAATAAGGATGTATGGCCAACAACTGGAGCCATGTATATTTAATGAGCTCTGTTAAAAGATTTTATAGAAGTGCTTTCCCAACAGACGTAACAGCAGGTTCTTTGTTTATAAATATTTTTCTACTTTCTTGCTGCCACTAATCACTAATTCTCTGCTCCTTAATGGCACCTTAGGGGAATGGCTTATTTTTTTCTACATCGGGGCTGAAGTGGATCTCCTTATGGCTGCACCTGACTGAACATAAGATTAATGGGCCAAAGCAAACTGATGGAACAGCAGCACAGACCTTTTCCAGGAGCATAAAGAAGGAAAAAAGCTTGAACCAATTAAGCCATAACACCTAATGACTAATGATTTGAATGGCTGGGTTATTGGCTAAAAAGGCAAAGCTCTGAGTACTGTACTCTAAAGATAATAGGAATCCAATGAAATTTACTGGCAATAGGAACAGATGAAGTAAGAATTTTTATACCTGTTTTTGAAGAAGAATTTTTTTACCTTGTATTCTTCTTATCAAAGCATCAAAATAAATTAAGAAAAATATACCCAGTGTAATTCTATTTATATTCTAGTTAAAAGTTAAGTTAAAAAGTTATTAGTTGGTCTCACTCTGCCAAGGAAAAATGAAAAATAATGAAACAGCTTGCCCAGTGGCCAAATTATCATAGAAAAATAGATGTAATACTTACCGTGCCCACACAATAACTTTAAATCCTTCGATCACAAGAGTGTCTCATTTAACAAAAAGTAATCTATATACATTTTCCCAAAAGTAATATATTCAGTGTAATACAGATTTAACTTGATCCTTATACAGTATGCTAATAGTAGGTGATAGAGAAATGAAGATACTGTTTTTTAATGCTTTTCCAAAATTCCTACAAAGGCTGTTGGCCCCTGTGCTGCATGCTGTGTGAATTGGATGCTAGGGGGCCTATTTATTATGCTGTGTAAAACAAAATTTGCTGGAAATAAACAGTGTAAAAAGCTGTGTAAAATAAATGGCCAACTTATCTAGGTGTGTGATATTTTACACCATGTCAGATTTTCTGTCATTAGTTCACACTGCTTCAGACCTTTGTATAGTAAGTTCTGGCAGAGTTGCTCAAAGAAAAAGCGTGTAAAAAAACAACGCCATTTTTACACCATTTTTTACACGCTGATGCCTAGCAATGTGTGGCGAATGATTCTGCTGTTTTTTACACCACATAATAAATCCCCCCCCAAAAGTCTACATCGGTTTCAGAGTTGCAGTAAAGGAGTTCAATGGGCTTCTAGCCTTGCCATTTATGTTTAAGGCACAAAATGGACTTGATAAAGCCACAGGCAGCAGTAGGACCCCAATATTTACTGCTGTTGATTATCTCCTAGGATTCCTTCAGTTCTCTGTTCTTTGTGCAGGTAAGTGACTAAGTTGTGCGGTATTTTATAACTTGGCTCATAAAATTTAAGGGAGGCTCAGCAATTCAGAGACATAAGGGAATATAAGCATGCCCATAACCTTAGATCTGAGTTTTTAATTAAATAAGGTGTCTCGCAGAAAGTGATAGAATTGTATTTTATTGAGGCTGCCTAGAAACTCTAAAATAAAAAAAACTAAAATTACTGTAAGTTTATTCTGCTATGTCTGCTACAGAAAAGCTTTGAATATGCAATTAGAGTGTGTTTCCTTTTCACATACTAGAGCAGGGGTCCTCAATCTTTTATTACCTGTGAACCACATTCAAATGTAACAAAAAGTTGGGGAGCAACACAAGCATGAAAACAGTTCCTGGGCATGACATTTAAGGGCTGTGATTGACTATAGATAGACCATATGTGGACTGTCAGCCTACAGGAGGCTCTGTCTGGCAGTATAGTTTTTATTTAACAAATAATTTTAATAAAGCACCTGCTTTGAGGCCGCTGGGAGCAACATCAAGGGGGTTGCTGAGCAACACTGGTTGGGGACCATTGTACTAGTAGTGAATAACAGTTTATGGAAACAGTATTTATATAAAATTTGGGCTATGTGCAAATTCCCATAATTTTGTCTGCATATTCATTAACTTTTTAGACTTGTTGCACTGGCAATTAGTAGCTCCATGGACAGGCAACAAAATGCTCCTACTTGATTTGAAAAGCAATTTCAGGAGCACTTACGTGTCATTCAGAAATGCTGACTCTTACACTGGCAACAAAATAACCACTGGCTACTGATGGATCGCCAAAGAGTTTTACTATGCTTTTAGAAACCATCTTTATGGTTGCTGGACTACACTTCCCTTTTGTTTGCAAAGTGCTGGATAATGCTGAGAGCCGTAGTCCAGTAATATTTGGGTGAAGAAAGACTGATGTGGAATGTTTAGGAACCATTTAAACATATTCACATTCCAGTCAGTGGAGCCCTGCTAGCTGCATTATATTGTGTCCCAGACCTTTGAGAAAATGTGGTAATATTATGGTATTATTTGGTTTCAAAAAAGGCTTGGGCACGGTTTATAGTGCAACTTTATATAGAGAATTATTTACACATGATTAATGTTTTATGCTTTACTGCATGACACATTTTAATTATTCAGTGTCAAATTCCCTCTAAATGTTGATTTGTAAAAAAAATGTTTACTTGCCCTTTGAGTCTCAGGTCAAATCAATTGTTTTCAGTCACTCTATGCAAAACACATTAACTATGTGTTTTGCATAATATTAATATTACCTGTTCCCTGTGAATTTATCCAGAAATAACTTTATTCTAAATGTATTCCAGTCATTAACTTTGTGCGAATTATGAAAACCAGCAACTGTGTTTCTTTCTGAGAACAGACTGGTTGGGGGAAAAGATAGTTTTTATAATAAATTATTTATGAGTTTAAGGCAGTTTAAACAAATTACCCATTTCACACCACATTTACAACATGTTGGTAACCTTGAGCCACATGACTTACCAGATGTTTAAAACATGGAAAGAAAATTAATCTACTGAATATTCAGGCTGGAAGAGCAGTATCTTACTATGAGTACCGTATATACTCGCGTATAAGCCGAGTTTTTCAGCACCCAAAATGTGCTGAAAAACTCAAACTCGGCTTATACGCGGGTCATACCTCTGTCACCTCTGCCCCAGCCGGACTGCCTGTGACTGCCTGTGTCGCCGCCCGGAGCAGGTCCAGGAGCTCCGGGCGGCGCGTCCTTCCCTGCCGGCGTTCGCTTTCAAAATGGCGGCGCCCATGGCCGCCACGTGGGTAGCGGCCGGCGCCGCTACCCACGTGGCGGCCATGGGCGCCGCCATTTTGAAAGCGAACGCCGGCAGGGAAGGACGCGCCGCCCGGAGCTCCTGGACCTGCTCCGGGCGGCGACACAGGCAGTCACAGGCAGTCCGGCTGGGGCAGAGGTGACAGAGGTATGCGGCGACACAGGCAGTCACAGGCAGTATGCGGCGACACAGGCAGTCACAAGCAGTCCGGCTGGGGCAGAGGTGACAGAGGTATGCGGCGACACAGGCAGTCCGGCTGGGGCAGAGGTGACAGAGGTATGCGGCGACACAGGCAGTCACAGGCAGTATGCGGCGACACAGGCAGTCACAGGCAGTCCGGCTGGGGCAGAGGTGACAGAGGGAAGGACAGAGGGAAGAGCAGAGGTGACAGAGGGAAGAGCAGAGGTGACAGAGGGAAGGACAGAGGGAAGAGCAGCCAGGGTGGGGAGAGCGACAGATGGGGGGGGAAGTGGCAGAGGGAAGCAAACATGAAATAGGGGTGGCAGAGGGAAGCAAACATGAAATCCGGGCGGCGACACAGTCAGTCACAGACAGTAACAGGTACCTGCCCAGTGTCCCCCAATTGTTGCGGCTGGGTCACATTCACATTTTGAAATCTGACATGGGGCCCCTAGGCTTATACACGAGTCAATACATTTTTCCAGTTTTCTTAGGTAAATTAGGTACCTCGGCTTATACACGGGTCGGCTTATACACGAGTATATACGGTACATGGGAAGAAGTGAGGTGTAGCCTGTTTGATAAAAGAGAATGCATATCACTTTCATACAAAGTGTTAATATTTACTTACAGTATGCAGGTATGGGATTTATTATCCTGAAAACTTGGGACCTGGATCACCATACCTTAGGAAACTATACCCCTCCAACAATGTAGGTCTCTATTAAAAGATACTGAGTAAAACAGCTCATGTGTAAAACACTGCTTCATGTAAATGAACCATTATCATAATAATATACTTTTTTAGTAGTATGTGCCATTGGGTAATGGTAAATAGAAAATTGCCATTTTAAAAAATAAGGGCCGCCCCCTGAGATCGTAAGATTCACTGTGCACACATACAAACCACATGTAAGGTCACATGAGCCAATTAACAGACAGAGTTCTGCCTTTTGCTTCCTCACTTCTTCCTGTTACAGTTAGTGTTGTAGTATTTCTGGTCAGGTGATCTCTGAGGCAGCACAGATAGAGTCACGAAATGGTGGTTCAAGGCAAGAGATATAAAAGGGCAATATTTATGTAAATATATATTCCAGTTTGCTAAGATTCTTTAATATGTCATTCAATTTGATATAAACTATCTGTTGCTTAAGTTTTCATTTTGGGGGTATAGTTTTCCTTTAAGGCTTATAACATTAAGAACATAAAGAACAGTTGGATTTATTCTAGCTTAGCTAAGATCATATAAAATGTATTGTTTTATACAAATTTTAAGCTCTTTTGGCCAAGGTCCACTTTACCTGTATAGTTTTTTTTGTATGCTGATTGTATACACCCATTAATTGTATAGTCACAGCCCTCCACTCTTCTGCTCCAAAAGCTAACAATATAAAGGTGGCAACCCTACTTCTAGCTCTGTAAAATGGAATGATATGGTCCCTTTGTTACTTAATGGTAACTAAAGTTAACCTTTTAATATTTAAATGTGTATTAGTAGATTTAAGGCACTACAGAAAGATCCCTGTATCTGGAAGAACCCGGTCCCACATATTCAAGATAATAGACTCATTCCTAAAATATGTCTTTAAATGACCTCTATGCACTAAAATATTTCTGCTTTGTGCATAGTACAGGTATATGATCTATTATCCGGAAAGCTTGGGACATGGGGTTTTCTAGATAATGGATCCTTCTGTAATTTGGATCACCATAACTTAAGTCTGGTAAATATAAATTAAATATTAAATAAACCCAATATTATTGTTTTGCAGCCATTATCAATGTATGCAGCTTACTTACCATCAAGTCCATTGAACTGTATTACAAAAAAAAGAGAAAATTAGAATAATTTGCTTAAAATTAACTCTATGGGAAATGAACGTCCCTTAATTCTGAGAGTTCTGGATAACAGATTTCCAGATAAAGGATCTCATACCTGTATGGGGAAAGAAATATCCTGCATCGGTTAATACAAAATGTTCTAGAAACTATGAGAAAATAAAAGTAGCTGCTAATGCTTTGGATATTGGAAACTATTAATTAAGCAATGCCCTTGATAACTTCTTGCAGAAGGCAAGATAACTTCAAAACTTCTAACTCCCATGCTTTAAAAGTATACAGTTTGATTGCAATAGAAAAATTAGAACTGAAATCTAAAATTTGTACTCGAGAAAAAATAGGCACTGCAGCAAGTATGATTGGATAAGTACATAAGCTGCTTTAATATAAAGACAATATCCAGGCACAAAATTTGAAGTGAAATGAAAAAAGCAGTGGATTGTTTTGTTTCTCGGAAATGGTCTCCTTTTATAATGTTCAATTGTTTTATGTTCAAATTGAGACTGATCTATGGCAGCGATTGCTGTCCATTTTCTCAGAGTTCTGCACTGTAATTTTTTTCTTTTGAACTGTAATGATCTCCAGTAAAGTCAGGAGGCTCATTGTCGGTCCAAAGACCAGTTCTGGCCAGAGACAGACACAAAGGGAGAATTGTAGCATCCAAAAATAGTCTGGGGCCTGCAGCCTGACTACTTACCCCATAACAGCCAAAATGACTTCTGCTTTACCTATTTATAGTGCAGAATCACATATAGTATTTCCTTTCAGAATCCTATACATTAGTTCTCCATATAAGTGCCCTCCCCTTTATATTAAATGCTTGTAGTGCTTATTTTGCATCATCATTAGCAATCCTTTAGCCATAACAGCAGAATTCAGCATCCAGCCAGGAACTGAGATGCACAGAAACAAGTACAATCCATGTGAGTTTGGGGGGAGGGTTCCTTTTGGATCAGCAACTACATAATTTCTATTTACTGTGGCTTTTTAAATTAACCTTACCTTGTCCTGCGAGCCCAGTCCAACCCAGAATAGACCCCTCATCATCTCTGATTAGTTTCATGTGTCTGTCTCTCACCTTTTCCCTAGTAGTACTGTGTTAGCTATAGGATTTTTTGTGGTAACATGATGCCATGATACATTTAAGAATGCAAACTTCCAACAAAAAAATAAAAATGACATCCCTTCATCAGACATGTTAATGTTGTTACCTTTCCCTTTTTCACTTCTATGATTCAGTCTTCTGCTCTCAGTCTCACTATTTCTCATGCTTTTCTATCTCTCTCCCCCCCCTCCCTTTTGTTCTCTGTCCTGTTTCTTTACCTAATTATGAAGGCTTAACCTAGATAACCTCTCAGCCACTTCTTCACTCTCTCTCTCTTGCTGAAATACCTACTGTATTTATTTAATATGCTCAATTATATAAATTATTACTACGCATGCTTCTATTAGAAGGGCATGATAAATTCTATATTGTATTGCTCAAACCAGACATTGTTTATTTAGCAGCAGTAATGAATTGAAATCACATTAGTTTGTATTTACAAGCTTACTGTCTTGCATGTATAGTTTAAACTGACTGTTAAACAAATTGTCAAATAGCAATACAACGGGAAGGCAAATATTCCACTATTTGCATAGGGCTGAAACATTTTGTGGCTGTAGCTACCTCTAGGACATAGCTATATTACCATTGCAAGTAGGGTTGGACCCGGCTGGCAGGGCACTGGGAAAAAACCTGGGCAGCCAAGAAAACAGTGTCCATCATAGTCCGTGTCCAATTCATAAACCTTATACAAGTGTTCATAAGGATATGTTGTATACATTGTTACTAATCACTATGTACAATTGTGTCAATACTAGTGTCATAAAAAGGAAACAAAGTAGAGGATTATAAACATCTCTTTGCAAAACATAATCAGATAAACTCAATAAATTCAATAATCAGGTTGTTAAACCAGAAATAAGGAAAAACAAAAATCGAAAATAGGAAAGCAAGGAAAGTCTGAGACGCTTGTATTACCTCTTTTGCAAACCATATTCATATTGGTTCCTTGTTTCTCAATATTTGCAGCAGGTAATGTCAGCACTCAGAATTATCCAGTTCCCAGGCCATTCTTAAAACCCTTCAAAAAAAGAAAAATTTGTTAGTCTTTTTTATATATAAACATGAATATAATCATCTAAAGTCTACTGATTCACAAGCTTGACACAGTCTGGCCTAGGGGACTTAATAGGGAATGTACTTCTGGTATGTTTATACATCAGTAGGACAGTAGACTTTAGATGATTATATGAGATGGCTACCTGCATAACAATATTACAGCTAAAACAATTCATTTGTTTGTTCAGAAATACAATTTTATTTGGTAGAGTGAATTATTTGTAATGTAAACATTGCAATTTGGAAATAAAAACGAAACAATAAAATCATGATAGAATCCCTTTAACTCTACACAGAAGAGTATATAGCTGGGATGGTAATACTTGGAATTATCAGTAGGATTTGTTTTTGCTCTTGGAGTACTGTGGGTGTTTATTAGACCCTACAAAGTTACCTTTTATTTACCATACCATGATAGACTGTTTCTTTTGAAACAGTCATGTATAAATAATATAATACAATTAATGAATCTTTAGGATAAGTTTTATTAAGTACATACTTGGGGGCCGATTCACTAAATTCGAGTGAAGGATTCGAAGTAAAAAAACTTCGAATTTCGAAGTGTTTTTTGGGCTACTTCGACCATCGAATGGGCTACTTCGACCTTCTAAACAAATACAAGATTCCTCTGCACTCAATCCATTATCAATATATTTAAGACAGAGACATTTTGTGCATACTGCTACTGAAAAATGCCTTACCCTTTAAACAAAACAGGGATTGTTTGTCCATATGTTGCAATATATTTAAGCTGGCCAACTACGTCAAAGTCATCCCATATCTGGCCAGTCCTATGCTCAATTTTCATCTGATTCATTAAGAATTCTATGGTTTAATTATACATTTTATAAAAGGGACGAATACGTTTTACCTGCAACTTTACCAGAAAATTCGATCGAACGATCGAAGGATATTCCTTCGATCGTTGGATTAAAATCCTTCGAATCGTTCGATCGAATGAATAATCCTTCGATCGTTCGATCGAATTTTCTGCGCTAAATCCTTCGACTTCGATATTCGAAGTTGAAGGATTTCAATTCCTAGTCGAATATCGAGGGTTAATTAACCCTCGATATTCGACCCTTGGTAAATCTGCCCCTTAGCCTTAGTGGATAACAGCACTTTCACCTCTAACATTATTTGCTTCTGAATTGTAAAACCTTACATAATAAGGTATCATCCCAATCACATTTCTATTCACAATACATTTTTCCATGTCAGTTGTGCCATTTTTAGAAGACTTTTTCCTTAAGAAGGTTGTGAAGTTTACTCTAAGCAAAGCAGAAACAAACTCATTAAGACACCAAGGGGGGTAAGGCAATAAAAATAATAGCACAAGCAGTAAAAGGTTTTAAATATGTGTGTGCCATTTTTTCACTTATTTGGTAAACGGTAACCATAACCATAGATTAAGTAGTAAAATAATTTGCAAATTTCACTCAATTTTTTTTGTTGTTGTTGCAATTGCATGTTTGTTGTATAAATTGCAGGGGCAGATTTATTAAAGGTCGATTGTTTTTCAATGAAAAATGTGAGTTTTTGAAGATATTTTTGAGTCAAAAATTTTATTTTTCTAAATTTATTATACCCCGAACCTGGAAATAGCTGAAATCCGAAAATATACCATCTAAAACCTGTCAAGGTCATGTAGAAGTCAATGGCAGAGGTCCTTTGAACCATTTGAAGATGTTAATAGCCTTCATGATGTTTGATTTTTTTTGGTGGGTTTCGCTTGAAAACTCAATCAATTTGAGTAATTAGAGGTTTTTTTTTTTTGGTGGGTTTTGGCCGAAAACTCGTTTTCCAATTAGAGTCTTCGGGTTGCTAACCCGAATTAACTTATTCGAGTTTTTTACATTCGAGTTTTTTGTTAAAATAGAAACCATTCGAGTTGTGAGTTCCTTGCAGTTTGAGGTCTAATAAAGCTCACATAACTCTAAAATGTGACCTTTGCATATATGTGTGTTGGGATGTAATAGTCAAGTAATAGTAAAAGAAGTTAATCTGTGCTTTAGCGAAAAATACAAATTTAGCACCATGCTAAGTTACTGTTGATGAATATTAATTTGCACTAATGGCTTTGTTCATAAATTAAAAAGCAATGAGTCTGTGCGTACCTATATATCATTTGTGGAAGTGTTTCGCTTGATGCCCTGAGGGTGCCAGACATCAACTAAGAGAGAAAAATGGTTGGTAGTTCTAAGCTCCTTCCTCACATTTCTTTTCATAAAATGTTGGTTCTATTGTTGTGCAATACAATTATACACATATTACATTGTTTCCAACTAATGTAAGACGATTAGCAACGGGTGAATTTGGGGTGTTTCACTATGCTGAAAAATTTGCGAATTTTCAGCGAAACTCGCAAAGCGCCGAAAAATTTGCGAAGCGGCGCCGGCGTCTCGTTTTTTATGCATGCGTCCATTTTTGACAACGCCATTTCCGTTTTTTGGATGCCAGTGTCCGTTTTTGGTGAAATAGCGCCGTCATCCATTTTTTTTACACCAGTGAATTTTCGCAAATTTATCATGGGAATTCACAGCAAATTCGCGCCTAGCGAATACATTCGCCCATTACTAAAGACGATCTATGAGACATATAGTAACAACAATAAGCCAGTTGCTGCAAGTTGCCATATAGAATACAGTCTGAGAAAAATGCCTATAAACTGCCTACCCATCATGTCAAATACTGACATCCTGCCTGCTACACAACCTTTGGAATCATTATATATTAGTAGCGTGAAGGTTGTGCGACGCTGGACAGGTAGGAATTTGTGCTGCAGAAATGAGTAAGTCTATGTATTGGAAAATCTGAATTGCATTGTTATGCTGATTACAATTTTACTGTTATATTTTGTTAATCTTGCACTGATAAAGTCTACTGCAGGACAAGTGTAGTTCATGTGGAAGTCAACCCATTATTTGATATTTTTTTCCATGCATAAGTATCTTCATTGCTCTGTAAGTTAATCTTTCTTTCTCTTCCCCCACTCCCTGCTAGCCTATCAAATTTAACCTTCCATCCTATGTTTTCCCTCCTTTTTACCAGTTATTAGCTCCCTACCCCTTAATGGTTAATGCTAGTCTGATTCAAATTTATGATGAAGACGTCAGAGAGGTCCAAAATCCTTTTTTGGACCTGAACTCAAGGTAATTAGAAGTACTTCTGGTGCCGACTCTCTTTTCAACATCCACAGGGTTTTTAGAGGGAGATTTATAATAGGTTTGCTCTATTTTCATCACTAGATACATAAATATGAGCTTAAAACCCCATGCAAGTCAATAGAGAGGTACCTTTGGTGAAATGAGGTGAGTTAAATGTTCACTCTTTGAAAAAAATTTGCAGAGTATGAGTTTTAAAAAACGAGCGCATACAGATAATAGGAAAACTGACTATGTCATCAGAATTGAGTAAGAAAGCTAACACTGCTGCCTACATAACTATACAACTTTAAGAAAATATTCTTAGATCTGTATAAAAGTATACAACATGTTCAAAAGATCATTAAAAAGGACATACACTCCCCAGTGAAATTAACTTTCAAAGTGATCTTCAGAACATTTTACTGGTGATAGGGGAGTTATTTTAAAGTAGGTAAACAAATGCCCACATCTATCTACAAACAAACTCATTCTTCTGCTTCAGACCGCATTTTGGAGTGAGCTGGTTATGACTGAGCAGTACAGTGATTGGACAACCATTCAACAGATTCTCTGCAACCAGCCAAGTGATTATTTATTTCCTCGGTATGAGGATCTTTGACCAAAATATTCTGATCAGTGAATTCATATGTAGAGCATTTTGTTCAAAGAGAGCAAATGGCTGGCATATGCCATAATTACACTAGGAAAGAAATTCTTCCTACTATATTACTCCTTGTTTATGTTTGTTCAATGCATTTCCTTGTTTTCTTGGTCTGTAATTGTTGTGCAAGCCGCTCAGTGACCTTCCAAAACACATCTTAAACAAGCTAGTACAGAAGAGTGTAAGGTCAATATTTTTAAAAAGATAAAGATTTCAGAATGTCTTTATAAAACATTGAAGAGGTCTTAGAAAAGTCTCCTACAGAATGTTAACTAAAATATTACTGATGAATCAAGTGGGATTTTTGCCAAGATCTGGGTCAAGAAAGAGTCCCTCATCTGAACAGTTACATTAGTAGCTGAGGGTTTCATCTGGGTCAGAAAAGAGAGAGTCTAGCAAAGGTTGAAGTTGATGGACTTTTTGAGCCAAACTTCTGGATGCATCTGTTGCATTATGATCAAGACACAGGACCATCTCAAACTGGAGACCCTATACAAAACTGCTACAGAGAGTAATCATACAGTTATACAGCTCATATATCTGATATAAAAGCTGAGAAATGCTACAGTATAAGCACAATAAGACAAATTAAGTATATGCATTATTCTCCTGGTGTTTCTAAACTATATAAACTAGTCATTTGTTCTGTAATAAAATGTGATAAAATGCATTTCCTTTCCATTCAATAGGAGATGGGTTGAGCGTGGCGCTGAGTCAATTTAAAAAAAAAAAACAGCCTATTATAAAGTTTTCCAGATAAAATAATTCATATTTTATCACCTTTATCATCCTTTATTAATACAGTAACAACAAAGCTTTCCATATTGCTGAATAATAGGAGAGAGAGGAATAAGTAACATACTGAACCTTACTTGCAAGAGTTTTCAACCTTGTGGAAACAACCTGGCCTTGATTTCAGGGTTAGAATATTTGGTTTTCGGTCTTAACAGCATCTAGTGCTTCCGCTGTTAAATACGAGCTTCCTAGAACTAGTCTGAAAAATAAATAAGGGCATACCCTTGACCGCGACTTTATTGCTGCATATAAGGTAAGTGCCTGGCGCCCCCAAGCTTTGCACCCTAGGTACATGCCTGTTTGCCTACCCCTAGTTCCAGCCCTGGGTGAAAAAAAAAAATCAAACATAGATCCCATGGACCCCTTTTTTTAACCATGAATGTCAGACCCTTTCTTAAACTCCCCAATCTTGTTTATTTTTCCATGATTTATGCTTCTTAACCTAATATCTTCCATAAATGGTAGATACTGTTTGGAAACCCACATGGCATCTATAAAAAAATGGATGAATGTAATAAAAGTTGTTACTGGAAACAACTAAATTCGAGCAGTTATTACTACAAATTAGACCTCTTCTCTGGAAAGCCGCAGGTCCCAAGCATTATCGATAACAGACCCCGTACCTGCTGTAATATTTAACAATCTCTCCAATTTGCTCTCATACATGTAACATTTCTTACTGGAAGAAATTGAATGTTGCTGCAAAAAAAAAAAATATCAAAACATTCCTCCAATGTTATCATGCAAACAGTAATGCAAGAATCTTTGAAATCGATTCTAATTTTATTAAGATTACTAAATTATAGCGATGCACCAAATCTTTAAGTTGTTTAAATACCAAAATCTCGACAAAATATTTGCTCAGATACAGAAGTGAGTAGGAAACTTAACCTTCATGTTTAAAGTGGAGAATATGGTTGAATAGTTGCTATCTAGGAAGCAGATTTATTTTGAGGGAATTATTGTTATTATAACTATGTGGTCCGCCCATTTCCTGTCATTTTAATGCAACCATGGTCTGGTTCTAGGGTCAGTACATCTACTGATATGGCAAATATCTCCTAGATAGTTCTAGAACTAAGGATGAATGGCTGATATAGCATTCATGCGTGGTTTGGTTGCTGGGGGTCGGTAGATTCTGTTTGCTACATCTTGTAATAGAAGCAGATGTCTCCAAATGCGCTGCAACAACCAATCTTTTTTACAAAGAAAGAAATACTGTAGCTAGTGATGGGCGAATTCCGCATTGAAGTCAATGGGCGTCCGAATAATTTTGAGTCGCAACAATTTTATGCGCTTGACCCGCTGACCCGCAAATTTTTTTCCACTTCGACAGATTTTTGGCCAGCGAATTTTCTGACATACAGAAATTCACCACAAATTAGTGCCAGGGAAATGTATTCACCCATCACTAGAAATATCCCAAACAGCAACATTTAGACAGATTTTATTTAAAGACAACCTTCATCCTTCTTTTAAGTTCCAATACTTTGTTTTTGGTTTGTTTTAGGCAAAGAAAAGCAAATATCAAGTGAGAGCCAGAGCCTGTGAACACACACAAGACACAGAAAAGTGTGAGTGTAATTGTATGTGACACCAGAATCTAAACATGAAACAGTTCTTTGCTGCATCCCCACTAAAGCTGCTTGTTAGTATTGGATTTGTGACATTCATCCAGAGGAACACAAAAAACAAAAGCTGCTAAAGGGACAGACAGATGATTTGTACTAACAAACGTTTTTAGCCATACACAGAGAGGTTACATATCCATTTTAATCAAGAATTTTTTAGTGCAACTTTATGTTGCATTCTAACATGTGCAGCTCATAAAGGTGAAAATGCCACCGGTTTGACATCAATTGGAAATAGCTCTGCTCCTTCCAAACTGCACTTATCTCTTAAGTGATCACCATTGCATTTCCTAATTCTCAATATGGGTTTAAGGTGACTCACAGCTTTTCCCATGACCTGTCACTGGGAGAAGGCAAATTCCAGGGGCACTATGGTCCTAGGAATCATTCCCAGATAACATTTAACCCTCTATGAATATTACAAAAACTTTAGTATGCAACAAAAATTCCCCATCTGACATACCCCTTAATGATTATTGCCTTAATTGTGTCTTTTCTACAATCTTTCTCCCAGTTATGTCTTTTTATGTCACAGCACCACCTACTGTACTCTAGTCATATGACAATGAGAGGAAAGAGCTTATATACAAAAAATGGTGCATGGTGCAAAAAATGGGTACAAAGGCAATTTTCTTGTACTTTGTCCCACTGAACGGAACGCAAAGAGTAGCATCCCACCTTTTTGCTCTGCTCCCTGAGTTCCACAGCTCTGCATACCGAAGGGGTGGGAGGCAGCACCTGAAACTCCCCTGGCAGGCACATCAGTCAGAATGCAATGTGCAGAGTGCAGATCATAGTAAAACATTTACGATTTAAAACAGTTAAAGCATTTTGCTTTCACCAACAAATAGAAGCTAATATGAGTTGACATAAAAATATTTCCATATTAGTGGTGCTTAGTGTTGTTGTCAGTTATAATTGGTGCTTAAAGGTGTAATTTGAATGACAAGATTCCCTCTTGTGTATTATACTGAACACAACTTATTTGCAAACTACAAGCTCTTTGAATCAGATACCCTTTCTCAATTTTTCCCCCTGGCCCTGGGCCCCCAGCAGTTAAACACTGTAATATTTATGCTCCTGCTCCGCACCAATGTCTTCTACTTATGAATTGTACCTACTGTCACTATGTCCAGCCAGGGCATAAGCCTACCTTCAGCTCCTTTGCTGCTTTACTCTAAGGGGTATATTTATTATGCTGTGTAAAACGAAATTCGCTGAAAAAACAGTGCAAAGAGCTGTATAAAATATTGCATGGTATATGCAAATTTTACGCCATGCGAACACCAGATTTGCCAATGTTATTTTACATTGCTTCCATCGGAAGTCCTTTTAAAAAACAAGTCAAAATTGTACACTTTTTTTACACTGCGAATCCTGGCGATGTGTGCTGTATTATCCCTACGTTTTTTACACTGCATAATGAATATGCTCCTCTATGTCAACTCCCAGGATCATCCCCTGATTTATACACAAATTTGTCCAGAGGGCTCTCACTGAACATCTGAAAATCTGTCCATGTCATCCTCACTGTTATGTACTAGTACCTTTCCTTTTATGCACAAATTCCACTCTTGCTTGAGAATTGGTAAATAGCTCCCTCTAGTGATTATTCAATGTATTGTGTTACAGATAACAGCAGATCAATTTGCTTTTCTATATTTTAAGTTTACAAATGAAGTAAAAACCAGCAGGTTATTAAACATGTTGGGGCAGATTGCAAAATATTTCAATTTCTCAACTCATAAAATAGAGCACAAAAAGTTGCACTGGTTATTATATACAGTCGCCCCAAGTGGTGCATTTATATGTGAGAGGAGTGAATTGGATAGGCAACCCCTGGAAAGCATCCTGCCTAGAGCGGAGCCAAGTAGTATTTGTAACTGAGGCAATGCTATACTTGGGTTGGAACCCTTACCCCATGCCATACACACTTGTGTATTTATGTTTTGCAAACCAGTTGAAAACATAATTTGGCCTCTTCATAGGTCCCTGGTGCGGCCTCATCTGGAGTATGAAGTGCAGTTTTGGACTCCAGTCCTTAAGAGGGATATAAATGAGCTGGAGAGAGAGCAGAGACGAGCAACTAAATTGGTTAGAGGGATGGAAGACTTAAATTATGAGGGTAGACTGTCAAGGTTCGGGTTGTTTTCTTTGGAAAAAAGGCGCTTGCGAGGGGACATGATTACACTTTACAAGTATATTAGAGGACATATAGACAAATAGTTCTGTTTTCCCATTAAATGGATCACTGCATCAGAGATTATACCTTTAAACTAGAGGAAAAGAACTTTCATTTGAAGCAACGTAGGGGGTTCTTCCCAGTGAGGACAGTGAGGTTGTGGAATGCACTGCCCGGTGATGTTGTGATGGCTGATTCTGTTAATGCTCCCCGAGGAGCTCAGATGTTTTCTTGGACAAGCATAATATCCAAAGCTATTGTAAAACTAAAATCTACCGTTAGTATAGATATTGGTATATAAAGTTTATACAGATGCACTTCATTTGGAGGGGTTGAACTTGATGCACTTTGGCCTTTTTTTCCAACTAAACCTGCTGGTGGTTGCTATGGGTTATTAGACAAGCAGGAGACTTTTGATGTTTTTCATTACCCCTAATTACCCCTTATTTCTACAAGCAAATAGTGAAATATAAAGCGGACATTTCTGCTGCCATCTAGTGACACTTATAAAAACTACTGTAAGTATCAGTCTTTTGATAGTTATCCTCTCACTATAAAATGTGTTACAGAAAAATCAGTTAATTTGCACCAAACAAATCATGCCGCTATCGCTTTGTACAATATCTATGTAACAGTTATTTTGGTTACGGGTCGTCTCAACCTTCCTGTTTTTACTACTTCTCAGTTCCCAGACCTTGGCAAAGGGGTCCACTCCTAGCAACTCCCAGTAGGCATTCATACTAATAGATTCTGTATCTTTGGATGGGCCCCCCTTATGGAATGTAGGAAGGAATACCACTCTGGTATGAGCACACAGCAATTACTCTTGATCAAATAACTTTGGGCACCAGTGGTTCTTAAAAGAGTGGAACAATTTATTTAAGAGCTGGTACACTATCAGGATGACAATTCCTTCTTCCACCTTTCCATCCATAACTTTCCTATCAATCAGACATGGAAGATAGGGAGCACCAAGTGGGAACAGCCCACACCAGGACCATGTGCTTACGCCCATCAGTGCTCTGTTCTGCCCCCCATGATGAGTTTTTATCCAGTGCAGAGTAGCGCCAGCCTCCTGACTGAAGTGATCTGTTAGCACTAAAGGGTGTACTTTTGTAGAGTTTTTTTTATAAAGCTAATAGTTATCTGAGTGTATACAGTATACCCTACTTAACTCAAAATACCATCAGGGGCACAGTGACGTAGTATTGCATACTGTCGTCTTTTTCCTGGGTTAAATTTTTTCATATACAATAGCTGGTAAAAACACTATAGTAGAGTTTTGGGGACAATAACTTAAAAATCACCACCTGCACCAAAAGCAACCACGGGCAACAACTGAAAAAAAAATGAAGAATATACAGGTATGGATCCTGTTATCCAGAATGCTTGGGACCTGGGGCTTTCCAGATAACAGATCTTTCCATAATTTGGATCTTCATACCTTAAGTCTACTAGAAAATCATGTAAACGTTAAATAAACCCAATAGGCTGTTTTTTCTTCAATTAAGGATTAATTATTGGTTGGTTATTGGTTAATTATTACAGAGAAAAAGGAAATAGTTTTGAAAAATTTGCATTATTTGGATAAAATGGAGTCAACTGCAGACTTTTCTGTAATTCAGGGATTTCTGCATAATGGATTTTCAGATAACGGATCCCATGACTGTACTTCCAAAAATCAGCAATATGTTCTCATAAATGAAGCTCTGATTACGACAGTTATTTATTTATTTTGGAACAGATGAAAGCAAATATATTTTCCAATCCCTTTTTTGTGACAGTAACATCCTGACCTGGCACTTCCTCCCTGCAGTGTTCTTTTATTACCATGGCTTCCTGTTTCTCTTGTTTGATTTATATTGGGTCAGCTTAAAGAAAAAAAACATAAAATGCGTGGGAAAAAAAGTAAAAGCTTGCTTCTGGTCAATTTGTTGCGTTCGTCAATTAAAGCTTTTCTCTTTTCTTCCTGTGGGTTTTTCCTATACTTATTTATGAAAGGAGGGGACAAAACTTCCAATAACATCACAAGTGTTCTTTAGTTCTGAATCACACATGACCCATTGTATGGCAGCGAGCTGCATTTGCTTACTAGCTAGCTACTCATCACTGATTCCAGAAAAATTAAGCAATTCTCATTTAACAAAAATATATATGAAACAAATCTTACAAGCTGCAATGAATAAGCCTCTCTGTAAATATCTGAAGGGTGGATATTATTGCCAGAGAAAATGTCATTTAAGATTCCTAAGGGAAGAGTTTCTGCCAAAAATATTGCAGTTGCCGAAGTACAGTGAGGATTCCAGCATTGTTTCAGGAATTCTTTTTTCATTTTTAATAACAAGTGAAGAATAATGACCATCCATGTGTATACATTACTTTTCACACATGCAATATATGAACATACTAAAAGTAGTGACCTAAATCTGGGAAAGGTAAATCCTACCTGTATAACAAGTGCTGGCTTACATGTATGTGAGTATATACAGAGAAACGATTAGGCAAAAGATTGCACACGCACACCTAGCCTCTCCAAAAGGTTACGTACGGTGCCTGGGGTATAGGAGGACGGCCCCTCCACAGTTAATGAACACAAAGTAACTCCAGCAAACGTAACATGCTCAAGGGATTGCTCCCGTGTTTAATGTCAATCCAACAATACAACGTTTCGGGGGCGTTAAACACGGGAGCAATCCCTTGAGCATGTTACGTGTTCTGGAGTTACTTTGTGTATATACAGAGAAAGGTCTGTATAAGTATGTGCACTGAGGGATTTTGGAGGGGTCAAACTTGATGGACTTTTGTCTTTTTTCAACCCAAATTAACTATGTGAATATTCATAAATTGAGTTATTACAAAATGCTCCATCATGTAGGAGAACTTTATTGTGTTTGGAATATTACTATAAAAACAGGGAGTCAGCTTTGCAAATAACATAGTTACATAGCTAATTTGGGTTGAAAAAACACCAAAGTCCATCAAGTTCAACCCCTACAAATGATGCCCAGTGCAAATATATACATACACATTTTTAATTATAAAGTTCTATCTGAACACTCACATATATTAACTGCATATACCAATATCTATTCTATAATTCCCTGAACTGCTGTTCTTTCCCTGTCCAAATGCATAGTAAATTGTCGATATAGCGAATATATAGCTATACACATTAGCATTAAGCTGAGTAACAAAACCAATGTCACTAGACACTTTGCAGAGTGCAATGAGAGCAACTTGAAATATTTTTCCATACAAGGGATAGAACAGATTAGAATAGGTACTAGAGGAAGAGACTTTTTGACAAAATTGCGTAAAAGGGAAGTATATTGGATATTCCATTTACAAACTAGGCTGCCACTTGGATTGAATTACATTTTTGATGTAACCTGTTATATATAATTATATTTATGCTTTTCATGACTTTGTATATTGTATATTTATTTATAATACCCTGTAATATGGATTTTGCATAATTTAGTATCAACAGCAAAATTAATGTTACTGACTACAAGTTACTATATACAAGACATACATTTAGGCTGACTTGACAGCCCCATGGGTAGTGATCGCAGCCCTGGGTCCAGAATCACTCCCAAACTGAATCACCCACGATACTGGCAATGGATCAGGTGGTTGGTGTAGATCTGGTAAAGCCCACTGACAGTTTATTTATGTATAATGCCCCATCTCTAAGCACAGTAGGTCCAGAAAGTGAATATAAGCAGGTGTTCTTGGAAATTCCTATGCTGTTTTTCCATGTGCCATTTGGCATATGGAAAGGGTGTCACTAGGACTGAATGTGGTAGGGTAATTTATTTTGCTGTAGAAGGGAATATAATGTATGCATTACCACTTTATAAATATGGAATTCATTTAATTTTGTACATGTTTGTGATATAAAATTAATATTGCATCTAGTAAATAGAAATAATAAAATAAATAAATATAAATTCTGCCCAGGAGTAATATAGACTTTATACTAGGGTTATTGTTACCCTGAAAACGCACCAGAAAAAAATGTCATTCTTTAAAGGCTGAATAGAACTAGCACCAATACTAACCCTAAAGAATTCTACTTACAGTTCTAACCCCCTGTCCCTTGGACCAGTCGGCCAGCTTGTCGGTAACAGTTTACAAGTAAATTACATTATTGTTTTCTGTTCAGAAGTTGACAAGACATGTGCTAAAGGTAGAAGCTGAACTTGCTGATAAGCACATTTGACTTGCATATGATTCTGTTCCTAAACCTGAATGATAAATCCTTCTTTGTTTAATAGTTCAGAGCTAACTATTTTTATAGACTTTAAACTTCATGATTATTTATATACAGACACACTTTATGAAAATGCCAACTATTGCTAATAGTAATTATTATTAAACCATGAACATAATGAGGCTCTATATACACTGTCTGTATGAAACATATTATAAGTTAGGCATCACCAGTCGTTTAACAGATAAGTTACATAGTTCTTCTGAAGCAAAGGTCAGGTTCATTTCCTCTCTCACTGCTGGTTGTCTCCCTGCATCAATCTGTTTCTCCTACTCACAGAAACGCTGCCCTGAAAGAGTATTATTTATGCAGAAGGGAGGACAGGCTGGAAGGAGAGGACAACACTCAGATATGCTTCCTGCCCTCGGAAAGAGAGGCTTCCACATTCCTCACATTCCCTGTACCAGCTGGTCCTGACTCTGCTCAAATTCAGTTCACCTGCTAATCAGGGCAATGCTCTGTCTAATCTTCCTCCAATCCTGCTTTTCCTCTATCTGCTCTTTGCTTTTCAAACACTCACATCAATCACTCATGATGTTGTTCCCGGAAACATATTAAATTGAGAGGGTTGATTACAAAATTGCATCTCAGCAGTTTCCAGGTTTTTTTCCCACTAGTGAACATCACACCATATTCCAGTTAATAAATAACCAAAGGAAAAGAGATGCATTTTCTCTTTAGGGAAAAACTGATCTTAGTGCCAAGTAAATAACTATGGGTTTTACAGTTAAGTGGCAATGAATTAAAGGAAACGTATGTGTGGACCTCTCCATAGGTTTGCTAAATAGCTAAACCATAGCTCCAATGAGTGTAGGGATATAGTTCACTATGCACCTTTATGCACCATGTTAGTTCTCCAAAGCAAAAGCAGTGTTTTTAGAACCAGTTAAAACAAACACAACAAAAATAAAAGTCTGTAGGTTCAGTCACATGGGATATTTGGTTGGTAACTGAGGTATAACTGTACACAACAATTGCCAGCTGGACTAACTGTCCAACTTTAACATGACAAAACATTCAACCAACATGATTTACTCTGAATATACTCAAAAGTGAACACCTGGACCAGTTAAAAGCCTTGTCCAAAAGCCTTCTCCTAACTTTCAGACCCTCCTTCTAAATCATCAGGGCACTATCCCATCTAACAGTTATCCATGAGGCTCAAGCATACCTGACTTGTTTGTCCTCTCAGTTATATGTTTCCATATACATTACTCATTGGTCTCCTTCCTGTCATGACCAACAGTTCCAGGCTCCATACACACAAATATACTTCTGATTTTTCTACACTGAGTCCACAAATAGCAATTTTCTAGCTCATTTATAAATTAAAGGGCTAGTAGGATTTATTTACAACTTTTAAAAGCTCATCCTTAAGCACTTGGTGGGGCCTAAAGGAGAAGGAAAGTCATCTTCCACTTGAGGGTGCTGAATGTTAGGCACACACATGTGATTGTATATACTTACCTGAAACCCCAGGCCGGTGCTCCTATGAGCAGAAAACTGCACAGTAGAGTGAAAAGCCGAACTTTAACTAAAAAGTCGTCTATTTCGTTCTACTGCGCATGTGTCTGCCCAGGAAATTTGAAGAAAGAAGAAGCCTGAAGAGGATCACTCCGTGGTGCTCGCTGGAAGAACCCGAGCAATGCAGTTTTCTGCTGATAGGAGCACCAGCCCGGGGTTTCAGGCAAGTATTTACAATCACTTGTGGGTGCCTAACATTTGGCACCCCCAGGTGGTAGAAGATTTTCCTTCTTCTTTAACCTAATGGAATGCCATGGTCAATCCTCTAGTGGTGAACAAACCACCCATAACAAATTAGTAGTACTAAGAAATAATACAATTCATAATTTCAAGATGAGTGCGAATTAACAATAGATACTACCTTGATCCAAAGTTCTTTGCAGACTCTTGGAGGAAGTGGAATTTTACATGTTCCCCAAATTTGATAGCACTTGATGTAGCATTACTAAGTGCTCTTCAGCAAAATCACATACAATCATTACTTGCATGCCTACCCGCTAGATTAACAACTAACTTTGTGCTCTCTGGAACTGAGGCAACCAATCTCCTTGCAAAATATCACCAGGGTCAGACTGGGCAGACGGGACACTGAGAAAAAAAATCCGATAGGCTTTGCCGACACAGGCTTGCCCCCCAGCCGGAAACTGTGGGTGCTGCGTTCCCCACTACACAACCAATTATGGCCAAAAAGAGCAGGGAAAAGGTTTGGGGTATGGGTGCACAAATTGGAGGGGTGGGGGTACCTGCCTCTTTATGGGCTTGCCATAAGGAGGATCTAGCAACTGGGGTGGGAGGTCCTGAGGTGTCCGTCACTGAATATCACTTACAAAGTTCTTGCTTTTCAAGGAACTAGAGTTTAAAAACTAGCTTTACTGACTGTGGACTTTTTGGAACCTTGTGTTGAAGTTTAACTTCAAAATGGTTAGCAGTGGCATTGAAACAAAACATTATTGATACTGATGGGAAGATATGGCTTGTAATCAGGGTAATGGACTCCAAATGCATCGAAGTAATGGGAGTTTTTTTTCTAACTCCAAATGTATTAGGCTGCATTTTTAGCATGTTTTTCTCACATTTTCCCTGCAGCATATTTCTTGCTTTTTTTGCTGTGAAAATTTTCACTTTGGTTACAATATGGGTAGCCCAACTCTTATATTCAGCACACTATACAATGTTGAGATTTTCTATTCTTCTATTTCTCTGTGGGTTGCCTAAGGGCACAAGGTAAAGAATGTGGCTTATAAAAAATCGCCTCTGCATCAAAAGTCAGTCTGATAGATGCCTTTAGTCTCTTTATATTCGTAGCTCCAAATGATTCTTCATTGAAAAGCAGTTTCTATGTAATGCTGAAATGTAGACTAGGGTTAGGAAAGTCTTATGTTACAGATCTTGTTTAATATTTGAATTCATACATTAGAGACTGCTGTCTTTCCTGTAAGCAGAGAAGTGTGAAATGGCTGTCTGAATATATAATTTGATGTGGAAGAAAACAGGTTCCTCATCCGCAGAATTTACATACTATGTGTTTGTTTGATTAAATCTCTCCTCAAAATGGAATCAATTTGTTACACATCAGCAGTTTCCTGGGATAAAATGCTCGAGTTTTATCTCAAACTTTATGTACACCAAAGATGCCCTGTAAATCCAGCAGTTTATGCAACTGTGCTCTCTGTATAAAAAAAAGATTGCTGTTGGGCTGTGCATTGGTAGTGTACCTACGAGTACGTTACTGCTGCTTGAGTAAATGTGTATGCTGGTATTGGATCTATGATATCAAATGCTACAATTAGTATAGATACTGGTATATACAGTTTATATGAGTGTGTGAAGGGGTATGTGCGAGTATGTGTATTTATGGGCACTGGGTTTCATTTGGAGGGGTGAGCTTGATGGACTTTGGTCTTTTTTCAACCCGATTTAACAATGTAACTATCTTAGTTGGGATCAAATACAAGTTACTGCTTCAGTATAACAAGAAAAGGAAATTTCTAAAATTTAAAAAAAAAATGTGAATTATTTGATTAAAACTGAGTCTTTGGGAGATATAATTCGGACGTTTCTTGATATCAGTTTCCGGATAATGGAATCCATACCTGTATGACCAAGTAAAAGTTGCATTGTGAAAGTGTAGCAGTCTTCTGTAGTGTTACTGTAAGCTGGTGTTCCTACCATGGTAAGGAAACACACCTAAGGTGGTAAGTGACCCTCCAAGGTTCAGTATTAAGTTGTGCACAGAATTTAATGACTAGAGATAGGAACATTAACTAGCTGTAACAAACTACTGAACAATCTGGATCTCCCATAACATGGACTGAAAGAGTTTTCTGTTTATTGTTATTGTCTTTTTTTAGATATTATAGTTAATTGCACTTAGATGTTAAGTGGGTATAGTTACATTCATTTTATGTCTACCATCACCAACTACAGCATTTGTATGTAAGGTTGCTGCGTAGGTAGTGTTACCTGAAGTTATGGTCCTCCCACCTCCAGCTCTTGTATATAAGGAGGCTAGGGGGTATGCCCCACAGCAAAACATGCTTGCTAAGATTCTGTTGTTATAAACCTTGCTGAATAATATGGGGCAAATTCACTAAAGTGCAAAGTGCCTAACGCTAGCGCAAATTCGCCAGCGTGATGTCATTTCGTTACTTAGCCAATTTAACGGGTGCTGGCGTAAATTCGCTAGCGAAGTGTACCTACTCTAGCACTACTTCGTACCCTTACGCCAGGCGAAGTTGCACTATGACGAAGGGACGTAACTATGGTAATTCACTAACTTGCGCATTTTACTGAACATTACCTCTTGCGCCAGACTTGCCTTCGCCACCTCAGACCAGGCGAAGTGAAATAGAGCAGATAGGGCTTGCTTCAAAAAAAGTTGAAATCTTTTCTGTCCCAAAAAACCCTGGTGTCTTTTCCTTTTTTAAGGGTGATAGGCTGAAAAAGATCGTAAATTGTTTTGGGGTACCCTCCTTACCCCCTATATTTCCTAACATATGGCACCTAAACTATACAGTGGGCACATGTGTAGGGCAATATAACAACTCTATTTTATTTTATGAAGCTTTCGCAGGCTTGTGTAGTGTAATGTTTTTGCTGCTACATATATGTCCATTGTACTTTAACTTGGTGCCGTATGCAAATAAGGCATCGCTAGTGTAACTGTGCTTTCCTTGACGAATTAACACTAGCGCAACTTCACTACCTTTTGCCTCCCTGAGCGCAACTTTGGATTTTAGTGAATTAGCGGCGCCCTGGCGAAGTGTGGCAAAGCCTGCGCTAGCGCAACTCCACAGGTTAGTGAATTTGCCCCTATATGTCTGCTGAGTGATCCACTTTAAATAAGGATATATAAACCGTTCATTTTTTTTTTAAAAAAAATTTCCAGCATGTCATGCCTTACTTGCCCCCACTTCCCCACCCAATGCTGACTTCATATTTATAGAAAAGATATGTAACTCAACACTTGAAATTGCTGTCAATGAAAGGATCAAATCACAAACTAAGCAACCATCACAATAAAAAAAAAGTCTGCCAGGGCTCACAATTTCATTGTCTTCTGGTCTTGCTCTGCGAGGCTTCGATCAAAGATCAGCAATGAAAACTCACCTTTCCCAGTGATATGGGACTGAGCTCATCACGATGAAGGAGACACGGGGTGATTTGCTGCAAACTGTGATATTATGATTATCATGTTTATACAAATGAAACAAAAGAATGCAGAACATGAATACTCATTGGGTGTTAAACCTTTGTCCCAAGATGCTTGCTGTCCTGGGCTTGACTTTATGCAGTAGGTATACTAAACAAACTGTAAGCTTTAACAATAAGCTTACAAAGTGTAAACTGTAATTTGTAGGTATTTTCAGCATCAACTCCCTTTCAATTATGTTATTTATTTTCTTTTCTTGAACATACTCTTTCTGTACAAAGGAAAAACAGTACTAGAATGCAGACCCCTTGGGCAAGCCCCTAAAATGTAAAGGGGCCATAGTAAACAGAAATAAAATAAGAAATATATATATATATTTATATTTAAAGAAAGTGAATTTAATATGCTTAATATGTAAGCCTTATTCCCAAGCAGATGGTGTCAGAGGAGGCAGGAAGAAGAGAAATGATTTACAAACTAATGGACAAGGCTTTGCATTCTGAACCTCATATCATTCATCTCAGTGGCATTTCAGGTGTGATCATGATATGTTCCAAAGTAGTTGAGGTGGCAAATTTTAGAAAAAGTGGTAGTAAAACAGGGCCACGATCTAAAGAGGGTGCTACTCCAACGTGAGTGTTACTGGATATGGCTCTTACAGGCTAGACACGCCTTAGGTCTAAATGAGGAGTTTAATATGGCCTGTTTTTTATAATAATTCTTTATAATAATTTCTTTGGCTTTATTTGTCTTCCAGGTGAATGCTATATTGTTCCCTTCTATATCTTGCTGTCCCTTTGTTTAGGGTAAGAAGTGTTAATTCACTTATTTTTATTGTAAATGTCATTTTGTATTTATGTCTGTTTTATACTTCTGATTGGTTCACTAGAATGCACTTGGCAACTTCATTTTTCTATTAATGTATTTTTCTACTAAAGTATTTTATCTTTGTATATTTATATACTTCAATGTTTTAAGATGTAAAGTTTTTTATGAAGCTAGAATATTTTTTTCACTAATTTTTGCAGGATCACTGACACACTGATGACCCACACTTTGGAATGATCTATCATTGGTTGTTGGACAATACTTTATTTGCATATCAAATGCTTTATTTATCATTGGTTGTTGGACAATACTTTATTTGCATATCAAATGCTTTATATTCACCCTTTGCACTGTGTTCCATATGCTTGAGAAAGGGGCGTGACCCCAAAAAGTTGCACTTCGCAATAAACACGCATGGCAGCTTGCTAGCAAATATCCTGTGTGCCTTGGGATTCTTTCTGCTGGACTGTTCCAATGTAGTGGCATTGTATGGCATTGTTTCTGGTTTATCAGAAGTATTCAGAAATATGGTTCTCATTAGCATCTGATGCCTTTTTATTGTGCACATTTATTTTTCAGTGTTCATTAGCTATGTGGCATCATACTCTACCTTTGTGAATATTGTATTTAACTTTTCTACAACCATCACACCCACTATCAGAAAGCTTAGAGAAACCTGGCTTTTCTTCCTTCAAAGCCTGTGGACTTATGACCCCAGTGGGTACATGTACAGCTGCTTTAACCATAGGGCCAACTGGGCATCTGCCCAGGGTCCACTGATTTGAGGGGACGAAGTGTGCCCCAGAGTTTTTTAAATGTAATTTATTACCCCTCCACTCCTGCTGCCCTCCTTACCCCCACCACTTTCTGTCTTGCTCGTAGGGATTCACTGTGGAATGCACAGCCATCTTGGATTTTCCTGCAGCGTACTCAACAGGCAGACAGAGAGACGGAGCGTGCCAAGTATCTGTGTGAGCACGAGGAGTTAATGGAGTGCTTATTGGGCATTTTTCAATTATCTTACTAGCAGTCTGAGATTGATGGATTGCTTATTGACAGCTATTGGCCATTTCTTCAATGATTATATTGGAACGGCTGGGGTTAATATTCTAATTATCATCTGGGGTAATTACATATCTCCCAACATTCAAAAAAATAGACAGAGGGACAAAAAGTTGTGTGAGCGTGGCAATTTTTTGACCATGCCCATTTTATTTCCACACCCCCTGATTACCATGTCTATTTTACAAAATTTGGCAGGTTATGAAAGGTTGAACACATTTCTTGGAGTTTTAATGCAATTTTTTTTTGTTATAACAGTTTTGCTAATGAAAGTGAATTTCCCATTAAACTGCTAGTCTCAGTTCTCCCAAGAGACTTGCTTATCTCAAATTAGGGATGCACCGAATCCACTTTTTTGGATTCGGCCGAACCCCCGAATCCTTAGTGAAAGATTCGGCCGAATACCGAACCGAATCCGAACCCTAATTTGCATATGCAAATTAGGGGTGGGAAGGGGAAAACATTTTTTACTTCCTTGTTTTCTGACAAAAAGTCATGCAATTTCCCTCCCGTCCCTAATTTGCATATGCAAATTAGGATTCGGATTCGGTTCGGCTGGGCAGAAGGATTCAGCCGAATCCGAATCCTGCTGAAAAAGGCCGAATCCTGGCCGAATCCCGAACCGAATCCTGGATTCGGTGCATCCCTATCTTAAATAGTGACAATTGTATCTTTGCTTATCTTCAATTGTTACAAAAATATCCAAGTGCAGCTGCTGAGTGTTCTGGGCTTTCTGCCAAAAATTAATTAAGTTTCAGAAATGTTGTATCTTTTTCTGGTGTCAATGCAGGAGATCAAAGAGAGAGTCGGGACATTTCAGTAACAAATCCGGGACTGCCGACTGAGTAGTCAAAATCAGGACTGTCCCTCAGAAAATGGACGGTTGAGAGGTATGTAATTATGCTGATTAATTATTTTCTGTAGTATTTATACTGGCACATCTAGGTTTAATGTGCCCGATATCCATTTTAATTAGAGCGCAAATTGTAGTGCGTGTGCATGCACAGAAGCGCAAAAAATGTAGAAAAAGCAGAGAGTTGGGAACCGTACTTGGGGTAGGTAACAGAGGAGGTAAGTGCCTGGCGACCCTCCAGCTTTGCGCCCTAGACATGTGCCTACTCTGCCTACCCCTAGTTCCAGCCCTGATTAAATGGCACGTCTGGGGTTAATATCCTCATTATTCATTTTGTATAGTAGTTATACTGGCTTACATGGGTTGTGTTGTGGTAAAATGAGTCTTGTGTTTAGGGGTGTGGTCATGAAGTGGGCATGGCTTCAAATTTTGACACGCTACGCGCAGCACAGTAGTGTGGGCCCACCATTTGGTTTTTTGCCCAGGGCCCACCAAGGCCTTACAATAGCTCTGGGTATATTTAAGTATGTAAAATAGAAATATTTCCATAAAGTTACCCAAATATCCAGTACACTGGCAGTGCATTCAGTTAAAGCTTTTGGATATTTTTTTTTTAAATACTTCTCTTTCTGATAAATATGCAGGCAAGGCATGACTAAACTCTCTCTTTTTTGTTTCCTCTGGAAGGATGAAGATATACATTCATGTAATGTGAAGCAAACATAATTAGATCCTGTATGTTTCCTTTCCACAGCATGCCTTTCTGAACACTTGGCAACTTTTCTAGGCAATATTCTGTTACAAAATCATTTATCATCATTTCAGTTGTTTGCACAAATGTTCACAGGAGACCAATGGTTTGCTAGAACTGCGCGTTAAAAAAAAAAAAAACGAACCATTTATTTTGGCCATGTGTGTTTAATAATTTTTACTCTAGATCCCTTTCTTCCTCTCTTTAAATATAACCATGCTGTGTGTTTCTTTAGATCTGTGCGTGTGTGTAAATAACAATTTGCTGCAAAATTGTGTTTGCTTGCATTCTGTTACCAATCATACACATTTTACAATGAATTGTGTTCTGTCTGAAAATGCCAGGAATGTGAGAGTTTCCTGTTTTCTTCCTCTTTTGACAGGATCTATTCAGTCTGAGAAAATACAGCTTTGCAGACTTCTGGCCTGTTTGCTGCTCCCCTAAGTCTGCCAGCATGTGAAGACTAACTATCCATAGTTAGCAGTGGAAGAATACATTGCAGGTTCATGCTCTTGTAATGTTATTGTACTCAGTCCCACTGATTCTCAGACAAGGGACCAGATTCAATTCAGTGAGAAAAGGGTTTATCACGTGAAAATTCATAAACATGATTCAATTCGAGATTAGTGAAGGGCGAATTTGGGGCGTTTCGCTTTGCTGAAAAATTCTCCCGAAATGGCGAAAAATTAGCGAAACTGCGCTGGCGTCTCATTTTTGATGCCAGCATCCATTTTTTGACTCCGGCAAATTTTCGCGACTGTTTCGCAAATTTATCTGCTGGTGGCGAATCACGGGAATTAGAGCCTGGCGAAAAAATTCGCCCATCACCATCACTATTCAAGATGTATTTTAAATCAGAAAAACAAGGTTTTTCACCTGAAAACTCTATTGAAGTTTATGGGAAAAACTGGAACTGAATTAGAAGAAAAGTTTTTTTCCTCGAATTGAATCTCGCCCATGACTTTTCACGTGATAAACCATGAGATAACTTTCTATCACTGAATTGAATCTGGCCCAGATTGTTAAAAATGTATTCAATACCAGGTTCACAGAGGAGATTTGCTGTATAATACAGGCAGAGTGCAACTGTTTCTACAAAAACATAAGCTTGCCACATAGTGTTGATTATTCAGTCAGTACTATTAGTGTGACCTCATGCCAGGGGCTAATAGGCCATTAATACAAGAGACTTTTGTGCAATATTTTTATATGTTGATCTGTATGAAGAGGGGACTATGGAAAACACATAGAATTGATTTAATGCAAACTAGGACCACATAAGAATTACCTTCTAGCATATACCCGAAGACTCTTATAAGTTGTCAGCTATTATCTTTGCACCATCCATTCTCTACAGTGTGACCAACACACTCTCTCTTACTGCTCAGTTTAGCATAATTCTATAGTTTATACCCGTATAACTAGTACACACCCCTACTTTTTTTTACTGGAATTCACATAAAGAGGTTTGCATACACTAAAAAAGTGCAAGAGGAGATTGAAACACAAAAAGCTGCCTATCATGAAGATTTTCAGGTAAAGAGGCAGCAATGTTTTCTGGGATGACCCCTTAATTGTCAGGAGGCTCATGGGCATGCATTGACCATTGAATAAGCAGAAAAATACCTGGTTTAGCCCAATTGCCCATAGTAAATTTCCTTATTCATTTATTTAATTTACCACTAGCATAAGACATATAATGAATATTTGAATCAATGTCTTTTATTCCCTGTTTAACCCTCCTGTTGACCATTCCAATTTTTTTTCCCCATTATCCGGAAACCTGTATCCAGAAAACTCCAAATTACGGAAAGGCTGTCTCACATAGACTCCATTTTATCCAAATAATCCAATTTTTTAAAAATAATTTCCCTTTTCTCTGTAATAATAAGACAGTACCTTGCATTTAATCCAAACTAATTAATCCTTATTGGAAGCAAAACCAGCCTATTGCTTTATGTAGTGTTTATATGATTTTCTAATAGACTTAAGATATGAAGATCCAAATTACGGAAAGATCCATTATCCGGAAAACCCCAAGTCCTGACCAAGCATAGTACAGGTCCCATACCTGTACTACGTTATGATGACCTATTTTAGTGTTGTACTCCTTAATTTTTGAGTAAAATAATACTTGATGGTTACATAAAACTATGTAATATGCTGTTAAGAATTTGCAAAAAGTGAACATGCCAGGAAACCATTCCCAGAGTGATATTTGGTTGGTAGGTTGGAAATTATTGAATTGAAAGGTGAGTGTAACGTAAAGTATCCCAAACCAGAACTAACTCCAAGGACCAAGTCAGGGTTCAGTCTTCTGCCTATAGCAGCCGCCTTTGGCTTCGCGAGGAGCCCTCCGCTACTCAGATGCCGCCAGTACTTTATGACCAAGGAGAGAGTTCTGAGCAGGCTAGGGAACCAAAGTACGCAGAAGGGACAAAGGAGCAGACAATGTAGCTGTGGAACAGGCAAGGTCAAAACCAGATGGCTATGCAGTACCAAATCAGATAACAGAAGAGTAGTCAAGGTCACAGGATGATATCAAAACCAAAAAGCAGAGTGGTACAAAATCAGGATCCAGAGAATAGTCAAATAACAGGCCGAAGTCGGTAGATGCAGCAAAATGGCAGAGTCAGGAACAGGCAAAGGTCAGGAACAAGAATTGACTTAGAAAAATACAAGAGATCCTCTGCACTCAACCCATTATCAATATATTGAAAATTGACTTAGAGAAGCACACCCAGAAACTATAGGAATGGACCTTTTTGTTACAGTATTCTTACAGTGAATTTGCTAATAATGGCATGGGATATACACTTGAAAAAGGGTTGTACCCGAAACATGTAGTGTTTTGCACTGCTAATAAAAGAAACACATGCAGTTTGAAAATACTGCTTTGAAGCTGTTTATTCCAACTTTATTACAGTATCTTATGGGTTGTGTCATTGCCTACCTAGCCAGAAACAAAGGGACCAATAATGAAAAGGAGTAGGCATTGAAAGTAGGGATGCACCGAATCCACTTTTATGGATTCGGCCAAACCCCGAATCCTTCGCTAAAGATTCGGCCGAATACCGAACCGAATCCGAACCCTAATTTGCATATGCAAATTAGGGGTGGGAAGGGGAAAACAGTTTTTACTTCCTTGTTCTCTGAACAAAAAGTCACGTGATTTCCCTCCCCGCCCCTAATTTGCATATGCAAATTAGGGTTCAGATTCAGTTCAGCTGGGCAGAAGGATTCGGCCGAATCCGAATCCTGCTGAAAAAGGCCGAATCCTGGCCGAATCCCGAACCGATTCCTGGATTCGGTGTATCCCTAATTGAAAGGATAAATACCTCTGTGTTTTACCATAGCCTGTACAAAGAGAAAACATAAAACTGTCTATTATGCACTATGCACAGGTAAGCAAAGACGATTTATGAGTTCACTGTACCTTTCAAGGTTCCCCTCCTCTTAAATTCAACAACTACAGCCAGAAGTCCATCACCCCTACTGGGAAAGCACGCCCATAGCATCATTTGTGAACGCTATATAAATAGTAACATAAGGGGTTTTAGATGGGATTTCTTTTAATTGCTCATGAAAAAGGTTTTGCAGTTATTTAAGGTCAGTTTCTTTTGTTAATGTCTTCTATCCCTGAGCAGAAATAAAGTATCATGGTTATCGGAAATCTGCCACTGCTGCTACTATTAATTTAAACATTGTTACCATTCCTAAACAATCTGTTGTGCAAGTTATTTCAAATTTCTGAAATAGTGTTATATGATATGTTTAATTAAAGCAGAAGAAGAGAGCTCTCCTAGTGCAGATTATTTTATTATTTTTGGCACAGTTAAGAATTTATTTTATTCTGCCAAATGATGTATCTTTGATGAACAAGCCGGAGAAGGAAATAGGGAAAGCAGAGGAGTCACAAAGATATGAGATATGTGGGAAAGTCATTGCGCATTATGAAAATATTTTTGGACTAGCAAAGTATATAATCACAAAGATTTCCCCGAATACAATTTCACTAAAGAGAGACATAGCAACAAACAAGGTTCAAAGTTCTTCAAAAACACAGTCCCACTGCACTTCCAAATGTTACAATCACTAACTGGCTCGCCTGCACAGGCGAAAAAGAGGAAACAGGGAACAGGAAGTGGAACAGATGGGCTGGACTAGTAGGGTTTTTGCAAAAATCTTTCATAAATCAGCCCAAAACACAACTTTTCTCAGCACATTCCTTCTATATTTAAATGATTATAATGCACTGGCACATTCTTATTTTTTTCATAATATGTCTCCTTTAAATTTACTTGCTTGCAAACATGCTTATTACACTTGTACATTGTTCTGCTGATGAGCTCCTGTTGCTTGGCTTATTGACAAAGGAAGCTACTGGAGCTACTGCTTTCCTAAAAGTAGTGGCAATTCCAGGGTCCACACATCGACTACATCAACTAATACTTTGCATCAAAAATTACAGTAGTCTCTGAAACATTTAAACATAATATCCAAACAAAAAATTACATTTGTCTAGGTATTCCCCCCCCCATCATTAGAGTGAAATTAAGACATTTATAAGTCTATTAGTACCATTTATACATTAATCTAATTTATACCTGGTTCCGATACTAGACATAAGCCAGTACATTAGAGTCCAAAATCATACACACAAAGTGGGCCTGTTCTAAAAGAAGAACAAATAGTATATTGGGCTCATTTACATCTGCAGAGGCAGTCATCAACCTGCACTTTTTCCAGAGGTGAGTTGTGTCTAAAACCACTTTCATTAAAAGTACCTATATCCAAATGCGCTCTTCACACTTCCGTATAGTTGAGCTCATCGCTGCTCAGTCCTTCCTGTCTTCTATTCTGATTCAGGCACTGCTACTCCTATTGATGCAGGGCACTCAGGGAACCCTGGAGAGGGACTGTACATCTAATACAGGGGTGTCCAAACTTTTGGCTCGCCGGGCCACATTGGAAAAAGATAAAATTGTCTGGGGCCACACATGACATACGCCAAAACATGTTTGATTTGTAAGAGTAAAGGAAATACACAGAAAAGAACTACAATGCCAGTTGGATAACCAGATGGATCTATACACTGGAATATGGGACACCTGGATATTAAATAGACTTATTATTATATTATTATTACTAACTGGGCAATGGGCAGAGTCCCCCCTCCTCCTATTTCCTCGGGAACCAAGCGTTTCAAGCTGGGCCGCATTCATATGCATCCTGGGCCGCATGTGGCCCTCGGGCCGCAGTTTGGACACCCCTGATCTAATACATATAAACATTTTTGTGTTTCTCCTCCAAAGAAAATAGTTGAAGAAAGTGAAAAGATTTGTGTTTATGTAATAGCTGTATGTATTATATTCAGTGACAAGAATTGCTGCACTCTTCACACTAATCTCTAAGAGGGACATACCCTACAGTTTAGGAATATAATTTTAGATACCTTTCAATGTCCTTTCAACCAAAAGACACAGGAAAATTATTTTTAAATTACTGTACTTATTCTGTAAATTAATTCAGAGCACCATTGGACAATCAGGTATAATGGTACTGCAAATGTGGAGAGATAAACAATTAGGGGTCTATTTATGATGCTGTGTAAATAAATGGAGTGAAACTATACCGGTGATGTTGCTCATAGCAACCAATCAGATCTTTGCTTTTGTTTTCTAACTGAAATCTAATTGCTGATTGGTTGCTCTGGGCAACATGACCAGTAATGCTTCACTCCACTTTTTACACAGCATGATAAATAAACTCCTTAATGTGCTGTGTTGTAGATTGCTAAATGTATTATTTACTGTACCTTTCTATAAATAAAATGTTCCCAATGGATATTTTGTAATGAAAAGCTGCTATTTATGATTATCAGAGCCGAGCCTGTATCAGGATTCACAGTGCCTGAGATAGAGAAGACAGTTGGAGAAGGGTCCTAGCCCCCACTGTACTTGAATGCAAGTACAGTGTGCAAAGTGAAATTATGAACATAAATCTCCATGTTTGTACCCATAACACAGCATATTTCCTATAACTACAGTGTAATTGTGTTTTCACACTGAATTGTATCTGCTGCCATTGTGCCCAAAATGCACAAAACAGATGCAACTGGATTTGCACTTTAATGCAAAACAGGTGCAATTTAGGAAGCAAATATATGGTCTGGGATATAAAATGTATTTCCTTAAAGAAAATAAGGATATGGGTTATTTTTTATTATATTTTTCATGATGTATTTCCTCTTAACTTTGTCTCTCTTTTAATGATTTACAATTTATACCTTCCTCTGAATAATATGTATTTAAATATTAGGTTTTTTACCATTCCTCCTATATATTTGATTATACACTACACTTATTTCAGGAAATGAGGTACTTAGTGACGTTAATGGGATAGATTCAAAGCCTCATAACAAATGCATTTCACACAGCCAGCTCAACATGAATGGATTGTTGAGTACTGAGAGGAGTAAATGAGAAAGGAAGGGAATTAGTAAATGGAGAGTGGAAGAAGAAAATATGTCATAGCGGTAGTAGGCTAAAATATATCTTCTTCCTCCCTGTATTGATCAGCAATCAGCCGTGGTAGAGAGCATAAAAGCATTCGCCAAAATGAGAAATATCTTAAAATATGTGTGTACCTGAGATACATATACACACCTTTATATATCGAAGTCAGGCGCCTCATGTGTTATATCAGACTAGCCTGCACCCAACATAAACTCATTGTACATACAGCATTGCATTGCTAACCAGTATATGAATATCTTTATTTGAAGAATACATTATCTTAGTAAGGTGATGTAGTCAAATATCTGCTGTTAGACACAATGACTAAGAGCCTGGAAAGAAATATTACAGGAAAAGAGCAAAGTAGTAAGTATAGGGCATCATTGTGACCTGTTCCAAGAGGGGTTCACTGAACGATGCACAGAGTTTAGGCTGGTTTAGCTAATGAGTACAAGTACTTTATGCAAAAATGGGGTCAGTGATCAGGAGTAACCTCTATACACATCCCATCTGCCCCAGGTACTTTACTATTTAGGAACCAAAGACTGTGTCCTTTTCTTGATGTAGAATACACAGATTGCTTATTGAAATAATAATATTCATCTGTTCCTGTGGATATTGGCTGTGGTTAGTTACAGAATTAATGCAATTGCAAATGTGTAAATCAGGTCTTACTTCAGGGTTGATGGACCTGTATATTCCAAGATAAGCAAAGATTTTATTTAACCGTGTGAATCCCAGAGCAGAACCACTGCTTCTCCGGGTCAACAGGAACCAGTTGAGGAAGCAAAAACCACAGATCTTCTCCCCACTGGAGCTGTTTGAGGCACGAGACACTGGAAGTAGATCTAGCACATTCTTAAGTAAATATACCTCATACAAGCAGATCCCTGAATGGAAGCTAGAGTCAGTAGCAGAGGAAGAGAACAGGCTAAGCTGTTTCGCTTGCTGCCATCTGCACTTCATCTATTGAAACAGGCTGCTTTAGAAACCCTGGAGATGCCACCTGTTTCAGAGGCGCTGATAGCTCCAGGGTTTCCCTGCATGAATAGGAGCAACAGTAATACATTCAGGTCGTTTCAATTTGTCAGAGTTTGAAAAATGATAACTTTAAATTTACTTTAAAAAAACTCCCATGAATTTGAAATTCGACCCTTGATAAATGTGCTTCCGCATGTTGATGCACGTACCTTTAATGAATGGGATTAATTCTAGGATCATTCCTAGAATTAGAGTTTTGGCACAACAAAAATGAAGGGACTGCTATTATAAGAAACAAAAATATGTATTGGTTTGAAAAATACACATACTGGTTCCTTCAGCAGACATTTAAAATACTTAAACTTAATTGATCTCCCTCAGATCAAAACACTTCTGTTTGTTCATTGTAGTCTCAATTTCAGCCATAAAAATTTGTTTTAAGTTTTTTAAGTTTAGTTTCTTTTTATCTGTTTTTCACAGTTTCCTAGTGCAACGATTATGCACCACTTGTAAATCTATACAACTATTCCTGTGACACTGCAATACAAATATTTTAAATGTAACAGTGAAGGACCAGCAATCTTTTTAAATGTTATAATTTATATAGATACTTATTTTCTTTTCTTTTGGATTAGCTAAGGTACAATAATAATTACCATTTCTATTTATAGGCAAATGCATAAAGCTTAAGGTAAAACATACAAAAACATAAATCATGCAGTGCATGACAATTCTGTTATTTAGGAACCATCATAGGGATATTGCAGCACGTCTTGGAGTATTGTAAACTGAACAGGTGTGTTGGTACATGTATAACTACTCTCACTATTGAAGGGGAAGTTTTGCATTACTTTCTCCTACCAACTCCAGACAAATCAAGCCACAGTAAAAGGAGAGATATTCATAAGTTGCTCAGTTGCTGGAGTGTTAACTGTATGTTGGATGATAGAATAAGGATTATTCTCCATTACACCCTTCCTCCCTCTGGAGTAACTTCTGTGGAAAGTGACTGCGTGATACAGGAAGGAGCCTCAGTGACTGCAGCAAGGGAGGGTTGCTTTGTTTTCTGCACTTCAATTCTTTCCTGCCAGGCTAAACTTTGCTTTCCTGAGGGGGATAGCCAAATCCCCTCAGACACCAGTCATGCTTCCCGCTCCTAAACACAACTCTTCACTCTAAAAATAGCCCTTATGATGTCTATCCAGCAGTAATGAAATAGGACCATAACGTAGGCCAAAGCTGAAGGCTAATATCACACGCACACACGTACACCAGTCTCAGATGGAAGATCTGCCCAATAAAAGTCAAGATGATGAATATGTGTATTCTCTAGAATTTTGTGTGCACCTGCAGGAGTCAGGTCAAACATGTTGATGTTCCAATACACTTTTTTGTTCATCTGTGTATGCCACACCATGAATCTAACCAAACCACCTCTGCATGCTCAAGTCCTTGTTATTTGTACTAAGATGCTAAGAAACTGCCAATGCTAAGAAACTGCCAAAAGTATATATGTTATATAGAGCAATATGTGCTGGACATTATAGTGGGACACTATACCAATATTCCAAGTAATGTTCAAAATGAATCTAAGCTAGTGACATTGACATTTTCTGGGTTCAAGACTTTCCTAATGGTCTGTGGACCATGGTAGTATGGTAGTAGTTTACATATACACAAAAAACATTGGTCAATGTTTTATGCTTCCAAGAAATTAAGGATTAATGTGTTAGATTTATCTAAGGTCAATAGAAAGTCACATTTTATTAGCAGTAAAGAAAAAAAATTGGGTTGTCAGGAAACTGACCCATGTTTATTATTCTTTGTTTTTTCCTGAAAGATTGGTTAAACTTTGTGTAGCAGGACATTCTCTTGTTTTTTTTTTTTTACGGTGGCGACTAAATTTGGAATGTATAGAAAAAAAAAGTTTGGCTAAATGTTTTCATGAATGAGCCAGACCATTAATATTTTTTCTAGTTCTGGAAAAATATCATGAATATCATGTTTCATCAAGTTTCAAAATTCCAAGAAAAGCTTTTTTATGAATGCTTTTACTGAGAAGTACCGGTCAATGTTTGATAAATCTGTTCTTAAGGGGCTGATTTATCAAAAATTATTATAGACTGATCAACTTCCATGGACCAACAATGATTTGGGAATTTATGATCCCAAACATTAACCCAGTTGCATTATACTAAACAATTTGTTTTGAATCAATTTCATTGTGATTGATGTTTAAAATATAAGGAAAGAGTGTGCATGCACAATTGAGTGAAAAGCTGAACTTACAAACAAAAGGATGGGTTTTCAATCTGCTGTGAATATGCACCCAGCCTAGTGCCAAAGAAGAGATTGAACAGAATATTGTGCACTGCTCCTACAGACCAATGCCTTTTTTATGGAACGGGAGGCCTGGGGTTTTAGCTAAGTGATTATGATCACTGTGACATGCCTAACATTTGGCACCTCCCCCCAGTGATTTTAAATTTTCTTTTAACAAATTAACAGGATTTGTATTTAAAGTGATAATTCCCCAAAGCCTTCTATGGAATTCAATATCATAAATGTCTGGTCCAAAATAGCAAATCCTCTATGCCAGGTCAATGCCAAATGCTATTGAATTCTATCAATTCTTATGAATTAGTCTACTGAATCATTAAGCTAGATTCCCAAAAATGTAACCCCGAATTAACTGATTTGAGTTTTTTCTGTTCGAGTTTCTTCTTAAATTAGAAAACATTTGAGTTGTGAGTTCATTTGAGGTATAAAAAACCTCTGATTTATTTTATTGCAGTTGATAATTTTGCTTTCACAGTGTCCGCTATGAAATTTTATGTTATTGGTTCTGCCACACAGCAATTTTTGCACCAACATTTATATGGGGTTATCTGGTGAGGATGGTGGTCCCCCCTACCTATTTATCAGTCTTTTGAAAGAGGTGTGAAAGAAGCTATCTATTGAATGGTCACTGTTTTAACCTGTTGGACCAGTGGCCCAAATCATTCAAAGCTCTCCTATTTACAAGAAGCTAGCAATAAATGCTGCCAAGAAGATCAGAGTTTGCAATGTGATTTCATCAGGGCATACCCAACTGTTGGTTGCAAATTGCAATAAATAAAATTCTCCATAGCTGAGACAAATCGTATGAGCTCTTATGGTCCGCCAACCATAAAACCTGTCAGCTCTGTCACAAACTTACATGCTGATTTCCTAGAATTCTGGTTTTCTTAGGAGACATTAGGAGAGTCTTTGAAGCACTTTATTGCACTTGTTTTAAAACTGAAGTCATCTTGCTCATGCAATCCTTGTGTAGAAAGGTGAGGAAATGGATAGGAGGTAGTAGAAGATTTTGTATCAATTCAAGGTGTATTTATGTTGTATACAAAGTGCCTTTAACTCTTGATACACCACAATTTCTGCTTCTATGAGGGAAACTATTAGTATCAATGCAGCAACTATAGACCCAATTTCTATATGTAAGGTAACACTGATAACATAATTATGATTTAATATTTATGATATAAGATGACTTGTCCAGTGCTAAAAATTTAATGTACTTTATGATTAAAGGCACAAAAACATCTCCTTCAAAATATGTTGAATACTTTGATCCCTGATACTCAAACTGCACCCATGTTGGTCAGTGTCTTGGCATACAGTGAGCTAATAGCACAGCACAGAAGTGAATCCTTCAGCAAATTTTCTTGTGAGTGTGACCTTCCAGGAAGTAATTCCAAAAATCTCTGTGTGGGCAGCATATGGTACAAAGCCAGTGCTAACTGACCACGTCCTGTGGAAAAACGCAAGTAGTGAATCAGCCCCCCAACACTGACATCAGCGTTCTTCTTTGACGGAACCAGCAGATTTTGTCCCATAGATGCAAGAGTTTGCATTTTTGTGCTGAAATCCACCTTGTGTGCCTGCACCCAGGCTGACGCATCGCTTCCGGACCGGGGGCAGGCAAACAAGCTAACTAATGTCAGCGTTGGGGCTGATCCATTTGGCATTAGGTTTAAAGCATTATACTGTACATGCAGGATCTGTAAACAGATATGTTCAAAAGAGCATAAAGATATAGGTTCTAAAGTATACAGACCCCGTTGGTGCTGGTATTGTTGTGGACTCACTTCAACCCATTATGCTAGGTAAAAAAGGAGGATTGTTTGTAGATAAAAAGGAGGATTGTTTGTAGTTTATTGTCTATAATGACCTGGAGTTGAGATATGAGGGTCAATAAATGTAAAAATATAACCACAGAGTACTATGTTTTAAAATATGTTGTAAAAAAAAATTGTTCACAAACCCAAAAATTGAACTAACATCTGTGCTTTAGTAACACTTTGGGGCCGATTCACTAACTTCGAGTGAAGGATTCGAAGGTAAAAAACTTCAAATTTCGAAGGTTTTTTTGGGCTACTTCGACCATCGAATGGGCTACTTCGACCTTCGACTACGACTTCAAAACGAAGGATTCGAAGTATAAATCGTTCAACTATTCGACCATTCAAAAGTCGAAGTACTGTCTCTTTGAAAAAAACTTTGACTCCCTAGTTCACCATCTAAAAGCTACCGAAGTCAATGTTAGCCTATGGGGAAGGTCCCCATAGGCTTGGCTAACTTTTTTTGATCGAAGGATATCTGCGCTAAATCCTTCGACTTCGATATTCGAAGTCGAAGGATTTTAATTCCTAGTCGAATATCGAGGGTTAATTAACCCTCGATATTCGACCCTTAGTGAATCGGCCCCTTTGAGTACAAATAAAGGGCAGGAGTCTAAAGCTGTTTAAAGTAAGTCCACATAACAGTTCTCTATATAGAATTTCATTGGAGTAGCTATCTCACCTGGAATCCACTGGTTATGTGGAATGATGGAAGATTTCCAACAAAGCATGTAGAGATCGTCAACAATAAATTTTAAAAAAAATCTCTTTTCTGCAGTGCCTCTGCAATATACATTGCCATCACTCAGCCATAGCACGTATGGAGGTACTACAAGGCATAATAAATAATGAGAGTCATGGCTGAGTACTGTGCACTAGAAAGCAAAAATCTTCAATAAGCTTTGAAATATGGATATAATGTACCTTTAGTGAGAAAAACATATATGTAAATAATGGAAATTATGCATTTGCTATTTAAAATTAAAGCAAAAAAAGTGATAAGTTAACTTTATCTACTGAACACCTGTAAGATGAAATTGGTTCACCCGTATCAGACAAAGTAAATAGTTTGAGCTGAGTAGTAACAGAAGCTAAAAAAAAAAAAAAATTTTGAATTGTGTCCTTCTTTTTAAAAAAAAAAATATAAAGACGTTTTAAAATTATTTTTATTTACGTTACTGTAATATTTGTCACCAGTAAAATATTTGCATTTATTAGCTGTGGTTGTATTGATCTCTACAAGATAAATGAAAGTGTTTTGGTAAATAATATCTTATTCTTTAAAATAAACATAGCAAATAAACATTTTAATCACAAGTTATTGACAGTACACAGATACAAAAAAATGATTTTGTAATATGTATTTACTGTAAGTTTTTCCCAGTATTGGAAGACAGTTATTAACCTCATTTTTTTTCATTATGGACAAAATACCTTTTTCAAAAAGGAGGTTTTAAAAAAAGAGAGTGGGGTTCATTTACTAACATAGGTGATAAATCACACCCATGCACACATACCAACCAATCAGAAATTTGTTTTTATCACCCTATTAGCAGAGACCTTATGGGTTGCTGTGAATAACTGCTCTGGTTCATTTTAACACCTAAGTCAGTATATAGTCCCCCTCTCCTTCAATGTTAAAGAAATATTGAAATGTGAAGAAGAATGAAAGAACAATAATAAACTGCAGAAAGATTGCTCCGAAGTCACAAGATGGTAGGGAAAAGTATAAGCTGAATGAGTTCGCCATTCACTGTTCTATACGGTTCCTTTGCAAGAAATAACCACTGTAAATATTTTAATTTAAAGCAATACACACGATCCAGGTCCAACTCAAGTCCTATTTATTGAGCATTTTTATATTTCCTCTTAGTTATTTATTGGTACTATGTTATTGGTACTATGTTGAATACTAGGTATTCCATCTAGAGTGCTTTTCTTGAAATGTGTTGATATATGTTCAATATGTAATCATGTATCTTTTCCTCTAATGTGTCTATCTGAAAACATTACAAATTCATCTTAAAGGGGAACTATCACAAAAATAAAAATTCAATATAAGCTTCAACTGGCTGAAATAAGACATTTTCTAAATAAATAAATAAAAATTGCATTTCTAAAATCATCAAATTACTCTTCACTATTCCTCTCTCAGCTTCCGTTTCTCTTCATCCTCTCTTCAAGGTTATCGAAGAGAGGATGGATTAGACCTAACTGTCAATCAAAATCTGTCACCTGACTCCTGCATGAAGAGAGAATTAAGAGAGATGGATAGAGTGGGAGATAGTTAAGAGTAACTTGATTATTTCAGAAATGGTACACAATTTTTAATTGATTATGATTAGAAAATGCTTTATGTCAGTATGATGAAGCTTATAAAAAAATTTAATTTTCGTGATAGTTCCCCTTAGAGCCAATCTCTACAACCTGAAATTTCAACAGAGCCAGTTTCACTATCATTTCTATAAATGTGCTTAATATTCCATCTTACCAGTATACGCCAGAACTTAGAACTATTACCTGAGAAGATCATGGCATCAAGTCATAGCTCCTGTTATTCTGACTAACTTCTTAACTAAAAATATTCAAATTTAAATTTTTACACTACTACTTGAAACTCCTTGTCACTGTGTTATATCGGAATAATACCATATAATAGTGCTTATTATTATCACCACATTGTATGGAATAACTACAGATGGAAATGTTTAGGTGATAGCATTTGTTATGCAATAGCTTTTATGCAATAGTTTAAAGCTGTGGATATACACTTTGGACTGCTAAATGTGCTGGCAAGTGGCAACAGTCTCTTGAATATTTGACATCTTGAAATGTATTGCAGAGCCTTATGCTATTAACCATATTCTATTAAACGAGCTGTTCTCTACCACAACGACTTTAAAGTAACCATTAATATTGAGAAGATGTTCTTAATATTGTCATAGCCATTACCAAAATCATTTTATTCATGTAACATAGTAACTTAGGGAACCTTTTATGTCTTTATAAAACCTGCTAATTGACAGTGGTAACATTCAGGGGCAGAATTTAGCGTTCATGGGAGTTTTTTTAAACTCCCATGAAGTCGAAAGTCGACCAAAATTCGACCAGCTGCAAATTATCAAAAAATTCAAATTTTCAAACTCGGGTGAATGGGATCAACCTGCAAAATCGAATCAAATTCGATTGGAACTTGATTTTTAGGAAGGCTGCAAACAACTCCAAATTGATCCCAGCATCCCCCATAGGCTAAACAGCAATTCAGCAGGTTTAAGGTGGCAAATAGTCAAATTGAAATTCTTAAAGGGCCAGTACATGATAAATTATAGACAATTTGCTATATGGGTGGTATGCTTAAGGTGGTCAGTGTTCTATTCAAGGAGCTGGCTGCAGGTCTCTGTTCTCAAAAAACGGAACACAGAGGCCATTTTGCAAAGGTAGACAGCAGTGTGCAAAGTGCAAAAAATGCGACGTTTTTTGTACTTTGCTCACTGTGCTTAGCATAGAAAATTACCCTTGGTGGGTTTTTCCTAATGGTTTAAGAACTTCTAATGAAAGCTATCAGAGGCTTCAAAATTTATATACTATATCATAAAACATTTTTCCTGTGATCTATGTTATCTTAAGTAGCTTGAATTCATCAAATGTTTTTTAATTATGTGGGTTTTTTTCACTTAATGAAAAATTCCTATATTCAAGTGATCATTGTTACATCTAAGATCAGTAGGAAGGATGGGCCTTAGTGGCTGTATTAAAATAACTAGTGTATTGTGTAGGCTTATCTACTGGGCATGTTGAAAATGTTCCAACTTTGTTACATTACCTCATTAGAATGTTCAATTGTATAATTAATGCATGCAGAACATAATTTTCTTGATGCAAATTGAGAAATGGATAATAAAGGAAGTGAATTAAACTGCATATATATGTGAATAGTTTATACTCTCAAAATATTGGAAACGATAAAGTTTCAAATAAATGCACTAAGAAGTCAGGATGTAAAATATGGCACAAAATGCTGCATTAATATTCTTTAATAGTGATTTCTATACCATTTTATTATTTATATACATACAAAAATATATCAAAGTAACTTCAATAAAGAGTAAGAGACCAAGGTTTGGGTTCATTAGCATATAATTCTTGTTTTTTTTCTTGCTCACATAATATTTAAGATTACAATTTTTATATATTATATTCTTTTGCACACATACACGAATCGAAGGTGCAGAGTTCATGATATAATAAAATATCTAGATATTGACAGTGGAGAAATTCTTAGCTGTTACAATTAGCTTATTCAATGTCAATTAAGAAGGTGATATGATATACATATGATCTATGTTTAAGGCAATTTCAAAGACATATGTGGAGCAAAGGTTGTTATTTTTATACTTTAACTGCATGCTATTGCTTTTCGACCAAACCTTTCCCTTTTTAAGATGTTATTATGATACTTTCCAATGAGTTTGCATCAGAACAATTCAATGAATTCAAAATCTGACAAAATGTAACATTGCAATCTCTTTCCATGCTACAAAAATGCATCAGTGTGATTTTCGTTTGAAAATGCATCAGTGTGATTTTCGTTTGTGCCTTAAAGCACAATATTTTGATACAAAGGCTGCAAAATATAAACACTTTACAAAAGAAAATAAAAATATCCAATAAGAAAATAGTGCAACAATCATAGTGACATGCTCTAATATGGGCAATCATTACAAAATGGAAATTTCTATTTTGTGAAGTTATCCACTTTCTTTTAATTCCATAGCAGAAGTAAATGTAAATGATGTGTGCAAATTGTGAAACAATATAGTGACCCATAATGACATAAACTGGTAATGATGATGATGGTCAAGCCCAATAAAAAAATATTAATCACTATATTTTACTGTACAGTTAAGTGTTCTTTAAATGAATTGCCCATTACTGATAAAGAGTCAACAGAGCATCTTTATATAGTGAATAATGTACCCCCTCTTGTAAAATATAAGGATATTATAAGTTACAGAGGAGTTTCATGACCATATAAAAACACGAGGCAGAGGGCCGAGTGTTCTTATACAGGTTTTTATACAGGTCATGGAACTCAGGGGGTACTTTATTTATTATAATACACAGATTTCAGTGAGTCATGTGACAGAAATGACATCAGAACTCAGAACCGTTTATAACTGATGACATCAGAACTCACCATTTATAATATACAGTATAACTTACAAATCATTCATAGCTTTTGTGTATTTTTTTTTTTATATATATATATATATATATATATTATATATATATATATATATATCCTGGCTCTTTCCCCTGCATAAACTCATGCAACCTAATCTAATATCATAGTCTTTCTTATAACCATTATTTCATTATTTGAGAATATCAGTCTTAGAATATTTAATCGCAGTTATGCATGGATGCCCATTACTGCAAAAATAAGGAGGCTTTTTTTATATGAAATACACATCCTTGTATAACAGAGAGTACAAAACATACATCTCTGCTCCAGAAAATTGTCTTAATCTATAGAACAATTGTGTTCATCCTGTTGTGTAGTTATAACAGGTACATGCGATAACAATGCGCCCACAACAATTCCTGTTTAGTGTATGTTGTAAAATTTTTAGGAGAAAATGCCAAATTTGCTACCCTGCTTCCAGTCTATGCTATGGGACCTATTTATAATGCTCTGTAAAAAAATGGAGTATAAATATACCACACATCAATACGCTACACATAATACAGCTTCTAATTTCAGGGGTAAAGATGCATGGTGTAAAATCATGTGTAAGGTAAAATAGAATTATAAATATGTTGGGTCTTTTACACCACATTTTGCACCATTTGTCTATTGTAAGAAAAAAATTGCAGAGCTTTATAAATACATTCTATACGCTACACATCCAATAGCCGGCAGAGGCTTTGTATGAAGTATAGAGATGGCGCGAACTGTTCGCCGGCGAACTTGTTCGCGCGAACATCGGGTGTTCGCGCTCGCCAGAAGTTCGCGAACGTCGCGCGACGTTCGCCATTTTGGGTTCGCCATTGTTGGCGCTTTTTTTTGCCCTCTCACCCCAGACCAGCAGGTACATGGCAGCCAATCAGGAAGCTCTCCCCTGGACCACTCCCCTTCCCTATAAAAACCGAAGCCCTGCAGCGTTTTTTCACTCTGCCTGTGTGTGCTGAAGAGATAGTGTAGGGAGAGAGCTGCTGCCTGTTAGTGATTTCAGGGACAGTTGAAAGTTTGCTGGCTAGTAATCGTGTTGATACTGCTCTGTTATTGGAGGGACAGAAGTCTGCAGGGGTTTGAGGGACATTTAAGCTTAGGTAGCTTTGCTGGCTAGTAATCTACCTTCTACTGCAGTGCTCTGTATGTAGCTGCAGTGGGCAGCTGTCCTGCTTCTGATCTCATCTGCTGACTGCTGCAATAACAGTAGTCCTTGTAAGGACTGCTTTTATTTATTTTTTTGTTCCAATACAGAGCAGTATCAAGCAGATTACTAGCCAGCAAACTTACTATCATCTGTCCCTGAAATCACTAACAGCTCTCCCCCTACACTATCTCTTCCAAGCACACACAGGCAGATTTTTCAGATACATTTTTGCCCTTGATCCCCCTCTGGCATGCCACTGTCCAGGTCGTTGCACCCTTTAAACAACTTTAAAATCATTTTTCTGGCCAGAAATGTCTTTTTTAGATGTTAAAGTTCGCCTTCCCATTGAAGTCTATGGGGTTCGCGAACCGTTCGCGAACCGCTCGCATTTTTGCGCAAGTTCGCGAATATGTTCGCGAACTTTTTTTCCGACGTTCGCTACATCCCTAATGAAGTATGATATACCTAAATGAATATGACTAATGGGGGAAAACATTAATTACTAATGCCCCCTCCGTTTTATAAATTGTTTCCCAATAAGTGAAAATATTTAAATGATTATTTTTTTTTTTTTTACCTGAGAGCAGTTAACCAAAGATCCAATGACAAAACAGGTCCCGGAATTGTAGGTTTTGCAAGTTTTCACTGAATATTTAAAATGTAATTAATAAATAAGTTAATTTTTAAATATAACACTTCCGTTTGTCTAATTGAGATATATTTTGTAATTTTGGTGATTTCGTGCTTGACAGGATGTTCTTTTCAAACAATTAGGGGCATATTTAAAAAACTTCGAGATTCGAAGATGGATGGAAAGATAATGATAAATGTAATTATGAGTATAAACCATTTAACATTTATATGTTTCACTACTGAGAAGGGCACAATAAAATAAGGCAAATCATTTCAACACCACGAACAAATAAATAAGGGCCAGTTGCAAAGTTGCTTAGACTGCAGTCATCTGTAAGGCTTAAAAAATTGAATGTCCTTTTTAATCATAAAAAAGAGAGAGAGAGAGAGAAGGGAGGAAAGCCTACACTAATGTGTAATAAAGCTCAGTTGTTGTCAATACGCCTGAATAAGATGACTCTATACATGGTTAGATTTTGTCAGGCAGTTTGGACAATTTCGATCACCAACCCTTTTGGCATATTTGCCAAGTTGGGGGGGCAAATTTAATCTGCTAAAACGCTATGTTGTTGGGTACATGATTAAGTAGATGACAATGAAAGGAAGCAGTAAAATTAGGCTTGACTTCGGGGTTAAGGGGGTTATTTATTAAACCTCGTATTTATCTGGTCTGGCTTTTTGGGGCAAAAAAACTAGAATTTTTTATGTAAAAAAACCTAAAATTTTTCAATATTTACTATACCCCGATGCTGCAAAAAACCTAAACCTGAAAATTCGCCATCTCAGACCTGTCAAGGTCCTCTGTCAGTTAATGGGAGAGGCATCTATCTCAATTTGAAGTTTTCATGGTCTGCACTGGGGATTCAGGAAAAAATCCCAAAAAACTTGAGAGATTTGTTTTTTTCTGGATTTTATCAAGTTTTTCCACAATCCAATGAATTTGGGTAATTTTATAAATAAATAAGGTCAAATTGAGCATGGGAGTTTGGTCATGATTTTTTAAAATAAAATCTGAGATAAATTCGGATCCTATTAAATAACTCCCTAACCGTCTGGAAAAGTTTAGCTATAGCTTCATCTGTTAAGTTGTACTGATTTAATTCTTGTGCTCCCCTCTGGTCTATTAACTATTCCAGACTCACTTTCCCTTTCTCTCTCTATACAGTATATGCACCTTTTCCTCTTGTCAAGATTTACATTCTGCATTGCAGTCAAATTCTGTCTACATACACGTAATTCAAACTAAAAACAAAAAAGCAAACTCAAAATAATATCCATTTATTTGAATTTTGCATGACTTTTATCCTTATCAATGTAAATTCCTTTAAAATGTATCCAAAAATATATTTGTCTGTGGCTCTGCTAGAAATTGCTTAATTGAGTAGGAAATTAATTTTATTTACTCATATGTGCTTGCTTAAAATATTTTGCTTTGACATAATTATTGTTGTACATGTACTGTATTTCTTCAAGATATGAGTACTGATGGGCGAATAAATTCCCCAGGCACGAATTCGCTGCGAATTTCCACGTTTTGCCACCGGCAAAAATTCACCAGTGTCAAAAAAATTTGGACATGCGGCAAAATAGTTGCTTGCGTCAAAATTGACGCGGGCTAATTTTTCGGCGAACCAAAACGGAACAAATTCGCCCATCACTGGATATGAGTAATGAACATAATTTTGCAGTTCTCTGCGTTAAAGGGGTCATGTTCCTATGGCTTGCTGTAATGAAAATTGCTGTGTTTGCCACATACAGTACCTACTGTAGTTTGCCCCAATAGCCAAGAGCAGTAATACAGGTACCCAGTGACCATGTATAAATGGCAACATGGGCTTAATGTTACATGGATAAGGGCATCAAGCAATTAAGGTGCCAGAAAGTGATAGTGTTCTTAATTTCATAGTGGGAGTCTATATATACACCTCAGGCCCCCTGGCCCAGTTCAACCCGGTGTTTATGTGTAGAACAGTATCCTGAACCTAATTAACACTGTCACATTTGGGATAAAAACTTTATCTGTATTTGGCCAGGGAATTAAAGTCACTTGATATTAAAGGGGTGGTTTACCTTCAAGATAAATGTTAGTATTTTATAGAATAGCCAATTTTAATTTTATTTTTATTATTATTTTTTTTATAGTTTTTAAATTATTTTCTTGTGAATCATTCCAGCATTCAGATAGGGGTCACTAACCCCAGTAGCCCATAAACTGTTGCTTTGTGAGGCTACAATTGCTTTGTTATTCGTTATTTTTGTTACTTATCACTCTGTTCTGACCCTCTCCTATTCATATTCCAGTCTGGCATTTAAACCACTCACTGCCTGGCTGCTAGGGTAATTTGGACCCTATTCCAAGCTGAAGGGAAGCTGAACAAAGAGCTAAATAATGCAAAAACGACAAACAATAAAGAATGAAGACACAGGGGCAGATTTACATATGGTCGAATATCGAGGGTTAATTAACCCTCGATATTCGACTGCCGAATGTAAATCCTTCGACTTCGGATTTACCGCAAATAGTTCAAATGATTAAATCCTTCAAATCGTTCAATTCGAAGGATTTTAATCCATCGATCGAACAATTTTTCTTCGACCAAAAAATAGTTAGAAACCCTATGGGGACCTTCCCCATAGGCTGACATTGCACCTCGGTAGGTTTTAGGTGGCGAAGTAGGGGGTCGAAGTTTTTTTTAAAGAGACAGTACTTCGACTATCGAATGGTCGAATATTTGAACGATTTTTAGTTCAAATCGTTCGATTCTAAGTCGAAGGTCAAAGTAGCCAATTCGATGGTCGAAGTAGCCAAAAAAAACACCCTCTACATCATACTTAGGGGGTTATGTATTAAACTCTGAATACCAAAAAAACAAAACAATTGTGGGTTTTTTTTTTAGTATAAAATCCGATTTTTTTGTGGAAAAAAACCCACAAATAGTATATCACGAGGATCTGAAAATCCGGCATCTCAGACCTGCCGAGGTTGCATATACTGTAAGTCAATGGGAAAAGTCAAAATAATTATTTTGATCTACAATGGGTTTCGTGCAATAATCCGAAGATTTCTTGGTTTTCTGGCAAAAAAACTGAAAAATTTGCAATCGCAGTTTTTCCCGCACACAAATTTTTCTGAAAATTGTATTAATAAATAAGGTGAAAAAACCTGTACAGATTTAGGGGCAAATTCACCAAGGGTCGAATATGGAGGGTTAATTAACCCTCCATATTCGACTGGGAATTAAAATTCTTCGACTTCGAATATCGAAGTTGAAGGATTTTAGCGCAAATAGTTTGATCGAACGATCGAAGGAATAATCCTTCGATCGAACGATTAAATCCTTCAATCGAACGATTAAATCCTTCAATCGAACGATTAAATCCTTTGAATCGAACGATTCGAAGGATTTTAATCCAACGATCGAAGGATTATCCTTCGACCAAAAAAACTAAGGCAAGCCTATGGGGACCTTCCCCATAGGCTAACATTGGGTTCGGTAGGTTTTAGATGGCGAACTAGGGGGTCGAAGTTTTTTCTAAAAGAGACAGTACTTCGACTATCGAATGGTCGAATGGTCAATAGTCAAACGATTTTTAGTTCGAATCATTCGATTCGAAGTCGTAGTCGAAGGTCGAAGTAGCCCATTCGATGGTTGAAGTAGCCCATAAAACACTTAGAAATTCGAAGTTTTTTTACTTCCAATCCTTCACTCGAGCTTGGTGAATTGGCCCCGATGTCTGAGTTTTTTTCAGAAAATATTGAGATAAATTCGGACTTTGATAAATAACCACCTAAAAGTTAACTAAAAGGTAAACAGGTTAAAATTTTCTTCGGCAGAACACTAATTAACTGCATAAATCCTGAACCAAATTCTGCATTTGTGTGTCCATACCTTTATTTTTTTAATTTTTCAGTTTATTTGAAGGAGTAACTATTAGACACAAATCTATACTGTATGCATTTGCTTAAGATTGTATTTAGTTATATATTTATTTTTACATTTTGGCTTAAAGCATAACTTCTCCAGTTGCTTGCTGGACATTTTTCTGTCTGTTTTAAATATATGCATATTAAATAAAAAGTGCTATAAATGTTATTATTAAAATAAAGAGCTTAACTATTTGAATGCATTGCCCCAATTATGGGCTTTTGGGCCCAGTGTAAATTTAGCAGTTTGAGGCCTGTATGAATGTGTCTTAAAGGAAAACTTAAATTAACATATTACCAAAAGATAATTAATATTATAATAGATGACCTATTAAAGAATCTTACCAAACGGCCATAAACGTGTTTTTATCTATTGCTGCAATGCTTGCATCACTTTAAGTTAATTTGCCTCTGACACTAAACACAGTACATTTCTACGTTATTTTCACTGTAACTGTTTAAAAGAGAATGAAATGTTCAGAGAGATTAATCTGGAAATGAATAAATTATTTATAAAGCAGGGGTATTATATTCACCAATGTATCTTATACCTGTAAATTGTATATGATGAGTTAAATATGGGCTCAGTTAAAACTGTATGGAGAAACTAAGTGGGTAGATAGCTGAATAACAAAGCAGACTGGAATGATGTTGTAATGGATTTCTGTGGGGCAAAAGTGGAATCCATCAATATTGTCCTATGACAGTTCTGATTGTATTAATTAATGATGAAAGGGAACGTGCTGAGAGTGGGCTCTCATGTTCAGCTGATGAAGCAAAATTACAAATGGATTTGGATGGGGTTAGTACTCTAGTGTAGTAAGGTGATCTGCCATAGTTTGAACTTTATTACAAGGTAATTATATCTGTGTCATGCAGAAGGTTATAAATATGTCAGTGCAGGAGACATTTTTTCACACCCTTTTTTAAGTCCTTTTATGTTACAGAGATTTAACACTGCATTATGTTCTTGTGTCAGAAAACTAGTTATATATAGAAGCACCAGAAAGAGAGGTCAGGTTTTCTTAATTTTAGTGACTTCAAAGACTATAACAGGCAGCTGGCTGAGGGTGATGCAGGAGAATTGTAGTTTAGAAGCTGATTGATTGGTTGCTGTTTGGAGAGGTATGCTATAAGTGGACAATGCTGAATATGAGACTCATAATAGGTATGGGATCCCTTATCTGGAAACCCATCAGGAAGAGATGGCCATGACTTATTCATGGGCGAATTATTTAAGTGATTTCCTTTTTCTTTGTAATAATAAAATAGTACCTTGTACTTGAGCAATGTACTTCATATAAAATAATATCTGCTCTCCTACCCAAAACAGCACAGACATTCACAGCAATTCAATGTCCGGTGCAATATTTGACATCTATGAATGTTAAATAGATATAGGATCTATTATCCAGAATGCTCGGTAATTCCGTAATTTGGATCACCATACCTTAAGTCTGCTAAAATTTAAACATTAAATAAGTAAAATAGGATTGATTTGCCACCAATATGCAGTTTAGTTACCCTCAAGTACAAGGTACTATTTTATTATTACAAAGAAAAAGGAAATCACTTAAATAATTCGCCCATGAATAAGTCATGGCCATCTCTTCCTGATGGGTTTCCAGATAAGGGATCCCATACCTATTATGAGTCTCATATTCAGCATTGTCCACTTATAGCATACCTCTCCAAACAGCAACCAATCAATCAGCTTCTAAACTACAATTCTCCTGCATCACCCTCAGCCAGCTGCCTGTTATAGTTGAGTGGTGATGCACAGATGGAACACATTAAGATAGTAACTTAAAAATATGGAACACAAATAAATAACCTTTTATCAAATAAACCATATGATATATTCTATGCACAGTGTGCATCAGATACATCATAAATATATGCTCCACCAAGAGTTTGGTCAACAATTGGATGGGGCAAGTTGGGCACCATTACTTTAGTGTATTAAACTGTATATGGTGTAAGTTATAAGGTTGTAGCTTTAGCAAATATTGAAATAATCAATAACAAAAGAAAATATTATAGAGACATTTACAATGTCAGAATGAAGAAAAAAAACATGGGGGAATAAAAAGGTTTACATAAATGATCTCACATACAACATATATTAAATATTCCTTCAAATTAAAATCCTTCGACTACGAATATCGAAGTGGAAGGATTTTTAGCGTATGTGTAAAAACGTAGAAATGTGCTGTGGAAGGTCCCCATAGGCTAACATTGCACTTCGGTAGCTTTAATTTGAATGAAGTATGAAGTCGAAGGTTTTTTTTAAAGAGACAGTACTTCGATTATCGAATGGTCGAATATTCAAACGATTTTTACTTTGAATCGTTCGAATCGAAGTTGAATGGTCGAATATAGCCTATTCGATGGTCGAAGTACCCAAAAATTTACTTCGAAATTCGAACTTTTTTAACTTCGAAAATTCACTCGATCTTAGTAAATCTACCCCTTCATGTTCCATAGAAAAAGGTAAATGGGAAACATTTATAATTTAACTGGAGAACTTTCATTTAGTAAAATTTCATATTTATATCCAATTATTTTTTATATCACACTCTTAAGATGGTACCATTGGACTTGGTCACTATTGATGACTTGGAGTTGGTTATCACTGGTGATGACAACACTTGACTATCATTTTTTAATTCACTCATTGCTTGAAAAGTGGTTGCCACAGTTGATATGAGGATGTGGTGAGGTCTTCAGAAGAGATATCTCCTCACCTCAATATTATGGATATAAAATTCATGATAAAAAATAAATCAGCAATGGGCATACATTTTTGCTCCATAATATATCCCTTCTTTATTGACCATGCAGAATGATTATTGGCACAAGTGGAGGACCTTGGATTAAAGCACCTTGATATATATTGGTGTTTATTTTTTTATCACTATAAATAAGTGCAATAATATGGATTCAGCAGCACTGCACAGAAAATCTACAAGTGTCTGTGCCCTAGCATTTAATTGCCATTACACCATTTTAATGTACAACAACCCAATAGTCCCAAGTTATGCCATCTGTACTTTGCTTGCTTTGGAATGATATTTCTGCTTTATATTCACATAATATTAACTATATGTATGTACAGGGCCACCATCAAACAACTACTTGGCTCACTGGGGCCAAGTGCAATAAAGGCATTTGGGAGCCATATGTGGCTTGTGTTTTTATTGCCCCCAGTCAGCCAGGGACATACATTCTTGAACCCTTTGTACCCAAATGGCTCCCCCCATCCTTGTGGCATGAAATTAGTTGCATTCAGTGGCAGAGCTATGAAGATACAGCCAGGTAAAAGCATGTTTTTTATCCAAACCACCATTTTAATGGCTTTTACTGAAAATACTGTGTTTCCAATTTGTAGCATTTAATAGGTTTCAACATGAATTGTATCCAGGCATACTTTAGACATAAACTGCACCACTTGTATTCTGCCACTCTATGCATATCTAAATTAATCATATTAGTATAGTAACCTGTGTATGTTAGGTTTTGGTTTTGAAAAGGATGATTCTAGTGTTGCATTGGCTGCAGTTTATCTTGTGCTAAAACTAGTTTTACTTATGCATTCTTGTGGCCAGTAAAGTTTGGTACATCTTTATGTTTAATCCTTAGAGTGTAACACCGTTATTCACAAGATAAATACATAGTAAATCATCCTACTTTTCTAGGAACACCTGTAGCACCATGTACAAGGTCTTGCCAAAAAGTTGGATGCCGCAGATGCCAGAAGGGCAGTCAGAATACATTGCCGGTATCTCTGACAGGTGTTATGTAAGTGAACAAAATATAAGCTTCAGCTGCCACCTGAACATTTTCTATAAACTGAACCTATTTAAGAATATAATGGTACAGGCAGAAAAGATAAAGAAGTGATTTACTCATGCAGATCGTATCTTCTTTGGTTTTCATAACATTTTGACATGTGACACAATGCATCTTTACCTGGCCGATATACTGATTTATTCCTTCTGCTCTAAAAAAAGTAGTAAAAGAAAACAGAACGGCTCCTTATTTTGCTCTTGCAGCATGTTGCTCAGGATCTGAATAATTCAGCTGTTGAAACCACACAAGCAAATTCAAGTTCGTGATCACTTTACAGTCCTTTCTAGTTCATTCTGTTCTCTTTACTTGGACTGGTCTTTATTTAGTATATTCTGTTCTGATATATACAGATATATACTTGCAAATATTCCTCTGGTATATCATGATGCACATGTTTTCATATTTTCATTTGACTGTGATCTTCTCCTGTTGTAAACACTGATTCTGCAGCAATTAGGTTGCTAGTCCATCCGAATTTGTAGCTCTTCCTGATAAGATATGGATTTATTCACCAGCATAAGCCACTGTGCAATGCACTGGGGATTATGCAAGTTTTCTTTCTTTCGTTTATAATTTCTAAGATGTTTAAATTCCAGGATGGAAGATCACCTACACGACTTCTTTTCCATGACCTCCTGATGTGCATATGATCTCTTATACTGTGACAGTATCTCAGCAAACCCCCTTATGTAACATTAGTTGTTTTAACTTTTCTAATTAAAAGCTGTGGGGTTTGACACATGGCAATTCTTTTCTTTCACATTTTTAAATTAATTTTGCTGAGATTTCCAGATGATGATTAGATATTCCTTAATCATTATAGGGTCTTAGTAAGGCATTAACTGTCACAGAAGGTTTCCAAGAAGAGCACAGTAGAAAGTAGTATTGATTTAAAGGAAACAGAATCATAACCAAATAAGGCCTTTTTGGTCATACGGGCTTATCAAAGGGCCTTGGGAATGGTGTGCCACTTGATGAGGATATTTTTCTGCAGACAGTGTTAGTATGATTCTCACATCGACAGCCAGGTCTTTTTACCCTATCATAAGCCTTCTGACATAACTTCAGGCAACCCTTGGCAGGAAGATAGCAGCATAGACAGGGCATGAAGAATGAAAGGAGGCTCATGGCTGCCCACCGGGCACAGCAGGATCCCTGACTACAGGAACAGGGGTCATCAGCACAGTTATCCTCATCATCAGTAGAGCAATGGTAAAACAGGCCTTTAATGCAACAAAGACAAGTCCCATAATCAATGACATTTTCTGCAGAACATATGCACCTATTATTACAAACCCAGCAGAAAGGGAGATTTCGAACCTGTTTACATTCATCACATTTGCAACGCCCGCATTCTTCACAAATTATATTATGGCCATATATGTCAGTCTTATCCATTATTCCTTTTATAAATTCATCTTGCTTCATGACACCATCTTTTGGCTGTGTCCTCATAAATGAGTGGCCAGAATTAGATGGGGTAATTCCAGATAAAAGTCGTTGATCTGAAGCAGTGGTGCTCCGAGAAACTGAACTTATTGTACTGGAATGGCTTAGATAAACATGTGATTGATGTTGATGACTTTGGCTGCGGTGTAGATCCTGATGATTGTAAGAAACCAAATGATCATGAGGCCACTCTTGTTTTGCACTGTACTGTGAAAGAGAAGGGTTGGACCAGGTTTGTGTAAATGAAACTGTAGGTCTCTCCACATAATCATTGTTGGCTCTGATGGAACGTATTTGGTCAATGGAAAGAACCTGTTGGATATCTCCAGTTGAAATATCCATGTTCTTGGATTAAATCTCCTTGAATCAACTTTTCTTCAGATTACTGTTAATCTTGACATATATTACTTGGTATGGTCCATCAAGGTACATCTGATGATCCTGTACAATGAAAAAAGAACGAGACATTTACACATATAGCATTATAGCAAAATATATTCAATATTAATTTAGTGCTTTTAGTGTTTTTAAAGAAAAATAGCATTTTCTTTATGTTAGCCCATCAGAAAGCCCTAAGGTTTAAGCATAAAATATATGAATTCTCACTGACTGTATCTATGGGCTACAACATTTATGTTAGAACTAGAGCCAGTACAGTAACAACTCATTGGAGTGAAGGTGGCTATAAACAGTGAGACTGGCTCATCCAGTCTAATTACCAAGCAACTTGATCTGTCACTGATTTAGCCACACATGTGATTGGCACAATTAGGCAGATTCAGTCATTCAGCCCTTGATTAATCAACTGCTCTCATAGCACCCTGGGCAGTATGGTTTGCTATAGACCAAGTACACAGACCAAATTTGCAATGAGTTAACAACCACTTGTCCTGTCTGACTGATGTTCATTCAAATATCAATGGATATAGTTTTGTTTATTTCACTATTGTTAGATGCAAGTGCAAGAGCACTAAGGGGTGCAAGACACTCCTTATATTTGTAGGTTTTGGCATCCCGCTGATCCATTTGGATGAATTGGGGTAAGTATATGCGCCTGACTCTTTTTAAAATAGTTATATGATAGTTCTACTAAGCATAATGCAATTCATGCTACTATTAAATTGTCAAATAAGCTGTTTGCTTGGGTGAGTAATAAGGGTTTCAGTATTTATGGACCTTCATAATTTGTTATTTATGCACCCTCTGGGTGGAGGGATGATCTGATCATGTGACAATCTTAATATTTTACATGTGAGGAAAAAAGCAATACAACAGATAGGTGATAATGATGAAGGAATATAAATTTGAAAGTGGAGAACAGGGTGTCCTTATTAGTTGCTTAGTATTTAATGTGCCATGAACTACATTTGTTCTGTAAAGCTGGACCACTGATTTTTGGCTTTGCCTCAGCATTCTGTTCATTAATGTATTAAGCATTTGTGTCAGTGCAAGAGCTATTGGGTGTACTCAACCGAATATTGTTCCATGTTGCATTTTTCTTACCACAAAATTTCTCCACTAATAATACAAACGTTGCACTTCTGCATAAGCTTAATAGTTATTCCAACATTGTTATTTTCTAATATAAGAGAGAGAATAAGCAATGATACTTTTTAAAGTATGCTAATTCTCAATTTGGAACTGTAGCAAAATACAAAGTAAACTATAGGATACCATGGTCTAACCCTTTTAAATCACTGAATATGATTTTCATTCAGAGTTGTATTTTTAAAGCAGAAAGTATACCTTTGAAATGAATAATTAATCAACAGATAATTTGCAGTATATAATAATTAGTGACCAATTAACAAATTTCACCAAATTGACATAAATCAGCAAAAATTGAGCTTTTATCATTTTTTTATCTTGAGCCGTTATCTTGTGCTGGTATTTGTTTGCCCTCAGATAACAGATGACAGGAAATAATGCAAGAACAAGCGTGGAACAGAGACAGAGCTTTCTCCATTCATTGGCTGCTGTAACCTAGCATACTGTATATGTGTGCCTTTGTTTTATGCAAGCACAGTGAAACCAATAATCCAGGGGGCAGACTAGTACTTAAAAGAGCAGTATTTTTAAATTTACACATGGCACATATTACTAGAAACATATACTGTATTTTTATAAAAACAGTTTATTTAGATAAAGCATATATATCTTTTTTATAGATATATGCAGTGTTCTGGGTGTAGTTTTCCTTTAAGCAAATAGAGAAAAATAATAGTGGTGAAATATAAAAGGGATAGAGGGCTATGAGCCAAGAGATAAAGAAACAGGAGTAGAAAGGAAGAGTGAACAATTTGAGATATGGTGACAGTAAAGGGGGCAATAGTGTAAGGTGGGTAAAATAAAATAGATTGCAGCAATACAGAGGATGATGAAGTGACATTAATGAAGACAAACTGTCAGGCAAGAAAAAGAGGCTGAAGTTGGTAAACCAAACAGGTACAAAGATCTACTAAAATGCTGAGAGAATCACGACTAGGCAGAAAATGGTACAGGATGGTGGGGAAGATATTATATCAAGGGAAGGAGGTTGATGGTGAGACAGATGGCAAAAGCATGAAATAGTAAGGAGCACAGATGATACTAAAGGATGCAACAGACAACTGGTGACAGTGTAAGTAGCAGTGTGGGTTTGTCATATTGATTTTGTTACTAATGATTCTACCTCCAAAAATGTTAATATTAACAGTATATTTGTGCAACAATGCTTTCTTCATATCTTTTACACTGTATGGGGGATGTACAGTATACTGACAGCTGAGAAAATAGAAATATGATAAAATCTAATATTAGATATAACAATATAAATCTGATAAAATATAATTCACAGGATGCTATGGGGCATATTGCTAATATTTTATGACCAATAATGTCTCCACAAGAAATTCCTTTACATGTGAATTAATCCCATGCATCATGAATTCATTAATGATGGCTAACTGGTGTAGCTATAATGGAGTGTCCTTTTTATGCCAGACTGACATCTAACTTTGACCTTTTTGTTATTCACAACTCTAGAGCTTGGGTGAACCAGTGAATTCAATGTTTTTGCCTGAATTCAAATTTAGGCTGCATAGACATTTTTGAGTGAAAAGTGGTTTAAGTAGCAGTGTAAAATGCTGTGTAAAATATAGGGCTAACACATTACACAGCAGTTTATCATTGTTTTTGTTGCTTGTGTTCCTATTGAAGCCCTTCCATATCTTATAGTCTCTCATTCAACATTACGAGACAACCCTTAAAAACATTTAAAGGTGATATGTAAATTTAACTCTTGGTATTTTTCAAGGTACATTTAATTACCGCTCGTAGGTTGTGCATTGGCACAGAATTCCTCCTTTTAGCTTATTCCCTATATTAATTTATAAAAGGTAATCATCATTACTTATTAGGGTCTATAAAGGGGTTGTTCTAGTATGATGTAGAAAGTGATAGTCTGGGACAATTTGCTATTGTTTTTTATTTTTTATTATTTGTGGGTTTTGAATTTTTTTAGCTTTTTATTCAGCAGCTTTCCTGTTTGCAGTAACAGCAACCATGCATTGATTTAAATAAAATACTGGTATAGGATTGAGAGGGCCAGAATAGAACGATGAGTAATAATAAGTAGAAATAGCAATACATTTGTAGCCAAACAGAGCGTTTGTTTTGCTATGGGGTCAGTGACCCCATTTGAAAGCTGGAAAGAGTCAGAAGAAGAAGGCAAATAATAAAAAAATAAAAAAAATAAGGAAGATCAATTGAAAAGTTGCTTAGAATTGGCCATTCAATAACTTACTAAAAACTAACTTAAGGGTGAAATATCCCTTTAAGTCCAAATATAATTAAAGGACATGTAAACCCCCCCACTCCACAAAAATGTAATCAGTGAAAAGCCTCTTTGAAGTCTTTAGATAACTGTTAAAAGGTTAACAGTAAGGCTGCAGCACCCCCTTAATCACTTAGAAATCCTTCTCCTACTCTGGCCCACTCTGCCCCCTCCCTCAGGAATTTACTTTGGCTGTTGACTTATGAGCATGCTCAGTTCTTCTCAACTCAGATTACTAAACACACCCTCCAGTCAGCCAGTGCCAGTGAAGAGATAGCATTGCTGGTTCCCATAGAAATTCTTGCTGTCTGCTCCTATTTTGTTCTCCTAACCACCTCTCCTGAGCTCAGCTTAATCATTACAGTGCTTAACCACAGAGTATGTTGTGTCTGTGTAAATCTGCATTCTGCATTGCATAAACTTTACAGCACGAATGTCCTGTTTGCACATGTCAGTGTTACTGATGCTAGCTGTTGATTTTTTGCTTTGGGTTACTGCACTTGGCCAAAGTTAGTAGGCCTCATTTGTAAATTGAATGCAGCATGTGAAGTGCAAAAAAGTCCACAATCAGTACATGTGTGTAAATAGCTGCAGTACTCTGTGCTATGTCTCAGAGCACAAAAACCTTTGGCTCCCTTCATAACACATCACTAATTGCATAAGTCAAAGGCATAAGGTAGCTAGTGGCAGGAGACAAAGAAGGCCTTGGCTGCGCCGCCTGATGCTGTTCTTTGCATCAAGTGCTGAGTTTTTAATCGGATCCCAGGGATGCAAGCACTCTACAAGTGAGCAATAAAGGCAGCCATGCTCTGGAACCCCTAAGACAGAATCCATTCTTAACCCTAATGCCTTTTCTAAACTAGACATTATATATTTATATTTAATATATATATAAAGAATCTGAAAACTTTAGTGTATAAACTCTATTTCTATTATACATACAGCTGACAAAACAGCTGCTTTACATGTATCTAGATAGGACTGCTTCTCATACATATATATATGTAAATATTCAGAGAAGCAACATTTGTAGTATGCTGTGACCTTATAGCTTACAGTTCGGTTAAGGGAACAAACACAGAAGATAAATCCTTCTTAAACTAGGACATATTTTCCTTTCAATGTAATAAAAATGGTCTGCAAGAAACTCACACACACACACCATTTGTCAAATGCAATCATTGCAGTGACCATAAATCAGGGGCACAAAATACATTAGCAATATTGTCCAAAGATAGTTAACAAAGACTAAATCAGCTGAGGCAATTTCATGGAGTTTCATGTCTTAGAGAGAAAAATAATTTTGTGTTTTATTCAAATGCTGGAGTAAGTTGGAGTATGCTAATGCTTTTTATAACGTATGCTTATATAGCATTAGTTAGAATTGAGTAAAGGAATGCCTAACTGTGCATGGTGCTGGTTTCACTGGTAATACTTGGTCAACTATGCCAGCATTTCATAAGAGATGGCCTTCAGAATCTGCTGTTACACTGGAGTCATTAGATAGGATTCATCTTGCTGGTCTGAAAAGGAACAATATATGCACTAAACCTACATCAATGCAAATAATTAGGCAGGTGGATAAGACTGCCAAAGTGAGAAAGGCATTTTCAGTAGATTTCACTAATGAACTACAATTTGTAACATCATGCATATTTCTGCAACTAGGGGGACTATGTTTTTAGTCATACTTGATTACTTGAAATGATCTGGTCCAAGAACACTGGTAAAGGTGAAAGTACATGATTACATGTATCAAATACACATCTTGAAACAAGAAAAACAAAAGAAGTTGGTTAAGCAAAATAGGATTGTTTGAGAATCCTGAATATTTACTGTTGTCCAAGCTTTCCAGAGATTCAATGTCACAGACCACCAAAAAAATACTTTTTTTCCATCAATAAATATGATACCGATCTCTTTAAATTGGGGAAGTACTTTTGAAGCTTATCATCTGAATTAGATTTATTTGGAACAATTCATTTTAAATTGATATCATTCAAACAAATTCCTTATTTTAAATGGTATTCCCAAAAATCAATATGGATTAACTGAAACTACTCTGCACGGGACCCTAAAATTTTTCAACTGTTGCAACAAATGACTCGTGCAGGCAGTCTGAGACAGACGTGCCTAATTGAAGAAGCACATCAAAATGTTAAAAATCTATTTGGTGGAATTGAATATATAAAAGTATTAGCCAAACTTTTTCATTTCCACAAGGTGCAAGCTTTATAAAGGTGAAAACAGAGCAGAAAAAGAATATATCATGTCATCTTCATATTTCCATTTACTTGTCTGTCTAAGAAGTTCCATAAAAGTATTTATGACTTAGAGCAACATTATCAGTTATGCATATTATAATTTAATGATTTTAACTGGCCGGAAGATAAATTAGTACTCTGATTTCTCATTGCTTCTTATACAATAGGACATATCCTCAAAACTAGTGTGTGGAGACACTATTGCAATATGGCTACCTTCTAGAACACATATGATATATAAAATAATTTTATAATAACAAATAATTTTATAATAACAAATATTTTTACAGTATACACTTTTATCTGTTGGAGCATTCTCCATCATGTTACACTAGAATTCTTTCTGCATGATTTTTTTTAAGTTGGCAGTTCTACATTTTTTAGTGAAAATTATACCTAATTAATGCTGGCCTAAGTATTTAGTTTGCCTCCCACAAGCAATATGCATTAAATTAACAGCAGTCAGAGCCCAAGAATGCTGTATGATTCCTGGAGATATATTGCAATGAGAGGCAATCTATTATTACATTTTCTTTTTCCTGTAAATGGACTTAATCTCATTAATGGTATCATGCTGTACTGTCCAGCGGGAGTATGGGAAAGGATGAGCCCCACAGCATTACATTATGCTTTGTGCACCAGATACAGCATTAGAAAGAGTAAGCTCCATTGACCTATCATGTTATACAGAAATAATAAATGAAATCAATATAAAACCTTACACATTTAAATTAAGCTTGCCTTGAATTTTCAATCTATAGTTATTTCTTAAATGTAGTTTACACAAATAACACTTACAAGGTTAACAAAACTATATATATATATATATATATATATATATATATATATATACTTGAATTACAGAGATGATCAGTTGACTTCCAGTGCAATGTCAGCATGGAAATACAATATCCTTGATAAAAGATCACATGCTTGCCTCATAGTTTATGTATCACAATGGAGATCAAAATGGATTAGATGATGTGGATGGTTTCACTTATATTTCGGAATACAAATGAAAAACACTGTAACTGTATGTGCAGTGGGGCTCATATCCCATCATACATTGATTTAGATACAATATAAAATGTGTATTCCCACTACACAACAGTGGATGATAGCAACTCCTTTAATACAAAGGTTCCCTTACTGTGTATTAATGATAGGCTGAAGAGACGCCCTTCTAAACTGCAAGCATGATTCCATGATTTGACAATTTGGTGGTACAAACCCATCTATTGGGTTGGGATGCTGATGATTAGAAAGTAGACCTATGTCTACCCTCCGTCTTAATTATTGCACATTTCTTGTATTTAGGCTGCAATACCTTATGCATAGTACATATGTTTAAGTCATGTGTGCAGTCAATTGTTCTCTGCATACTGTAGTAAATCTAATATGCATTCCTACTATTGACAACTCTCCTAGTTTTAGCTGAGGGAAGCATGGTGATTTGTTCAAGGTTATGAGGACCACTGTATCCTTCAATCCTTCCGTCAAATCTGGACCGTTTCACTGGGATTAACCATATAACATTAGTTATATTATCAAATTTCTGGGAACACAACACGTCTTTAACGCTGAAAATGACATTTACGCTTATAATGTTGGACCAAACCAATAACAAGATTGAAATGTATGCAAGTATATTCCAATAATGCCACTGAACTTCGTAAATGCTATGCAAAAGTAGGAACTTTGCTTTAATTCTAGGGCTTCTATCACTGCCGAATAGGGTGTTTCCACCTAGGCTATTCCGCAGTGACAGCACTGAAGGATATGGTTACAAAACTAGAAATCTAGCCATATTTGTGTCATACAGCGTAAGGTAAAATAAATTCAGTTTAATTCTAATGTGTGTTTATATCTATATAAAATAAGTGTGAAACAAAGTAACACAATGGTCTTTTAAAACAACAAGATGCTAAATATGCTAAGGAGTGGCTATAGAGTGATGCATTGATAATGGCATACTTTAAGTAAAAACATAGGATGCTTTACTTCAATACAAATCATTTTGCTTTTCTCAATTTTGTTATCCCAAAGGCTCCACTACTTCGTCATCTTGCAGCAAAGCAATCGTTTTTTTGTGATTAAAGTCCCAGTTGCTTTGCTACATACAGTTAAGGTTTTAACAAAATGAACAATATATAAATATGAATATTTTTCAGAATTTTTAGGTCTGATCATCATCATTTTGTTCAGTATCTAAACAAATGCACCTTCTGTTGTGTCACCTATGACCTTTCAAACAATATTGAATGTGTGCACTCTGTGCCACCTTCCCAAAAAAACATGCTTCCTCCTCCTACAAGGAGTCTTGTCTTTAATGTGCAATAGAAAGCAGATAACTGTCTATAACATAAAAACTGCATCTTTGAAATGCATTTGCAGGTTTTATCATTGTAAGTAGCACTGTACACGTGGACATAGAACGTGATAAATTCTGTGTTATTATAGATATCTGTCCTTTAAAATGGATGATGGTAACAAGCTACAGCATTAATATACTATCATAGAGAGCAAGCCCAGACAGTAGAAGAGTAAGAATTAGTAGGGAAGGAAAGACTCACCTCTGTAAGACTGTAGATCCATGGTGCTTTAAATGAGTATAATCCCCACCCAAATTGATCTAGGTAGATTTACTGACAGAGTGGCTCTGCTTTTGCATGCATGCTGCTTCAGCAAGTATTCTGAATGGATTCCCTTTTTTAACTGTTGTAGGTTGCATCTATCCTCAGACAGAAATCTCAAGCAATGTGTGTGGACAGGATGGAGACTCCAAAGATGCTGCACAAAGATGTAAGAGAAGCTGAGAAGACTCCCACGACTGAAGCTGCTATATCACACAGTTTGCAGTCCATTCCAGTTTATTGCTTAGGAATCAATTTGAAAGGGGACGTGTAGCATATCTAGTGCTCGTTCTCTGTGTGTCTGGCTTGAGAGACCAAAGGCTGATACTGCTTGAATGCAAATAGAGGAGGTGCTGGGCTGTGACTGTCTGTTTTGTGAATGTGAATGTTTTCAGCTGATCTTGTGAATGAGTTAAGGGGGCGGGGTGGGGTGGAGTTTGGTGGGATTTTGTCAGTCTCTTCCTCTCTGTCTTTCTCTCTGTCACTGCATATTTATTGCATTTTCCCCTGATAACTCTACACTCAGTTTCGTTGGGTTTTTTCCTGAATCATCCTTATTATTTATTTTCTGTATATATTCTCTGTTTTAAGAAGAGGGGACCCTTTCTACAAAGTAGTAAAATGCAAGCTGTTTTCATTGTTTAAATATGTTTTCATAAAAGCAAATCAATAAACAAAAAGTCTCATGCCGTATCATAAAATGTTGATTGAATCAATTCAGTAATGTTGCCAGTATGATTATTCCTATTTCCCTACTTTCATCCTTGAATCTTCATTCTGCCCTGCTCTTCTCTCGCTTTTCCTTCAGTCTTAATGCCTAAGTGGCGTCATCCTTTGGAAACTGAATCGGTCAATTAGATCTCCCAATAGGCTTCTCTGTATCCGGTCCCATGGCTCTCACAGCAACTGAATTAAACAAAGAAAAATAATGAAAAAATGGTTTTAAAGCAACATTTCATCTAGTATGGGCTCAAAATAGATTCACTGTATTTATATTTATGGGGTGTTTCAATACCTCTTTAATTATTTGTTTGATATTTATTTATTAATTTATTTTTTCATCTTAGATTCTAGTAAATCTCTGCTACCTGCTGGAATGTGGAACTTCCCCATATATGTATAAAACTAGAGTAAGCTCTACTCAGGCAACAATATATTAAGAGCTTGCGAATAGAATATCTTGGGTAAGTGTAAGTGCATGCTATTAAAAAAAAAGCTAATAATAGGTATCGTTGAATAGATAGAAAGGTAGATAGGTGATGAGTTAATGGAATACAAGTTTAAATAAATATTTATATACGTTTATTTATATAAATACAACAAAACACACAAACATGTAATGTTATGGATTACCAGATTGTGTGTGAACTATGCAGATACTAATGTTGCTACTATACCTATTCTATATTACTGTCACTGACCAGTTGTAAGCTCTGCTAGAATATAGAAGCAAAGCTTGTGTCCATTCGCAGGTGGCATGGAAGCTGCATCTGCATCACTACATGTTCCAAAGAGGCTGGTTGTAAAGGGAACTTAACTCCTGGTCAAAACCAGGTGAAGAATTGCATGGAATAGTTGCAACAGAAGTATTAATGCATGTTTCAAGAAAGATTAGGTGCACTCTAATGATGTGCGGGTCAACCAGAAACACCACTAGTGCACGGCATTTTCTGTATGGCATATTAAAGGAACAGTAACACCAAATAATGAAAGTGTGCTTTTCTCCTTTTTTAGTTTGACTGGCTGCCCCCATGGTTAAACAGGAGCTTGGTTATATTATCTATAGTAGTCTTTCTGAAGCAACCACATTCGTTTTACCAATACAGGGCAAAGTACCTTATATTTTCATTACTTTAAAATACTTTCATTTTTTGGTGTAACTGTCCCTTTAACATGTGCACGTTTGCATGCATTTTTGCACATAATTCTGCATCGTGTAATGTAATCCTCTAATCCTCTACTAACTTTGCAGCAACTTCTTGCTGGCACAAAGATACCTGAATTATACAATACTACATAAAAAATGTAGTAAACAGCAATGCTTTATTTGCACTTTGTGTTAAGCCTACATTAGTAGTATGTAATCTTATGAGAAGGGCCCTTAACACCTCTTGTATTGCTGAGTGCTTATTTGTTATCTGTGTATTTGCTGCTTCCCCTCTTTACTGTATAAAGCTCTGTTATATGATGGTGCTTTTATATACTTCATAGTAACTAAATATGATTTGCAAACTTCAATAGGGCACAAAAGTTTGCAAAAAGTTAGATGACTAAAGTTTTCCAGCCTAAGCCTGTATGAAGAATCTAATATTTATGAGAATTTCAGTGATAGATTATCTTGCTTCTTGAGGCATATTAAGGTAACGGCATGAAAAAATACGTCTTTCTGTAGCCTAGGACACCAAAGCAATATTCCCTATGCAACTGCTGTGAATTGTCTGTTATTTCTCCATGTGTGCTGGTTACATCTAGTGGCACAGTTAAAGGTCTGACCTTAGCACAAGTGCCTCACTGCCCATGTCAGAATTGTGCTCTGGCATACATCTGAAAGGAAACCTAGTGTCTCTGGGGATAGTGCTGTACAGTAAACTCTGCAAATTCAAGCAATGCCCACAGAACAGCACTGTATACTGCATACTAATTGCCAATTTGGCACAGCTGAATAAGCATCTATTAAAATAGTCTTGATTATATTATGTCATTTGAGGGACATGTGATATGTTTATTTCACTACTTAAATAGTCAGTTTTAGCTAAATACATATAAAAATGATTAATAAAATAATGAAAAAAATATAAATTCATTTTTCATGTAATTCCTCCCTAAAGCATATATGTATTTTGATTAGCTCACACATTGCTTTATTATTCCGTCATCAAATGCCTATGGAACAAACAAGAAACGGTTATTATCTCAATTATGGGGGTTTGAACCATCTCTGTGTCATTGACCTTCCTGTTAAGCAGTCGTCTGGGAAAACACTGTGCTTTAATATCCCATATACTGTTCATATATTTTCTTAAAGCCTTTCCTATATCCACAATTTAAACATTCACATATTTAATACTGGTTAAATGTTTTAGATATTACAGCTTTAGTAGTCAATGGCATTGTCATCTGCCATTAGCAGATGTCAATATTAAGGGTTAGTGGTAAACTGTCATGAAAACATCCGGAAAGCAATATTTTTGGAGATGATTTTGTCAGACAAAGTCTGCCCCATTGTACGAAAAACGGTGCTAGCCAGTACAGCAGTGTGGAAAAGAAACTCGAGGAGCATCTGCAGGTTCAATCCCTTCTCTTTAATTACTGGTGGGGAATGAGTTAAATAATTAATTACATTTTTTTAGGCACTTGATACCTGCAACAATATTAATTTACAAGTGAAAACATAGTAATCCTAGTGTGTAAGGCATGTTAAGGATGAAGGAAGGCTTACTAATGGTTTGCCCAGATACACAGCTCCTGAATAGAACTGCCCAATGCATTACACCTATTATAGCAGGCTTTATTGCAGGTTATATATGATTAACCATGTTATTATGGGTGAAATGTATTATATATATGTGATTTCTAAGGACAAAGAAAGTCATAACAACTAGGGGTTCCAAATTGTTAGGCACCCCCATGAATATAATTACTAACTTTGAACCAACCTTGTTACTTTCTATGGAAGGATTGTGCTGCCATCTTTGATAAATTTGCATATAGTCACTACACTTGGTTCTCACTATCTCTTTTGGTGGCCTGGTAACACTGCATGCACAGTATAGTAAAATGTGTGACTCTACTCTACTGTGCATGTGCGGGTCCTAGACCATCATACTTAATATAATCACATTAACCTTAACATACAGTAACTATCACACTTACCCTTATTTTTCAAGAGCTAGACATAAATTTAGGCGTATATGGTCTCAGAATGCAAGGTACAACTCTGGGGCCACAAGGTTTAGGCCAGACAAAAACTGAACCTGGACTCTGTTTCTATATAGCATAAATTGCAAAACAATGCATGATTAAGATGACTTTGTGGCCCCTATCTGATATATATATATATAGATAGATTTGGCATCATTATATCAGGATCTGAGCCGGAGCATCTGACAGGCAAGATAATTAAATTTGGATGTCCTAGCAAACTATTTTCAGTACTGTCATCCTGGTCATTTCCAAAAATAGCAGACCCTCCCTTCAGATCAAGGGCTTCCTGTTAAACTTTAATAAACCCCTGGGCAGTACACTAATCTTGTCTTTCCCATTGTATGTGCTCTTTGTTAAATATAAGCTTTCCCCAGGAAAATTATGATTAAATGAGCTGCATAGAACATTATCTACCAGGCTGTCTTGTGCTGACAGTATTACATTTCAGATGTTTGAAAGTGATGTTTTTTACAGAACATATCCAAAATGCCTTACAGTTCAGAGAAGGTCATTATGTAAAACATATTATGCTTGTCTTCATATGTTTTTCTACATTGCTCAATAAATTTAGCCTCTGCTTTTACTCCTTTTATACTTTATACTAGCATGTCCACTACCATTCTGTAGTTGTTAGAGCCTGTTCATTGAATCAAAAGACATATACTCACTGGAGCCTATATAAGTACATATAATAAAAATGTCATAATGATAAATTTGCATTTTAGCTAGAGAAGTCATCATGTTACTATCTTGCCCCCGTTGCTCAGCCTGGAACTTTTTTCACACTATTTTGGACCATGCTTAACTCTTATAAAAAGGTATAGATAATTGCTTTTTCTTATTCCAACTATAAACACATTTACAAAGGGTATTGTAATGGAAAGGGAACAGTTTGCTACTGCTCTGATAAACCACCCACAACAACCAATCAGCAGGAAGTATTGCTGGTCAGATGATTGAAAACAAACATCTAATTGGTTGCTATGGTTTACAAGACCTGAGCATACTTTGAGCTTTGTATTATATTATCCTCATGCAGATAAGAAAAAATTGTGGAAACTAGTATTCAGCATATACCTGATATTTAAAGTATATCTTCTACTGATACTACAATGTGTAACAGCATTCTGCCAACTAAAAGAAGGCCTTAGTAGACATTCATTTGCCTTGACCAACCAGAGGTTTCCCCATTAATGCCCCCTAATGGCTCCCATCTGTGTAATCTAATAGAATGAAGATTAGCTGCATTGGGGACAGGTGTCTGTTAGAAGAGCTCTCCAAAGTAGAGATGCTTGGCTTTCTTAAACCTCTGAACAAGCAATTTCTGTTTAACATAACTTATCTTTAACTCCTTACACCCAGTGCTTGAATTGGAGTGAAAAAAGTGGAGGGATGCTCTGTGTAGTGAGCTTAATGTGGCGTGCTAAAACAAGTCCCTCCCAAAACTATAAGACACACCCATTACTATAATAAGCATCACGCACCAATCATTTCTGGTTTCACTCACTTTAATGCAAAACCTTTTTGCTATTTCCTTCTAACGCACAGTTTAATGCCCAGTATGTACAGATTTACCTAATTATGTGACCCGTAGGGATCCCAAAATTAAATTTGTGCATATGACTTTTCTTGCCCAGGGCCGGATTTACATAGTGGGCGCCCCTAGGCCCACTACCATTCATCACCCGTGCCTCCCCTTTATTCATGCAAATTTTCATAATCGGGACCTTAGCAATGTTGATTGGGCAAAATGATTGTATCTTCTGCACATCCCCAGTGTTTTTGAACCAATGTGGGTGTGGTTGGGCAGCATGCCCCCCCCTAAAATCCCCTAGGCCCAGGCCAAGGTCGCCTTTCCACAAATCCGGGCCTGTTCTTGCCTGCCACTTTAGCTTTTGCAAACACAGTTCCTTGTCTGTGACTTGTGTGTCATAATATAGCACAACCCCATCATATTCTATATTACCCAGGATTTTTTCATATATATTATTCTCTCACTATTCCTTAATCTTCTGCTTTTTAACACCTTTATTTTCACTTTTTGTTTCCCCTGCTTTCTTCTTCTCTCCTTTTTGCTATAACCCTCTCTGATGCCTCCACCTACTTTACCTGTTTAACACTTCTCTTTCTCTTCTCTATTTCTCTCCTTCTTTATCTTCTTTATATTTAGCTATAATTTTATTTTACCTCTGCATTTTATTTGCATGTAGAAGTGGAGAGGAGCAAAAGAAAGTTCCGGGATTCAAAACTCATGCATCCCCACTAAGGGTATGATAATTCACAAAAATAAAGAAGTGAATGGATTGCATCCCTGTGCATCCCTACTCAATTCCAGCACTGCTTACATCCTTATGTCCATACATAACCAGTCTTAATTCAGTTCCCTGGTGGGGTGTAATACTATGCTTTTTTTAAAGCATGGGTGTGTCCTCTCTTGTTTTCCTGACAGTTGTGCAACTTTATCCAACGTACTGCCTGCTGAACTTTAAAAGGAAAATAGGGTGCCATTTGTCAAGTGATAAGATTATTTAAAGAAAAGAACTACTGCTTAGCTACCATTAAGCTTCATGGGTAGAATAAATGATCCAGTAAGAGGAAAAAGATCTGGCAGAAGAAGATTTAGCCAACCAGATAACAAGTTGTATTTCTCCAGGAGCTTTTAAGTTGATGATTATACATTCAATGTATTCGTCTGAAGATGAAATAGGGTGAATTGTTTGGTTTAAAGTGATGCCCTATTTGTTAATTTATACAGGAGTTTTTACAATATATACTGGTGTAGGGATTAAATATAGTTTACTGAAGCATTGGTCACAATACATCACAGACAGGCTTTAATTCACCTTAGAAGTTATTTAATGTGCCAAATACTTTACTAAAATGGCAAATGCTGGTTAATGGTAAAACAGGGGAACCAGCCCATCTGGTTCCAATATAGATGGCAATTACATATTTTTGATGCAACAGTAGTACAATTTGAGAAGGAATTTGAAGCATATTAAGAGGTTGGATCTAACATTTTATCTAGTAGTGAGGGTGACTTAGGGTTGAGGCCTTTCAGCTTCAGAAACGCCGGGAGGTGATGTGACATCACTGGCTGGGTGATGTCAGGGGCAGGACATGTGACATCAGAGGGCTGGACTATGATGTGGCAATCGACAATTGGAGGATCACAGCATCAATATAGTGGAATCCTGCCCTGTTTTCCTAACTTGGAAAACTAGAAAGGCAATTTTGACCTGGATATCTTTTCCAAAAATTGTCTGTTCAGGTCAAGTTGACTATATATGTCATGAAACTGCATTGACAACAAGCCATTCAATTTTACATACAACATATCTATATATTGAGTTCCATTATATCTATTGAGGAGGAGACATATGGACATATGCACAAACTTATCAGACAAAGAGGCAGATTCACTAAAGGGCGAAGTGGCCGACGCTGCTAGCGAAAATTCGCCAGATATCCCATCCACAGGGATATCACCAATTTACTAACAGGCATAGAGGACAATTCGCTAGAGAACAAGACCGCCGCTAGCATTCATTCGCACCCTATCGCCAAGCAACTTCACCACCTCAGACCAGGCGAACTGGTAAAACAAAGCTACCTCTTCCTTAATCTTATGTCAGTGACATCATATACTGTATGCCTGAAAATGCATTAAAGCTGTAAGAAACGCTGTGACTTTTCTTTTTTTTAAGATTTATGTGTGAACAATTTTTTTAAACTAATTTGAGGGGCATGGCACATTTTTTAAGGGTGGGCTCATGTCTAAGGCATTAGAGGATCTCTTCTGTCTTTATTATGGCTCATTGGACAGCTCAGTGGCCACTTCAAGAATTTGCACCAACATTACTAATAAAGACGTCCATACGACTCTTAGGAACCTGCCCTATTCAAATCAACCTAAGCGTAAGAGGGCTAGTGAAGTTTTGCTAGGCTCGCTCAGCAGAAAAGTAACGGTAGAAAAAATTCACCAGCGTTTGGCTGCTGAGATGCAACTTACGCATTTTAGTGAATTAGTGTAGTGGTAACGAATTTACACCTGGCAAAGTGTCACGGAGTGTGGCGAAGTGGTCACTGCCCTTTAGTGAATTTAAGCCAAATACTCCCTGTTTTACATACTACTTTTAAGGGGAAATGTAATTCAAATTCACAAGCGCTATTTAAAATTGCATTTTTGTGAATGTTTAGCACTGCTCGCAATGTAAAATCAGTTGCTGGTGAATATTACATTACAACACCTGCTCTGGAGTTTCGTTAAATATTTTGTCGCAAAAAACACTTTGCGCATGTGAAATTTAATTTCATTACATTAAACTTTGCAATGAAGTCGTTGATGCCTTTAATCAGTCGTAATGGATACAAACATGGCTGCTAAAATTTGCAATCATCTTTGTGCACAGATACGTTTTACTTTCCCCCTTAATTTAGTTCATAACTTCAGAATTATAGTTTTTTAAGAAAGGTGGCATGTATTGAATTTTAAAGCTGAAGTAAAGAGTGGGTTCCCTCTACCTTTGTAATATGACATCAAAAATAATGGGGTAATGCAAGGGAATGGTATTTCATTCAATATGGAGATGAAAAAAACAGAGCACTGAGGTGAATTATGTTTATAAAACTGGACAATTCTTATATCTAATCATAACATTTTAATCATCTGTGGCACTGAGATGAGAATGCAGAAGCATGTTATTGGTGTAAGTTCAGAGAATTACAGTATATCCCTCCATTCAAAAACGTAACAGTGTGCTGAGCAGGATTTCCATTAGACAGCACAGCTCTCGTTCTTGCATCTTTTCTCTTGTTCATTCTTTCTTCTTCTGGATGTATTGGCCTTTAAGTAACAACCCTGGCTGCCGGCCAGACAGCAATTTCCTGGTAATCTAATAGCTGCAGCAGATGAACTGAAAATGCATTTCCTGCCACCGCACTGTAAAAATTTTATTAATGTAAAGGGAGAATGCATTGCTGGCTTTGGTTGCGCTGATGTAGTGATGAGTAGTAGAGAATGGAAAGCACTGCAATGCTATACAGTCCTACCTAATAGAAAATTATATGTTGAAGACATTATGAGCTACTTTATTAGCTAAACATGAAGAATGTAAAATGGATTTTAAATAGTAATAAATTAGGACAGATTATGTATTGTTCATGCACTATGACCTCTTCAGATGAAGCATTTCTACTTTTATTATGATTACTAATGTTATGACCTTAGATCCCTCCAGTTGTAAATGTTCTTCACCCATTTAGATGCTTCCCACTTATACAACACACAGGCTCATATGTAATAATATAATATAGGTGAAAATGTAGCTGTAAGTATAATTATCAATTGGAGCCATTCAGCATGTAACATTTACTGGTCACCAGTATAAAAAAAAGATCGCTCATTGCTATGGGTTACTATGCCTGGGCAAACTTTGCAACATTTAAATTTTGCTCACAATGAGTAACACTTTCATGTTCACTTTAAATGCCCAGTAAAATGTATTTATATTTGGTGTTTTCTGATTTACTAGGGCAGAATGGTTAAACATTTATGATCCAGGTGATTTTCGATCACTTTCTTAAGCGTGCCACTAAAGGTAGCATATAAAAATTCAATATTAAAAGGTATCATTGGCAGTGAAACTATGTGTGTAGCATTAATTTAAAAAAAAATATTGAGCACTTAAGGAATTTCATTTACTAAAAAGTTATTGCTATGTTGTGCTCAGTTCAGGTGAATACAAAGGCTGACATATTTTTTTTGTATTTCTGTATAAGGGCTACCTGTGGGGTTAGCTGATGTTTCTTCTTAACATGTCAAGCCACAAGTTGGTCATGCAATATGCAAGAAGAGTCACGAAACTTCTATTATATTTCATCTGGATAGACACAAAGAAATGTAAAAACATTTCAGACTTGGAACAGAACCAGCAACTGTAAATTACAGTGAAATTCCAATAAAACATCCTGCCTACATTTGAACCATGGACCTGCAGCTTATTATTCAGTCTGCAATACCTGCTCCATACTAGCTCCTTACCTGACATACATTTGGCTCCCTCGTTTGCCCCATTGGGAGTCTCTGGATTCTCATGTGGTAAGACTTGGCAGCACCAAAGTAGCTGAGGGGTAGGCCAAAAGCCAAAGATGGCTGTTAAAGACGGAAGATCACACATCTACTTACTAGCATGTGGTTTGGATTAGCCTTATGTGACACCTTTCAATAGCCTTGTCACACTACTTCCTGAAACCATAATGAATACCTATTCCACGAACACACACCAGCCACGTATAAGAACAAAATTCAGGTTGTGCAGGATCATGTGTTTATATAGCAGCATGGGTTTTTGCACTTTGCAAGACATATATATATTTATGAAGGTTGGTCTAGAGCACCAAAAAAATGACAGAAACCAGGGATTCATCACAAAGTCTGTCTAAGGGGCATACTTATTATGCTGTGTAAAATAACAGCAGGATCATACACCTCATCGCCAGGCTTTGCAGTGTAAAAAACAAAGTAAGATGTTAACACATTTTTCTTATAGTGATTTCCCCAGGAAGCAATGTAAAATAACAGCGGAAAATCTGTTGTTACATAGTTACATAGTAACATAGTAAGTTTGGTTGAAAAAAGACACATGTTTAGCTATTGCTATGAGCATGAGTTACACTGCGACTCAAACAACAGGGTCAGGGCCTTCGCCAAGTGGAAGCTTCCATTAATAGGTAGTAAAACTACACCACACAGGCTATTATATGCAAAAGATAGATAAATTGGACGCCAGGAGGTTCTTTGATGAAATAACAAATGGATTTATTTACAAGAGCAACAATAGTGACCACAGGTTTACTCACGTATGAGGCAATGCAGGTGTAACAAGTCACAGAGGAGGGTAGATAGAGGAGGATGATACAGCAATCACAGATTTCACTCCCATAAGTCAAATAGTCAAGCGTACATCAATTCCCTCAGGCAATACACCTTTAAGTGGTCTGGATCCCATCCAGTGGAGTGGTCAGGGAGAAGAAGTCTAGCCTAACACCCTATCCGCTGTGGTCCTTTCACTAAAGGCATACAAGGAAGCCTTGTGGGAAGCTACTCCCTGCTATTATCCTTGATGGAGCACACAACTGCTATTTCTATATAATCTATCTATCTTACTCTCCTAGAGAGTGTATTAAAAGTATAACCTGTGCTTGCTAACCTCGTTCACGGGATTTCCTGGTTCCCGACTTAGTCGCTAAAGGTACAGGTCCCTTTAGGGCAGTGGCTTTACTGGGCCTTGGTGTACCCAGGCTCAATGATCACAACCAGTTGGATAGGACACCAGCAGCCAAAGAGAAAGAGGCCACTCCTTTCCAACACTATATGGAAGTGTGGCAGGAAGTGGTGATACACCCTTTAGCCAATGACTGATAGTGAAATACTTAAACTACAGTAGATACATGGACTTTTGCCTAGGACATAAAGAAATAAGGAAGGGTAGGGAGTTAAAGCTATAGGAGCCTAGCAGATCCTATAGGTCCCTACACCTTTATTCCCTGACTTGCTAAAAAGCCATCCAACCCCTTCTTAAAGCTATAATGAATCTGCCTGTACAACTGATTCAAATGGTGTAAAATTAAACACACACCATGTGATATTTTACACATTTTTTTACACAGTTTTTTCTGTGAATTTTAGTTTGCCCCATGCCTTCGTTCCCTTCTATTTGACATTATGTAATAGGCAGTGGCTTCCTGGTTCAGTATGGTTTTGGCTAGGATCACAGAAAATTTGATATGATGTATGACTCATGTTAGCTAATTTCATTTGCACTCAGACCCATTACTGGGGGGCAGCCAACAGTGGGAAGTTCAAAGTGATTATATCGCTATAATACACAAGAGCCATGAATATACTGTAAATTATATCCTTATAAATGGTGCTTAGTGATCGGTTATAATCAGAGCTTAATTATGTCATTTCTGTCACGTAACTCACTGAAACTTATGTATTATAATAAATAAGGTACCCCCTGTTGCAAAATGAGGATATTAGAAGGCCTTTGGCCTAGTGCTTTTATATGGTTATGGAACTCTTCTGTTACTTATAATATCCTAATATTTTACAGTAGGGGGTACTTTACTCACTATATAATGCAAAGTGTAGCATTACCAGTAACTCTTTAGCTACCAATGTACATTTAAAGAACAGTGCAGTATTAAAATAACAACTGGGTAAATAGGCTGTGCAAAATTAAAACTTTTCTAATATAGTTAGTTAGCCAAAACTCTATAAAGGCTGGAGTGAGCGGATGTCTAACATAGAGCAGAAAACAACTTCCTGCTTTCCATCTCTATAACCCTGAGTTAGTCAGCAAATATAAGGGGGCCACAAGGGACAACACTGTTCAGTGAGTTTACAATTGATCCTTAGCATTCAGCTCAGATACAAAAGCAACAGTTATGACCCATGTGCCCCCCCCCCAAGTCACTGATTGGATACTGCCTGGTGACCAATCAGTGGAAACCAAGAGAGCTGAAAGCAGGAAGTAGTGTTCTGTTCTGGTATGTTAGACATCCAGTCACTCCAGCCTTTATACATTACATTTTTGTCTAACTAACTATATTAGAAACATTTTTTATTTTGCACAACCTACAGTATCTATTTACCCAGTTTTTATTTTTATACTGAACAATTCCTTTAAAGTGCAGCTTCAGTCTGTTTCACTGGAAATACACTGTCCGCGAATCGGACCCGTTTTACTTCATCAAAAATTCACAAAGCAGCAAAAAAATCGCCACATGCATTGAAGTCAATGGGCAGTTTTTAACGAGGCAATGTTTCAAACCTCCCAACATTTTTTCTTAAACTATGCAACATTTTTTTCCAAACTATTATAGTCTGGTAGTTTTTTTCTCTGTGAAACGAGGCAAAATATTTCACTTATCACTCATCAATAAATCACTCATCGGATTTTTATTTTTTTAACAAACTCAAACTTTATACCCCAAAGCTGGAAATAGCTTGAATCCCCAAATACTCCAGCTAAAACTTTTCGAGGTCATGTAGAAGTCAGTGGCAGAGGTCCCTTGAACCAATTGAAGATGTTAAGAGAATTCATGATGTCCAGGGGGTTTTCGGTGGGTTTCCCTTGAAAACTCGATTAATTTGAGTTTTGGGGTTTTTACTTTTTTAAAGTAAAGATGGAAGAATGGCCCAGACATAATAAGTAGTGTTGGAATGGTTCTCCGTTTGCTTATGTATAGTAGTTCTGGATAGGTATCCCATATTTTTACCAAACAATAATGCTTACTTCTTTTTTATGTACTTTTACCATTTTAAGCATTTTACACAAACATGGGGAAGAAGTTATTGTACTGTACTCAGCTGCTATTCTTCTTGGTGCAATTAAAAGGGAAATGGTTAATGTACTTTGCAAGCCATCTGAAAAATTTCACAGGGAAGTAGGTAAGGGAGCTGGTCATTTTCCCTATTTAAATGTTATTACTCTGGTAGTTTTGCTAATTGTAAGCATTTTGCTCAGCGCAGATAAATGGCACAAAATCCTTTCCCTCTCAGCTATGAATAATTTAATACAGTCTGCTCAGAGCACAGTCTAATTCCCTTTTCTATCTGAGTGTAGTCTGTCTCAGAGATTTAGAAACAAAGCCACAAATTCAAAATGAAGGAAGAGTTATATCATGATTAACACTTTTGCTTTGAAACTCCCATTAACCTTACCAAGTCATAATAAGCATTGGAATATAAAAATCTATATTATTCTATATTCATAGCATTGACCCAATCACTGGAAATGCTTCAGTTGCTAATCTTCACATTGTAATAAAAATACTCAAGGTGTAGTACAGGTATGGGACCTGTTATCCAGAATGCTCGGGACCTGGGGTTTTCAGGATAAGGGATATTTCGGTAATTTGGATTTTCGTACTTTAAGTCTACTAGACAATCATTTAAATCTTCAATAAACTCAATAGGCTGGTTTTGCTACTAATAAGCATTAATTATATATTAGCTTGGATCAAGTACAAGGTACTATTCTATCATTAGAGGGAAAAATGGAGATAATTTTTTTTAAAAAATGTGTTATATAGATAAAATAGAGTCAGCCTTCCTGTAATTCTGAGTTTTCTGGATAACAGATACCATACCTATAGTAGGAATGACATATGTTAGCAATTCTTATATAGTACAAGTATGGGATCTGTTATCTGGAAACCCATTATCCAGAAAGCTCCTAATTATGGAAAGTCTGTCTCCCATAGACTTCATTTTATCCAAATAATGCACATTTTTAAAAATAATTTACTTTTCTCAGTAAAAATAAAACAGTACCTTGTACCTTGTACCAAACGTAGCAAAACCAGCTTATTGGGTTTATTTAATGTTTACATTAAATAATTTAACTTAGGGGTTTTTATGAAATCAGACTTTTAAAAAAATCACGAATTTTTAGGAAATTAATTAAATCCAGAGGATGGAAAAGTATGAATCAGAAAATCCAGCATCTCAGACCTGTCGAGGTTGCATATAAGTCAATGGGAGAAGTCCCAATGATTTTTTGATGTGCACTGGGTTTCGTGCAATACCCCAAAGTTTTCGGGCAAAAAAGCATAAGAAATATGACTTTTTAGGTGAAAAATCCCAAAAATCGTGAAAATCGATTTTCCCGCAAATTTTCAGGGAAATTGTAATAATAAATAAGCGAACAACCCCGAGTGGATTTGATCAGGGTTTGTAGCAGAAAATCTTGAGATAAAATTGGACTTTGATAAATGTAATGTATGAAGATCCAAATTAAAGAAAGATCCATTATCCAGAAAACCCCAATCCCCGAGCATTCTGGATAACAGGTCCCATACCTGTACCTTAATGTATCACTTTTATACATTCCACAGCCTGTGAAACTCTACTCTAGGTATGATCATTTGGTGGTTCGTGCTTACAGAGAAGAAAGTCCAGCTGTTCAGAGTGGATTTACTTGGGACCTCTTAATTAGTTTCCTATGAAACTGGGAGCAGGAAGAGGGAGAGTGTGGGATGATGGCAGAGGGCCAAGACTAAACTTGGAATCCTTTCTCTTGCTCTCTCTCTCCCTCTGACACAGAAATTAATGAGTAGAAGGATATCAGAGAGAAAAAACATAAACAAAAGAGTTTTGTATTCATCTAGTGTAAAATTTGTCAGAAAACATTGGCAACAAACCCCGTATGCACTCAACATTTTCAAAGTATATCAGGTCATGTTCATTTCTAGTGATTATAATGAAAAACAGAGAATAAAAGAATAAGGAAAACTGGATACGTTTGTTTAACAAACAAAACAGAATGATGAGGCTTTGAAGATGAACAGATCCAACGGAGCATCTTTGTAGTGAAATTTTGTTGAAGGGAATTAGTGTTTAAAGGAAATACAACAGAAATTTTAAGAAAGGAATGTAATATTTCATGTGATAATTATTTAGTCCACTCCAACTGATATGAAAACATGAATGATCTGTTTTAGTGGAAGAAAGTAATCCTTGGTTTTAGGCATGGATTACAATTGACTATTGATGAGCGAATCTGTCTGGCAAAAAAAAGGTACAAACTTGCAAATCACAGTAAAATTTGTGGGCGTATTTTGTGGCACCTTTTTAACACTTTTGGGCTACCAATAAATCATTTCTCTTTGCTTTCAAATTTTTTGATTGTGTTGAGCAAATCTGCCATGTTTTATTTATGTCAAAATTCCCAAACTGTTTTCTGGCATTGTCATCATTCAGCCAGGGCAACCCTATTTCTCCCAAACTTTTCAGGGAATAAACTTCAAATAAGTAAGCATGAAAAGTAAAGCAGTTTTCATCTGCACAAAGATTCTTTATTCTAAATGTTCATTTATTCGCATAAGTAAAAATGATCTATGGGAAAAAGCTGGAACTGAATTAGGAGAAAAGCTTTTCTCCTCGAATTGAATCTCGCCCATGAGTTTTCACATGATAAACCATAATAAACTACGTGATAAACCATGAAATCATGTTGAACCCATTTCAGGTATCACCAGATTCATGGTATGCACCATAGTAGAGCATAGCCTGAGCTGTATTTGTAAGGTCTGGGAAACCTCATGCTGTGTTTGAATGATTATGAGTTGCACGTCTATTTGGCAGGGTATGTGTAAACATTAACATTTTCTCCATAATTGGTCCCAGTAAAAAACCAACAATATTTTCTAAACATGCAAGTGATTCAATAGCAATAACACACAGTAGGGTGGAAACCCCCTTTCATTCTGTTGAACAACAAAAAGGATTACAATATGTTTTGGTTTTGTGTTTTGGCATTATAATATAGGACTAAATATGTCCACAATGTATTTGGACATTTCTTAGAAATGTTGCATTGTTGTCCACAGAGTCCACTCAACAAATTTAAAAGCATTTTTCCAACATCAGGACACCATCAACCATGTCCTTCTAGTCACCATGGTTTATTGTTGAATTGACAAATAGGCATCTTATGCTGCTCTCCAAGCCATGAAATCTGTTTGGTGGATTGTTAAGGTACCTACAAAATTAAAATAATATGATGTAAACTGGTAAATATGTGGTGCCCAATATTTTAAAATTAGATAGGCATTCATTTCAGTATGCACTGTAGTTATACTATCTGACTAAATGCAATAAAAATTAAGCTGGCCATACATATAAAGATCCACTCAATGTTGCCAGAAAAGTGGTTCTTTGCCCAATTTGGCCACCTACAGTCTTGTCACATCATGCCACCCCCTGGATATCAAGGGTGCATCATTCTAAAAGGGCCTATTTACTAACATTCAAATTTCTATTTTTTTACAAAACAAAATCAGTTTTTTTTCTCTCTCTTAAAAAAAACAAAAAATGTATAAAACCACAAAAAAATTGAATGCCATGTAAAAGCTGTTGAGATCCTATACAAGTCTGTGCTTATTTGTCCATTTTTAATAAATGTGAACTTTTAGAGGTTTTCCATTTTTTTCTATAGTAATGGTGTTCAAGGACTTCATGTTTTTATTTGCATTTTTTCCAGTTGTGCTTTTTATATTCAGAGATTTTAATAAATAACATGGCATTCAAGGTTTTAGAGAAAATTTGTATTTTTGTGGTTTCAGAACCCTGGAGTCATATATGGAGTCATATAAAGGCACAATAGACAGGGGAAGAAGGAGGGTAACTTGGTGCAATAGCTTATTAAGGTCACATTTGACCTTGACAGTAGATAAATGCATAAGGGAGTTGGAAACATATATTGTTTATAACACTTTCTCATAGTTCATAAAGAGAACTGAATCAACCAGAGCCATAAGGCAAGGTTTGCACCCCCACAGAGAAAGAATAGATCTTTCAAAATGATGAAAGCTGTTTCAACAGCTCATAAGAGCTGTGAACTGAACACTAATGCTCACTTTGTTAATTCCTGGCAAAATGGGTTTTTTTCAGCATGGTTTACTTCTCAAAGCCTTTTCAGGCCATCTAGCGTCCCCTGTGCTTTACATTGGTTAAATGGTAAGTTATGGATCACACAGTAGAGCAAAAGCAAAGAAAAACGCTTATCTGAAAGTGAAAGCCACATGGATATTTCACCACCTCCACACAGATGGATGAGCTCTCAAAACTCCAAGATTCATTAAAAATTATTCCTACCAGAATAAATAAATAAAAATGAACTGCCTTAACAAAATTAAAATAAATTATAGACACCTAATGATCTATATGCAACAGTTTGAAGAAATTATTTAACAGGGTTTTAATGGCCCCCTAATTATTCTTTTCTTCAATAGGTAATAATTTAAGGAGGTTATGGTGTTATATAAGACAAACACAGTACTTAGAATGTCTGACCATTTCTTTATTGGATTATAGAAGTTATAGGTAACTTGATCCAACATGAGATTTGTGTTTACTATTGGGGGTCCATTTATCAAACCTCGATTTTTTCTGGTCAAGGTTTTTAGGGTGAAAAATCAAATTTTCAATGGAAAAAAACTCTTTTTAGAGATTTTAGAGATTTATCATACCCCAAAGCTGCTAAATCCAGATCCGAAAATACGGACCTGTCCAGGTCATGTAAACATCAATGGCAGATGTCCCTAAAGTTGTTTCTTGACATCGTGATCTGAGCTGGATAATTTAAAACATTCAGGGTCTTCAGCCAATAATCCATAAAAGTCAAGTTTTCACAGCTAAAAATTGATAAAATCTAGTTTTCAGAGTCAATCTTACAAATTGATGCTCTATTCATTGTGATGTTTTGATGCTATGATTTTTTTAGAAAATTTTTGATAAACGAGTTGAAATCTTGGAAGGGAGTTTGGTTGTATTTGTTTTCATAAAAATATTTAATTAATTTGTTAAAAGTGCCCCTTAATTTACCAATTTGAAAAAGCAAAAATTATGCTAAAGTACAGGGAAAATGTTTTACTTAAACTTGTAAAAATACTTATGAGCAGAGCACCTTGTCCACAGAGCCTACAATCTAGAAATATAGATATTATCATATAGAAGCATATAGAACTTAAAATATCTAATATATCTGACCTACGGTAGTCATTTTAACACAATGATGTGCTGCAAACCTATAATGCCAATGAGATTGGCCTTAGTATGGTCTGTTGAGCAATCTCCCACAGCAAAGAAAATGTTGGAAATAATACACTCAATGACCTCTTTGTGGGATGTCATTATGAATATTTGATGCGCCTAATGTAATCATATACAATCAATAAATGCAGGAATATCGCTGGCTTTCTCCTTGCCCTTTCTCTTTTTCCTCTCTCTCCCTCTTTCATTAATGCATGCTTTTGCTTTACATTATTTATTAACTTCCTTTTTTTATTAGAAAAATAAATAAATGACAGAGCTTTGGTTATCTGGAAGTTGACATTTGGAATGCAGTTTAATGGCTGAGTGTGCATTCAACACTCATCAGGACTTGTAATAAGTAATCAGGCCAAATTGTTGGTAGCTACAGTATATAAAATTGTAGTTATATATGTGTACATACAAGGGGGTTATTTATGAAAGTCTATATTTATCGCAATATTTTCTGCTACAAACTCTGATGAAATCTGCTCAGGTTTTTATGCTTATTTATTATACACATTTTCCCAAAAATTTGCTGTGCGGGAAAAAAAAAAAGGATTTTCGCGATTTTTTCGGATTTTCGGGGAAACTTCGGGGAACTGCACGAAACCCAGCCCACATCAAAAAATGATTGGGACTTCTCCTTTTGACTTATATGCAACCTCGACAGGTCTGAGATGCCGGTATTCAGATTCTGACTTTTCCATCCTCAGGGTTTAATGAATTCCGAAAAATTTGTGATTTTTTTTTTCAGATTTTATAAAAAAAAATCACGAATTTTTCACGATTTTTGCATTCGAGTTAGTATAAAACTGAAGTTTTCTTTTTGCTGATTTAAACAACTGCATTCTTTGATATAAATAATTCCAGAGAATAAGAAGCTGATTATTGTCTGCTGTAGACTTTACATGCTAAGTGGTTAAAACAGCTCTTACCATGATGTCATCGCTGCACATTTATCTTTAATCAGTAAGGGAAAAAGACTCCACCTACCTTACTAAAAATAGCTCTTTTAGCTGGGAATAGCATTTCCTGTTGGAAGCTCAATTAGATTTTGATCTTTTTATATATCTCTTCATTTGTCTGCTTCCTATCCTACATTTGCTGCTGAGCAACATTCAGTTCCAGTTGCTAGTTTAAGCACCCATTTATCATTACACAGAAGGTTCAGGAGGGGCCTACAGAATTTTAATAGAGAGCACACAAAGTAGTTGCTGAATATTATGCGTGTGTACTATGTACAGTACATATGCTGCCTTCACCAATTAACTGGTATAGGTATGAGACCTATTATCCAGAATGCTCTGAACCTGGGGTATTCCATATAAGGGGTCTTTCTGTAATTTGGATCACCAGACCTTATATCTGCTAAAAATCATTAATTTAACCCAATGTGATTGTTTTGCCTCCAATAAGCATGCTTACATCAAGTACAAGGCATTGTTTTATTATTAAAGAGAAAAAGGAAATCATGTTTAAAAATGTATATTATTTGCTTAAAATTGGCTTTTGTATAACAGTTTTCCTTATAACGGATCATATACCTGTACTGAAAACATACTGGTAAACTCCTTTCTTAGTAGCATGCCATTGTAGAAAAACAATATATGAAAAACAGACGCTACACATGGTGTATATTCCCAAGATATCTGATTCACTTTAAAGGGCAAGTAAACCCCCAAAATAAAAATTTGCCAAAAAAGAAAACATAATTCTAAGCAACTTTCCAATATACATTTATTTAAAATTGTAATCGCTTTTAAAGATCTTTGTAAAAAATAATTGCTATTAAAAGCAACATTTGCTTAACTGCAGGTTACTACTTTTTAAAAAATGTTGCAAATATCTTGGTTCCCCAGCAAGGACAGGTCTGTTAATCAGCTGCATTGTCTTACATTGTATCAACAGTCTGAGCCATGAGGAAAGATAATAGAAAGGGACAAACACCGCTTTTAATAGTTTAATATAATTAACTTGAAAACCATAGAAACACTGTAATGATTGTATATTGCAAAGTTGCCTAGAATTATATTTTCTTTCATTATGCCATGTTTTATTTTGGGGTTGTCTTGCTCTTTAAGGCCTCATACATGTATGTATGAATGTATAACTGTATTTATGGGAGTAGCCACAGCAGGAAGGCATCCGTGCCCCATAGAGCTTACAGTCTACAGTGGGTGGGTGGCTAACATACAGGCACAAATTGGAGAGGGAAAAGTGAACAAGGTAAAGGCATTGTCCAATAGGTACCAGGACTAGACTAATGTTCTAGTGCTCCAAAAGGTAGACTCTTTCGTTTTTTATTGAAGAGATTAAGAGAGTACTCCTTACAGAGGAATTCAGGGATGGAATTCCAGAGGTAAGGAGCAGCAAGATAGGTGGCAATGGATGTGGATGGTGTGGAAAGAAGCTGGCTCTCAGAGGAGCTGAGAAGACAGCCAGGAGCATACAGTGAGACAAGTGAACATATGTAGTGAGGACCAAATGAAGATCTCCTAAAGAGAGAGTGTACAAGGAGAACAACAGAGGACCAAGTACAGAACCCTGAGGCACCCCCACATTAAGCTAAACCGGGGTAGAGAATTTATGAGCATAAATAGCAGAGAAGTAAAAGTCAGAAAGGTAGGTAGAGAACCAGGATGCAACTTGATCCAAGATACCAATTGAATGGGGAATTTGTATTAGAGCAGGTCAACAGTATCAAAAGCTGTGATGTACCTGTGTCTTATACAGTATGTGATTGCATTGATCCAATCCAGTCCACAGAAGCGTCACTAGAGGGGGGCGGGCCCCGGTGCATGATGCACAGCCGGGCCCCGCCCCCTCCGAACGGCCGCATTTGTCAGCGGCGCGTGGACTGCCGGGGGGCCCTGAGGGGGTGCGGGCCCTGGCCCGCTCGCACCCCCTGCTCCCCCGGTAGTTCCGCCACTGCCAGTCCATGTATCACTGTGAACACTCACATCTAGCTTTATACAGGTGCAGGTGGAACAACTGTTATATAAAATGTCAAATATAAGCCACAGCTATACAGGATGTGTGGCCTAAGGGAGTTTTTGACCTTATTACTAGATATCTGATTCAGGGCAAATAAGAACAATTGACATATTAAAAACACATATTACACACTATTTTACTTCTTTAGGCAAAGATATTAGGAAATAAAAGTGCAAAATACACCCTGCAAGTCTAAAGCTGGTCACATGCAAGCTAACTGTTTCTGAATTTTAGCAAACAGATGCACTCTCTTATCCTTGAAGTGGCATAATGTATATAGCAAACACCAGTGTTTCAATCCACCAAGGAATCTTCATTGTGCTACAATACAGTTTACTTAGATCAATATATAATGACATAAAAGCACACATCATATTCCAAATGGAAGTGGTGTCACGTTACTTCCAAGGTATGGAAAATTTGAGCTATGCGGACAGACTGGCCAATTTGGGGTTGTTCATGCTGGAGAAGAGGCGCTTAAGGGGGTATATGATAACTATGTATAAATATATAAGGGGATCATACAATAACCTCTCTAATGCTTTATTCACCTATATTCAGATGACAAGAGGACCCAAGGAGGTTCCGTATAAATATTTTGAAGGAATTATTTACAGTGAGAGCTGTGAAGATGTGGAATTCTCTCCCTGAATCAGTCATACTGGCTGATACAATCTATAGCTTTAAGAAGGAGTTGGATGACTTTTTAGCAAGGGAGGGAATACAGGGTCGTTAAAGATAGCTCATAGTACAAGTTGATCCAGGGACTAGTCCGATTTTGGGTCAGAAAGGAATTTTTCCCCCTCAGAGGCAAATTGGAGAGGCTCCAAATGGGGGTCTTGCCTTCCTCTGGATCAACTAGCAGTTAGGCAAGTTAAATTAGAGTAAAAAGGTTGAACTTGATGAACATGTGCATCTTGGAGTCAGGAAGGATTTTTTTCTTCTCTGAGACAAATTGGAGAGGCTTCAAATTGTTTTTTTGTCTTCCTCTGGATCAACTAGCAGTTAGGCGGGTTATATATAGACTTGAAAGGTTGAACTTTATGGACAAGTGTCTTTTTTCAACCAAACTTTTTATGCAACTTACTCAGTTTGTGCTGGGAATTGTAAGCAAGGGAAAATACCCTGCAAACAACAACAGAACATAAGCAAGTGTGTAAATGCAGAATATCCAGCATGAAAAATCCTTTGCTGCAATACTAAGCATGTTGCTGATTAGTGTAAACCCACTAATTAAAAATATTATATTTTCTAGTGGTCTTGCCAACATAGGAAAGGCCACATTGACACTGCAAGAAATATATGACATATAGATGACATAGCTTTGTTCCAAAATCCATTGTCAAGGACTTGTGTTCTTACAACTTGTGGCTCATCAACGATCCTCTTCAATACTGTAAATCAGCCTTCTTTTGGACAGTATTAAGTGTCATCTCTGTCCCTATAATTGAGGGTTAAGGAAAGGGTGAGGTGCAGGATAGCTTGGACTCTCCGGGAGTTGCTATCAACAACAAAATTGCAAATAAAATATTTTCAGGTCTAAAAGCTTCTGAAGCCACGTGTCAGTAAATGTCTCCTAGTCTGAACCCTTGCTGCATCCAGTGTAGTTTGTTTTAAAGATCGAGGAGCACTGCTGTGACTGCAGTTTGTACACCTTTCCTGAGACTTCCCAAGCTCCCATTCTCTCTTCAAATGATCTTCTCACACATATTATGTAAGTCTTGTTGATTTGTTTAAAATGGTGGAGGAAGTACATACAGTAAGTGAAAATCAGAAAAGTGAATGGAAGCCATAAAGCAGGAGAGGTAGTGCCTCATGTGGCGAGTCTGCTTACTAAAACATCAAGCTTTGCAAGACATACACAATAAGCAGATGGATCCTAGCCAGGCCCGGACTGGCAATCTGTGGGTTCTGGCAAATGCCAGAGGGGCTGCTATAAGGTCCCATTGAAAGTCACTATTTAGTGGGCTGGTGGGGGCTGTTTGGGCCTCTATGTGGGCTGATTGGGCCTCTGTGTACCTGAAATGCCAGGGCCTATTTTAATTCTCAGTCCGGACCTGATCCTAGCCCCACTAAGATGAAAATAAACAATGCTTTTGATAAGCAGTTTTATTAAAGCAGAGTTTCTTATTTGTGCATATGAAAAACACACTGAAACAAGGCTTTTTCTGATAATAGTATTGATAGAATCACTGGAGGGGAGAGACGTGCACGGTAAGCATGAGATTGTATTACTGCCAGGCCTGTGCATTCTCCAACCATTGATTTCTGATACACAGCTCTGTGGCACAATTCTCTTTCATACTGTCACTGTGTTCTTGCCTTCCGGAAGCCTTTTTTTATGCTAACAAGCTTCACATGGAACAGTGAAGACTATACAAAAAAACTGTCTGTTTGCTTTGTATGTGTAAAAAAATGTTCATATAAACAGCACTTAACAGCCATAGAGAAAATGATAAAATAATAACAGGCCTTCATACATACAATAACACTGGCTGTCCCTGTTACACATATGATATGGCTTAAACATGATGTGGTTTTTTAGATAACTCTTTTACAGGGGGTGGCAAGTACAGTGCTCCTCAGTGCTATGTGCCCAGTGGGGGTGCCCAAGGGGATGCCTATATGTAACCCATAACATGCTGTGATTTCAGCTTGGCTGCATACAAGCCACACTATATTTATATCAAGACACAGCTACTTGTGCTCCATTCTAGGAGTACCAAAAGCTATACCTTTTGGTGAAAAAAAAACATTTTTGCACCCCAGTTTTTGCACTTTTTGAGTGCCTGTTATGCTAATTTCATAAACTTGTAAGTGCACAAAATTAATAGAAATAACAGAGGAAACCAACCAGTAGTGTACCTTAAAATTTGCAGAAAAATTATTAAAAAGCACAGAAAACTTGTTTTTATTTGGCTGATTGATAAAATTTGCTAAATAAAAAGTTTGCAATAAATCCTGGATGTTAGTAGAATCACAAAAAAAATTATTGACATTTTACATGCTTAGTAATAAATACAGTCTACTTATCAATTGCTTCCTGTACAAATCTAAGTACTGTATGGGGGTTATTCGTTAAAGTCTGAATATTGAAAATTCAAAAAAATGCTAGTTTTTTTTACTATAAAATCGGAATTTTTGGTGGGAAAAAAACTCAAATTTTTCAGAATTTATTAAAGCCCAATGCTGCTAAAAGTCAAAATCCAAAAATGTGGCATCTCAGACCTGCCAAGGTTGTATATATAAGTCAATGGGAGAAGTCCCTATCCTAAATTACTGTGGTCTGTTTTAGAATTATTTAGCATTTAGCAATTTAAATAAATTTGGATTTTGATAAATCAACCCCTATGAGTTGGGAGTGGGTGCTGAGTCTGACCAACTTTGTGTAACTCTGCTTGGGGCATCTGAGCCTAAGTGTGGTTGTAATGACCCTCTACTTATTGCTGGTCTTAGTTGTGATCATCCCACCCCATTGTTTCCTGAAAAAGTGAAAATGTATTTATGAAAATTGTATGTAAAAAAAATCCAACACTTAATGCACATAAAGATTAGCAGAACCATTGCATTTCTGGTTATAACATATCTGGCAGATGTTTAGAAGTAGTCCCAGTGAAATGAGAAAAGTATGTACAGTTTTTCCTCAAACAGTGAAAGGTCAGGAATGACTCTTGGGGCTCATAGATTTCTCAGAGCAGCATATTTATGCATTGCTGTGCATCAGAAAGAAACAACACCTGCCCTGCCTGTGCAACTGGAGGTCAAAGTCCAGAAGTAAAAGTTACATAGAATGTATATTACAGCAATTTAGTAGAGAATAATTATCTCCCTAAGTCTACAAAAACAATGCACTGGCTTTCTTATATTACAAAATGTGTATATTATTGAAATAAACATACTGATAAAGACATAATCTTGGTCAAACTTTATTTGTCACCTGAAGTAATCATGTTGCTTGCTCATATAAGGACTGAGCTGCCTGCATACATGGAGACAAGTCTGTTTGCACTACACTAAAGGGGCAGATTTAACAAGGGTCGAAGTAAATTTAAGGGAATTTTCGAAGTAAAAAAATTTGAAGTAATTTTTTGTATACTTCGACCATCAAATAGTATACTACAACTTCAAATTTACTTTGAATTCGATTCCAAGTAAAATAGTTTGAATATTCGATAATCGAAGTACTGTCTCTTTTAAAAAAATTCGACTTCAATAGTTCACCAAAGTAAACCTGCAGAAGTGTTATGTTAGCCTATGGGGACCTTCTAATGCATTTTTCTACGTTTTGACGTCACAGTAAAAATTGTTAGATCGTACGATAAAATCGTTCGATTCGAAGGGCTTAATCGTTCGATCGTTCAATTTTACTTTGATCGTTCGATGGCCAAATACGGTGAAAAATCCTTCGACTCCGATATTCGAAGTCGAAGTATTTTAATTCAATGGTCGAATTTCGAAGTATTTTTTACTTCGAAATTCGACCCTTGATAAATCTGCCCCTAAGGGACTAATTTATTAACATTCAGATTTAATTTTTTCACTGCAATTCATGTTTTTTTTTTACCCTAAAACTCACAAATTCAAATATGGGTTTCTGAAAATAAAAAAGTTCAAGACAATGTTCGAGATATATTGAACAGAAAACTAGAATGTAACAATTCATGTAGTCAATGGGAGTTGTCCTTGCAAAATTCTAATTTTTTTTTCAATTCAACTTGATTGAAATGTGTGAGTAGAATGTTATTGCACTGCATTTGAGTTTTTTCATGTTTTCAAGTGATCAAGTTTTCACGATTTGTGTCTGTTAATAAGTGCACATTCGAGTACTCGAAAATTTACAAATCTGAATTTAAATAAATAGGGGCAGAAAATATCTTAATATCATTAATATATTGATAATGGGTGAGTGCAGGGTACCTCTTGTCTTTGTCTGTATGAATTTAGTGATGACAGCTCCCCTTCTCATTGTTTCAAAATTTTGTGGTGAGCACAACTTTCCCTTTTTTTTTTTACAGTTTATACAGGGGCAGTGGCCAGCTCCATGTTGTAGCTCCTACCATTCCCAGCTAAAATCAGGTGATCACAGTGACGGGCTATTTAAAGGGCAACCATTTGGGAGTTTTAACCTTGAAAGCAGCAATAAAGTTGCAGGTAAAACAATCCCCGTGTAATCTATATAGAATTTGATGTAGTTGGCCAGCTTGAATATATTGTAATATTTGGACAAACAATCCCTGCTTCATTTATAGGGGAGGGAATTTGTAATAGCTTAGCTCACAAAATGTTTCAGTGTCCTTAAAGGATCAGTAACATCAATTTTTTTTAAAAAAAATTCATTGGTATAGAACAAAAAAAAACACAAAGACATATTAAACTTTTAAATCGCTAAGTCTTTATTAAGAAATAACTTATAGAAACGCCACTTGCTCTTCTCTTCAGCAAAGGCAACAAATCGACAATCCATCATGCAGCGCTCGATGATTGGTCATTGGGACCCACTTGAGCTTCTGTCTAATCCTAGTCTACTGTGCTGGACTGATCTGGAAAATCAAGATGAAGTAGCATTTACTTTAACATCCTGCTTAAATGCCTACATACTTTTGACCAGTAACAACTAGAGGGTGACAATTCAAACAAGAATTAAGGTGGCCATACACGGTGTCAAGGATTAGGTAGGGGGAGCTGTGGAGACTGAAGGGAAAGGGCGAGTCCTTGAGGCAGGAGCTGTATGTGCCTAGGGGAAACTTGAAGGGAAGCAGGAACAGGTTGATGAGGGCGAAGAGTCAGACTGGAACAGGTGCAGAACAGGACAAGACTAGGCAGGAAGAAGAGGGCGACGACTCAACAGGAACAGACTGAACGGGGCAGGAGTGGAACAGGAACAGACTGGATGGGACAGGATAATGCGGGCGTAGAACAGATCAAACTGGGGATAGAGTGCAGGGGGGACTAGAGCGGATAACAAGACAGGACTGGAGCAAGATAGGACTGGAAGCAAGATAGCAAGAGAGGACTGGAGCCGAGGATAACAAGAGAGGACTGGAGCAAGAGAGGACTGGAGCCGAGGATAGCAAGAGAGGACTGGAGCCGAGGATAGCAAGAGAGGAGTACAAGGTAGGGTTGGATCAAGGTCAAGGCTGGGAAGGTACAAGATAAGGTAAGCAGGACAAGACAAGGCAAGGCAGACAAGACAAGGCAAGGCAGAATAATAAGGGAACGGGGCAAGAGCTAGAACTACCTAGTTAGGGGCGCTGCCGCAGTACTAGGAAAACCATGCAATGCTCTGGCAAGGAGTGGTCTAAGAGCTACCCTTAAATAGGGAAGAGTCAGCCCTGATTGGCTGATGAAACTAGGTAGCAGCTGGGTTGGGGCTGTAGATGCCAAACAGGCTGCAGCTGAGCTGGGGCTGGAGAGGCCAATCAGGCGGAAGCTGGGCTGGGACTGCAGAGGCCAGGTTATACATAGCAAGCAACCCTACAGGCTGCTCACCTGGCCAAATGGTTAAGGCATCGAGCCAGAAACCCAAAGGTCCCCGGCTCGAATCCCAGCAATGCCTGACAGTATCCCCCCCCCTCACAAGGCGACTCCCAGGCGCCACAGAGACCAACATTTTCACGCGCCTGGGGAACTGGCAATGCTAAGGGCAGAACTACCCTCATGGGTGCCCAACTAGGAGGTGATGCTATAGTATTAGCCACCCTGGAACTTGGCAGAGCCACCCTGGCGGGTGCCCTGATGCTCGGCATGGCCACCCTGGCGGGTGCCCTGGGACTTGGAAGAGCCACCCTGGCGGTGCTCTGGGACTTGGAAGAGCCACCCAGGCGGGTGCTCTGATACTTGGTAGAGCCACCCTGGCGGGTGCTCTGATGCTCGGTTGAGCCACCCTGGCGGGTGCTCTGATACTAGGTAGAGCCACCCTAGCGGGTGCTCTGGGACTCGGAAGAGCCACCCTGGTGGGTGCTCTGATACTTGGTAGAGCCACCCTGGCGGGTGCTCTGATACTTGGTAGAGCCACCCTGGCGGGTGCTCTGATACTTGGTAGAGCCACCCTGGCGGGTGCTCTGGGACTCAGAAGAGCCACCCTGGCGGGTGCCCAGGTGTTAGGCAGAGCCACCCATGCGGGTGCCCTGGGACTTGGCAACTGTATAGGCAACTCCACCCTTGCGGGTGCCCTCCACATGAGTGCCTGGGTTTTGAATGTTATTCTAAGAGTTGGTACAGTCACTGTGTTAGGACACAGCAGAAGCCCCCCTTCACAGGGCACAGGACAAGGCAGAAGCCCCCTTCTCGGGGCACAGGACAAGGCAGAAGCCCCACTTCTCGGGGTACAGGACAAGGCAGAAGCCCCACTTCTCGGGGTACAGGACAAGGCAGAAGCCCCCCTCCTCAGGGCATGGCAGAAGCCCCCCTCCTCGGGGCACCAGACCAGGCAGAAGCCCCACTTCTGGGGGCACAGGATCAGGCAGAAGCCCCACTTCTGGGGGCACAGGATCAGGCAGAAGCCCCACTTCTGGGGGCACAGGATCAGGCAGAAGCCCCACTTCTGGGGGCACAGGATCAGGCATGGGTACAGGAGGCAGCTGCTGGGGTGCCAGCACAAGTGCAGGAGGCAGCCAGTGGGGAGCCAGACGCCGGGGAAACCTAGCTGAAGCCATGGGCAGCGGAGGCTGCTGGGGAACTGGCTCTGGAGCTGAAGGCAATGGAGGTTTCAGGGAAGGCCCCACTGGAACTGTAGGCAGCCGATGCTGCTGGGTAGGCCCCTCTGGAGCTGTGGCCAGCCGATGCTGCTGGATAGGCCCCTCTGGAGCTGAAGGCAGCAGATGCTGCTGGGGAAGCCCCTCTGGAGCTGTGGCCAGCCGATGCCGGCCCAGGAACTGGAGCAGACTGCGGAGGGATGGCCGGCCCAGGAACTGGAGCAGACTGCGGAGGGATGGCAGGCCCAGGAACTGGAGCAGACTGCGGAGGGATGGCAGGCCCAGGAACTGGAGCAGACTGCGGAGGGATGGCAGGCCCAGGAACTGGAGCAGACTGCGGAGGGATGGCAGGCCCAGGAACTGGAGCAGACTGCGGAGGGATAGCCGGCCCAGGAACTGGAGCAGACTGTGGAGGGATAGCCGGCCTGGGAACTGAGGCAAATTTATCTAGGAATGCCAACAGAAACTGAGCAGTATCGTAAATTATAGGGGATTTACTGCACAGTAAGTTCTCGGCCCAGGAACGAGCTTCACCTTCTAGCAGGAAGAAAATGATTTCCGAAACTTGCTCGACTGGAGGAGCACTCAGAAAGTGTTTTTTTTCTCTGAAAGGAGCAGGACTTCCTCTAGAAAGATAAGAATTTTACTTGGGGAGCCATCACAGTATCTGCGGGTCAGAATAGAATATTCAGTCTTTTTGGGAATCCGGTCAGAAGGCACAGGAACAGCCCTTGCAGACTTTTGGCCAGAGCATTCTGTCAAGGATTAGGTAGGGGGAGCTGTGGAGACTGAAGGGAAAGGGCGAGTCCTTGAGGCAGGAGCTGTATGTGCCTAGGGGAAACTTGAAGGGAAGCAGGAACAGGTTGATGAGGTCGAAGAGTCAGACTGGAACAGGTGCAGAACAGGACGGAGAGGGCGAAGATCAGGACTGGACAAGACTAGGCAGGAAGAAGAGGGCGACGACTCAACAGGAACAGACTGAACAGGGCAGGAGTGGAACAGGAACAGACTGGATGGGACAGGACGGTGCGGGCGTAGAACAGATCAAACTGGGGATAGAGTGCAGAGGGGGACTAGAGCGGATAACAAGACAGGACTGGAGCGGAAGGAGATTAGAGTGGATAGCAAGATAACAAGAGAGGACTGGGAGCAAGATAGCAAGAGAGGACTGGGAGCAAGATAGCAAGAGGACTGGGAGCAAGATAGCAAGAGAGGACTGGAAGCAAGAGAGGACTGGAAGCAGGATAGCAAGAGAGGACTGGAAGCAGGATAGCAAGAGAGGACTGGAAGCAGGATAGCAAGAGAGGACTGGAAGCAGGATAGCAAGAGAGGACTGGAAGCAGGATAGCAAGAGAGGACTGGAAGCAGGATAGCAAGAGAGGACTGGAAGCAGGATAGCAAGAGAGGACTGGAGCCGAGGATAACGAGAGGACTGGAGCAAGATAGCAAGAGAGGACTGGAGCAAGAGAGGACTGGAGCCGAGGATAGCAAGAGAGGAGTACAAGGTAGGGTTGGATCAAGGTCAAGGCTGGGAAGGTACAAGATAAGGTAAGCAGGACAAGACAAGGCAGACAAGACAAGGCAAGGCAGAATAATAAGGGAACAGGGGCAAGAGCTAGAACTACCTAGTTAGGGGCACTGCCGCAGTACTAGGAAAACCATGCAATGCTCTGGCAAGGAGTGGTCTATGAGCTACCCTTAAATAGGGAAGAGTCAGCCCTGATTGGCTGATGAAACTAGGTAGCAGCTGGGTTGGGGCTGTAGATGCCAAACAGGCTGCAGCTGAGCTGGGGCTGGAGAGGCCAATCAGGCGGAAGCTGGGCTGGGACTGCAGAGGCCAGGTTATACATAGCAAGCAACCCTACAGGCTGCTCATCTGGCCAAACGGTTAAGGCATCGAACCAGAAACCCAAAGGTCCCCGGCTCGAATCCCAGCAATACCTGACACACGGGCAGATAAAGCTGCTGATATAGGTCGCTTAGACCAATTTGACAGCTTATCTGCCCGTGTATGGGGGCTTCTGACGGGTCTTTCCGATCGATATCTGGCCACGATATTGATCGGGAAGGTTTGATTTTTACCCGACCGACCCGTCGGAGATCCCTGGGCGTATCGTAATTCGATCGTTCGACCATATGGCTGAACGTTCAAGTTACCCCCGATATAGCCATGTCGTTAGTGGCATATCGGGGAAAGATCCGCTCGTTTGGCGATGTCGCCAAACGAGCGGATCTTTGAGTCTATAGCCAGCTATAGTGGTGTTGCCATTGGGGGACAAAGCCATACTGAATAAGGGCACGTGAAGTTACATTTTGGAGTCTGTCAATGTCTAAATTTCACATTTCCTATAATGAATCTGGTTGAAATTGATTGCTTCCACTTTCTCCGTGTAGTTCTCTACTGTTATCAAAATGCATATCTTTTTTGCGCTGCAGATCTGTATGAGATACAGTGCAGTGTACCAGAGTGTGCTGTGTTTGGCACTAGCTCAGCAGAATTTAAGATGCTTTCTCACCAGCACAATCAAGTGGATTATCTCTAGTTTCAAATCAATTTAAATATGATGACATCAAAACTTGTTAACGCTACATAGCAAAGCTATGAAGTCTGTATAACATTTTAAGCAAAGTACAATTTTGTGTCATTCTAGAAATCTTTCATCTCAATTTATACAGCAATAAATTCAAAGTCAGGACTTCATATGGTCAACAAACTATTAAGTGAGATGAAACAGAGATGGTTATTTCCTTCTTTCCTATTAGTATAATTGCATTAATTAGTATATGAAGACAGCAGCGTTCCTAGAGGGGGGCGGGCCCTGGTGCGAGACGCGCAGCCGGGCCCCTCCCCCCTCAGTACGGCACGCTGTCGGGGTGATTTCAGTGGCGTGCGGCGTTGCCGGGGGGCCCTGAGGGGGTGCGGGCCCTGGCCCACTCGCACCCCCTGCTCCCCCGGTAGTTCCGCCACTGTTTGGAGAACTGTAAAAATATATGTATATATGTATGTGTTAACAAAAGTAAAGGAATTTCTGCTAACAAAATGTTTGAGCAGTGTCTTGTAAAAATAGAAATAAATATGTGCTAACAGTTCCTTCCTGTACCTGAGTCCCTTGATAGATGCAAGTAGAATTAAGACAGACAGAAACGGAACTCAGATAAAAGATGTTCCAGAACAGATAGTGTAAACAGATGAATTAGACTAATGCAATGCCCAGTGCACATCTGTTATTCTTCTGCATCTTAGTCCTACGTTCACCTTTAGCTATTGAGGAGGTTAGGATATTCCACTCTCTACTTCAATTCCTTGCTAGATAAATGTCTCCGTTCATATGGTTTTCCAATCATTTTCGATGAATGGTATTAAAACCAGTCCTCAAAACCTATTTCTCTGCTATTCTATCTTGAAAAATCCAACGGAATATCTATCTTATTTGGACTTTAATTATATTTTTTAATCACCACATTCATTTAAAAGCTAAGAATTAGTGGTCTAAGCCCTCTGACTGAAACCAATGCCTAGGTCAGGAGACACTTATCCCAAGAAATGCTTCCATGCAGGGAGGTGCCAGCCTTTGAGTACAATCACCGGAGGTAAATAGTTAGGGACTACCATATGGGGTTTACCTTCAGATGGTATGATGGCTTACCAATACTATGATTATAACTCTGTAACAAACCCCCCCACTTGCATAGATACTAAATGACTTATGAAACCAAGGAACATGCATTGATCAATCCCCTCTGTTTTGTTTGCTTTAATGACCACAACTTTAGTAAATAAATATTAAATCAATTCCTTTTGGCATAAACATGTGGCTTTCTTAAAAGGGCACACTCTTCATAAAAAACTTATTTTTATCCCAATGTTAATTAAATCAAAGCTCATTCTCACATAATTTTCCTTTGTGTAATTTAAAGCTCAAGAACAAAAACAACCGATTACAAATATTTCCATCACATTTACAAAGAACACACTTCCATTTTCCTATACAAAGAATAGAGCATACTTTAGCCACATCTACATGGAGTTGTCATGCAACATAAAATTTGCCAGAACGCATTGCATGCTCATATACACATAAAACCTTTTTTTAACCACAATGTCAGTTTCTACCAACCTTCATCTCATATCAACCGTCACCTTGTACACATCTCAAGCTATTTGAAACAAAATGACGGGAGTGATGTGTTGACTCACAAGTCCCAGAAGTCACATGGTTATTACTGGAGCAGCCCAAGATGAAAGGTAAATATTAGTACACTTCTCTTTAAAAGGGTTCCATACTGGATATGGCAGCTTCAGTGAATAGAATTGCTAACTGAGTAAAATCTAGTCTGCATGTGCAGGACACCTGAAAGCACCCCTGTGAAGAAAGAGAAGATGGCAGTGTGGCATTTCTAAGCATATACCGCAAAGACGAGTATTAGCCCAGGGTCCAAATTTAGCAACTATATTTACTGGGACCTGCAGTGAATGACCTCTCTTGTCAATAAATTAAGTTATAGCCTTCCACATCTTCCAAAAGTAGTTTGGTGTCCTGTGGTCTTCTTGCTCTGTGTATGTGTGTTGGCTACTTTTTCATTAAACCCTGCTCTTTAGCTGCCTACATTTATTATTCTCAGATGGGGATAGGCACTGTGTGCAGTTTGGCGTAGACATATCTTCAAACATTGCTAAAAATAGGAAATGTTTAGTGGTTTGTTTTAAAGCTTTTATGAGGAACACACCAAGACAGGGAAATGCAATACAAAGTTGTTCTTGTTGTAATGGTGTTTAGGAAACAAGAACAATTGGTGGATCTCTGCTAAAGCCAAAAAGTATTATTCCAGAAAACATACACACAGGCACAAGAAATTATTAAAATAAACACAATGTTTTATTGTCAACAATATAATACAAGTGAATTTAATAAGAATACTTTCTATTTTTAGAGGTGAAGCAGCAAAGAGGATTTTAGAGGCCCTGTATGTTGTGTGAATTAAAATGATCTTCAATGTATCTGCATCTCTGCTTAAAGAAGGTTCCCTTACTTGGCAATTCTTTAAACAGAGAAACTCCTTTAAAGTTGTGCTGTGTCCCTTCTGCTCCTCTGCCTCTCACAGTGTCTCTTCAGTAGTCGGCACATTAACTGCTCTGTATTTTTGCATTTTGCTGTCTCTGCATTGATGGTTCAGGTATAGGAATTGACATAGCTGCAGAATAATGGGAGTGCATGCATGACAGAAATTCCATGCTTGCATTTTGTCTTTAAATGTAAATGAAGGCACAAAGAGATTTCAAATACATCTTGTTTATTGCATAGCAGTTTACCCTCCTCCTGTGTGTCAGTTTACAAGAACCTGAGTCATCACTCTAAGGGAGACAGGATGGAGAGAGAATGCATCAGATAAGGCAGATTAAGTTACATGTGGCTAGGAAATTCTGCCTGGCAGATATAACACAATGTAGATACACATACTGATGATACTAAACAAGCTACATCAGTGCAACAATGGCTATTAATAATATTTAATGCAGACCAGGAAGTTTACTTGTGAAGGCCAGAGCATAGATATGAGAAGAAAAGTAAAACCCAATCTTTAAACAATTGGGCGAGCATTTCTCAGAGTAGATCTTATATTAAAAGCTCTGTATATTCTGTATTGTTTTGTTTACTATAGGGGGATATCTCATAGGTTTATGGAATGCCTCTGTACAGGCTCTGGATAAGCCTAGGGAGCTATTTCTGCTATGAAGAGTATTATTTAGGACCTACTAATGCTGACCATTAAACCTATACTGTTGTGCCACACTACATGTACAGTAAGGCAGTGCCCCCCCCCCCTTGTAATGGGATGTTTAGGAGACTTTTATGAGGTGTTATGACATTCAGACATTTAAGGTTAAGCCAATCAGCAACCTGAAGTACTTTAATAATTAAGATTGTAACTTGGACTACCTATCACCCCAACATTCATGGCCAGTGTAGCCAAAACTTTGTAAGTGCAAACTGTGTGCATTTTTCCATTGCTTAGCCTCATGATAGATGTTACGGTTTTATTAGATAGATGCAAGTTATTCAATTCCTTTCAGGAAGCGAAGAGAATTGCATATGTGAGAAAGTACAACTTGGCAATGGCAAGGTAAATTTAGAGCATAAACCTAGCACTTTGCTCCTGTTTCATTAAATATGCACTTTGATTTAATCAGCCCTGCTTGATCACTATAAATTCAGTGATCAGCTTTTACCCTCATTCTTAATAAAATCTGATTTCATTATTCACGTATTTTCTTTGCTCCCTACCTACATCAGCTGAAATTGAGAAACTGTAAATGGAAACAGAGTGTGGGCAATCAAGTGCTAGATCACAATTCTATGTCATCCTTTGTTCAAAGTATAATTTCCAAGTTCATGAACTTGGCTATTGGAAGCCTAAACAAGCATTTAGGACAGATTGCTGAACAGTTTTTGTCATTTTTTTTTAAATTGTAATTATTTTTTGGAGTTATTTTAAATCTAATTGTCATTTTTGCAAGTTACCTTTTTAATTTCATCACTAATTTAAAAATAAAAAGGTTTTACAGGCCTGCTGTAATAACAACATGGTTCTGTGACATAAGGTAAAGGTTCTCTACTACAGCTGCTGTGTAAAGCCTTAAATATCAAACTTAGAAAGTTTAATGGTTCACTTATTGTATAAATACGTCTATTTGGGTTGCTTATTGCGCTATACTTTAAAGTGATTTCTCTCTACTAGTACAAATCTGTGGCTGCGCTTGTACCTTCTAAAATAGAAAAACATAGGTCAGGGTTACGGATAACTTGTTGCCAAGGTCCCCGGGTTAAGGATAACATAAAATAATATGCTCCTAAATACTTGGCAAGGTTCCAGGGTTAAAATAAGTTATAAAATTTTAATCACAAGTCTTTTCATGTGTTTATTATGCCTTAACAGATGCCAGTAACACTATCAGTCCTGGATGGTAAAGAAGCCAAGGAATATGGTGGACTCCAGGAGAACTGAATAAACTAAAGCCACTTGAGACAAATGTTTGCTGTTTGTGTGCACATGAAATCCCTGTGTCATATTGGCTGATTAAAAATGTATGCTTTCCCTATACCTATTTTGGTCCTAGTGTATCCCAGGAAAGTTGCTATATTCATTTGTGGGTATCCAGCAACTGTGTAGGTAGACTTCTAAGAACTGCAAAACAGATATTTTCAGGAGGATAAGGGTGGTTGGGACCTCAGTGCAGTGGTGTAGTGGTTTTGGGATTTAACATAACCATATCACATAAAAAGGTCTCTTTTTGTCAGTGCAACTTATCTCAGAAGCTAAGACATAAGTCTTAGATACAGCAAATTAATTACAACAGCAGCAAGCAGACATAAACAGGAAATTATGTTGTAACATCAGCAAAGTATTTCCTGGTTTAATAGTCCATAACAACCTATTGAATATTGGATACCATTTTACAACCTACAACAATCAAAGCAAGCTGGTGATTGGCTTTTATAGGTTATCATGAGACAAACACCCAGTTGGTATTTATTTTTTTAGAAAGTAATATCTTGACCAAACTAAATTTAGGGAGTAATGCAATACAAATCCCATAGTGTGTAATAGGTCTTTTGGATTCTTTGGATAAAATGAAGTCTATTATATGGGAGACAACGTTGCAAAATTCAGGGCTTTCTGGATAACGGGTTTCCGGATATGAATATATGTATAAATGTGTTGGCCTCGGGATATATATTCTTTTCTTTCTGTTTATAATGCTACAGTATATGTATAGAAAAAAACACATATTTCATTATACAACTGACCGAAAACTTCTAAATTCTGCTTTTATTTAAAATGCAAAGTCATGGCTTCTAAATTTCTCAATGAAGGTTTCTACAAGATATCTGGCAGTAGTCCCCTTGAATATCAGTTACCAGAGACAAGAAGAAGACATTTTCCAACCTGGCTATTAAAGTATTAAAAAGAAATTGCAAAAAATTGTCTATTAAATCAAATAATCATTTGCAAGTTCCTGATGTTGATGGTCCGGCGAAATTAAATAATTTAGATTTAGGTAATTCATCAACAGTTCTTTTATGTAATCTTCTAGAATCATTCATATGGGTTCTCCCTTTAGATTCAGTACATGTGTATGTAATGACAAAACCCCTGTATTTTTGCATTAATAGGTTATCTGAGAATGAACTCTGCATGAAATACAGAGCCAGTCACAAGGCCTACGTATGCAGGAAAAAAATTCAGCTTTCAAAAACAAAAGAAAGTTAGAAATATGGTTTACCACACTACATCTATTAGATATATACAAAGAAAAAAATACAGCCTTGTGTTGATTGTTAAATAGGAATACTCACTGGCAATAGATATGCTCCATAAAACAGGAAGGAAGCTTAAGTGTTATTAAACTCCTCATCCCATTAGATATAATCAAAGGTAATTAGGTTAGGGCTGGCTGGTCCTCTGTCTCACCCTGTGATTGCAAGCACTTGGCTGGAGGATAATCAGACAAAAGAGAAAGTTCATTAGATTGCAGAAACTCAGCTATCTCTGCAATATCAGTGACTCATGGGCCTAAGAGCGTGCCGCCATTATCCCCACCAACAAACACAGAGCTAATAGAATAGAGGAGCATTCTCAGATGCACAATTCTTCATGCTTATACAAAGGTTGATATTTTTGGAGTGACTTTTTTTAATTCACAAAACACAGAATGCATAGTGTTTTTCCGCCCACAATGTCTTTTCCATAATTCCAGTGTCATTGTGGCATTGAGGGGTGAATCACCTGATGCAGTTGCAGCAAATGTCTTAACGTAAACAAAGTTATAAATGTGCTTCAACATGAGGAAGTACCCACTTCCTCTGATGTAGGAGTGAACCTATGACTAATTGCATTAAGTCCAAAATCCATATGTGGATTCTGTGAGTTGCATTTCTATTTTTGGATATATTTTCCTTGACCATAACTAGGAGGGCAGTCTAAGCATTTTTCCAGAAACAGTAAAGTATACCTGGGTATTTATGTGATTCTTGACATTTTTCAGTTTTTCTGGCCCATTGGGAGCTATTGATTTTTCCAATATCAAAAGAAAAAGAAAACAATAAATTAAAAGACCAGTTCATACAAACACATATGCAATATGGACAAAAATGGAACACAGGCAGCTACTCAGTAATTACATAAAGCAACACCATTAGACACTGTAGCGATCGCCGCCCGGAGCAGGCCCAGGAGCTCCGGGCGGCGCGTCCTCTCCTGCCGGCGTCACTCCCAAGATGGCGGCGCCCATGGCCGCCACGTGGGTAAGCGACGCCGGCGCGATGACGTCAGTGCGCCGACGTCGGCGCAAGGACGTCAATGACGTCACTAAGGTGCCAAATTTGAATAAAAAGCCATTTCAGACGCCAGAATGGCGCCCAAGTATAGGATAACTTTCCCAAAGCATATCCTGGGTTTCCTGTGTGCCTTATTGCTATTTCTTGTTCCTGATTTGAATCCTGACCCTTTGCCTGGACTTTGGACTTTGTTGTATTCTGCCTGCCTGTGAACTCTTGCCTGGATCCTGACCATTCTTCGTTTAACCCTTTGGACACCGCGACCTTGTTCCCTCAAGAGGGCTTCCTCCTTGATCCTGACAACCTCCCTGGAGGGAGCTCCCGGCTCCCTGACAGACACACCATTAAATGGAATAATATGTGGTAATTGTAGGTGTAGTTAAAGTTAAGGCAGTACATATACCAGCCCCCACTTCTGTCGTTAGTTACTTCCATTTTATTACTGAGTAGAAAAGTTGCTCTGCCTCTGTTTGGGAAACCATTATTAATGTGACTTAAAGATGAACATAAATCTGTATTTCCAGAGTCTACAAGGAATTACTGAGCTCACGGATACTCCCCAGCAATGGCTCTCCTATGTAGACAAACAGAACAGGGCAACCACTGTCTCTTACAGATTGTGCTTGTATCTGCGATAATGCTATTATCTCCAGCCAAACAGTACACATATATAAAATGTTAATGTTGTGTTAGTATACAAACTTCATAAGCTTTCCCCAGATCATCCCCCTACATGCTGGTTAAACAAAGTACATATCTTGGGAATGCCCAGTTGCCCACTCTGGACTGAGGTAGTTAATTACTGCCATATCCCCAAGGACATTCCTATCCTGCTGTTCGGTAAACCCTTGCAGAAAAATACATAAATATGGTCAAGCTCTGGTAAATCCAATTCTTATTGCTTTTCATCTAGCAACTGCAGCCAAATAAAAAAGACCTAAATGTCCAAACTCTGGCAGAAACAATTAAAAGTTTAGATGCTAACAATAATAGCCACTATATAAAAAAGGGTAAATCGTTGCCTAGCTATATAGTCGATTTGGGAGTTAAAGGGCTTTGCCTCTCAAAATACCACTGTATTAGACTGACCAGAACCAGAACCTGAAACCCAAACTTGTCTCCTAATGAATTTACCCGAAAATTAAAATTGTTTTGGTTAATGGTATCCCTATATGGGTCAGAAAAATGTATAGGTTTTTTTATTAACTTCTACTGACTGGATGGGCTCATAGCCTCATGGATATACTTAACACCAAAAAGTCATTCTAGCTGAAATAGGAATCATGTAAAAAAAAAAATTAAGAAATTTAACATGCACCATATTTAGGTATTAGCAAATTGTAAGGCTATGAACAATGTATATTATGCTATAGGTTGACGGCAACAGGTGGAAATTTGTCTCCACAATATATAAGTGCATTATGCATCTTACTATCTACTTATTAAGTAGGGATACACCGAATCCAGGGCCGGGGAGGGAAATCGCGTGAGTTTTTGTCACAAAATAAAGAAGTAAAAAAGGATTTCCCGTTCCCACCCCTAATTTGCAGTGCAATGCAGATTTGTATTTGGTTCGGTAGTCAGCCGTATCTTTCGCAAAGGATTCGGATCCAAAATAGTGGATTTGGTGCATCCCTATTATTGCAGTAGAAGGAAAGTCTGTTTGTACTTGGGGGTGCCAAACATTAGGCACCCCCAAGTGATTGTATTGACTTACCTGCAACCCTGGGCCTGTGCTCCTATTGGCAGAAAACTGCACCGGCCTGGGGTTATACCAGTGAGCACCATGGAGAGATCTTCTTCCTGCTTCCTCTTTATTGACGCGGTTGCGAATGTGCAGTAGAACGAAAAGCTGAACTTTAACTAAAAATTTCATTCTACTTTTTTTGGAAAAAAAATTTGAAGAAAGAAACCGGAAGAAGATCTTTCCATGGTGCTCGCTAGAAAAAACCCCGGGCAAACAGACTTTCCTTCTCCTTTAAGTGACTGTGGAATTTTTGTTTCTATTAGCAATGTATACCTGTTCATGTATTATTCTGTATATAAATTTGCTTATTGTGGATATAATTGCAAAAAAATCATTGTGCTCTTTAGTTGGGCTAACTAAACATTTGATTGCCATCTATGCTTGCATTTAGGTCAGTTGGTATGTCACATGTTGACTGTTATTGGTGTATTGTCTTGTCTGGCATTTTTTATAAAAATTCCCATCTCTGACCCAGAAACATATTTAGGTCTGTTTCCACCGCATCTAATAGCTCCCCCTCAACTTACGGTCACTTCTGGCATATGTCATTTAACATAGCAGGCCCTATATCCCTCACCCCACCAGCCCAACGCAAATTTATGTGGGAAGTGTCCCACGGTGGCAGGGAAGATTTTTTAATTTTTCCTTGAACAATTTTATTCAATTATATAGGAACCCGAGGGCTGCCCCCCAAAAGCTGCCACTCTAGGCACAGGCCCTTGGGTTCCTATCAATAAATATGGCCCCTGCTCTGACCCAAGCATTAAGGGCCAGAGCATTAAATCAAGCATGGAATTAAATGAACAACAGCTTAATAAAATATTTTAATATTAACACATAATTTATATTGATGATGCAAAGGAACAGCAATGTTGTTCCTTTACACAGGCATGGAGCAAAGGCCAGCTCAGACCCCCAATGGAATGCAAGTATTTCTGTAACTAAGAAATGGAAACAGTCACAGCCCCATATAAATTACCTCATCTCACTGATTTATTTTGCTGAAGCAAGAAAATCAATACAGCCTATCTACTAATGGGAGAGCAAGACGAACAAGAAAGCGAGAACCAAGGAGAGACAACACCCTACAGGGAGCACTGCAAACTGTAAGCATAAACAAAGAGGAGAGTGCCAAGTGCAGCAGAGGTCAACATCTGTTAAAGCAGAGTTAGCCAACCAATGGACACCTGGCTGCTTAAGGCTAGCAAATGGTTATGGGAGTTATAGTTTCACACTAGCTGCCTGACTCCAATGTAATTTATTAGTTTTTTTCCTTCCATGCAACTTAAGAATTAAAATAAATTGGACTGTTGGTCCACATTACACATTACTTCCATGTCCAGGGTTGCCTGGAGTCAATTAGAGCAAGAGTCATCAGAGGAGACTCGGAGGGCAAATTTGAGCTCAGCACAACTATATAGAAGTGCAAGGAGCATATTTGGGAGTATATACAAACCTTTTATGAATTAGGTGAATGCATGCACAATTTTTCTGTCCATGTTTCCACCCATTGTAAATGAGCCTTTCTGGCTCTACAATTTTGATAATTCGGATTTATGTACTAAACCATTTTTGGGAGCACTGAATAATGGCTCCAAGGCAATTCCCAGTGATTTTAATGCAAACCAATGTACAAAAATGGTTGGTGAAACTTTTCCAGAAAAAAAAGTGCTCATTTAAAAATGTAGCCTTTGGGGCAGATTTACTAAAGGGCACTGGCGACGATTCGCCAACATTACCGCGTGCAGGGACATCAGTAATTTACTAATGGGAACAGGTGCCAATACACTATGGTAAGAAATAGGCGATATCGCTTATTCGCACTCTATCGCCAGGCGACATTTCACTCTAATTTTTCATTAAATTCACAAAAATGCGGATTTTACTGAACGTTACATTTTTCACCAGACTTGCCTTCACCAGCTCAGACCAGGCGAACCTCAATCCTCAATCTTCTGTTACTTACATCGTATTCTGTGAGTGGAAAAAGCATCAAAGTCCAAAAAACGATCCATTCAATTTTAAATTTCCCGCTGTAAGCAAATTAACCTGATCGCAAGACCTCTAGCAAATTTGCGCTAGGCAGAAATGAACGCTAGGGCATTTTCGCTTTGAATTGCTCACATTGCCGAAGTAATGCTAGCAGAAAGTCGCCAGCATTTGGCGTTCATGACAAAACTCTGCATTTTAGTAAATTAGCGTTGCTATATAGGGGCAAATTTACTAAAGGGCAAAGTGACTAACGTTACAGAAAATTTACCAGCATGACGTCATTTCGGTACTTCGCCGATTTACTAACAGGAGCTGGCATAACATCGCTAGCGCTACTTCGCACTCGCACACAGGTGAAGTTTCACTCTGGCGAAAGAGCATTACTTCGCAAATTCACTAAGATGCGCATTTTACGTTACCTGTTCCGCCAGACTTGCCTTCACCAGCTCAGTCCAGGCGAAGTGCAATGGAATGTATAGGGCTTCTTCAATTTTAAGTTGAAAATTTTTCTATGTCCCAAAAAACGCTGGCGTCTTTTAGTTTTTTCTGGGTGATAGGCTGCAAAAGTCTGTAAAAAATATTTTGGGTACCGGGGCCATACATTTCCTACCATATGGCGCATAAACTATACAGTGGGATCATGTGTAGGGCATTATAACAACTCTATTTCATTTTATTAAGGTTTCCCTGGGCTTATGTAGTGTAATGTATTTGCTGCAACATATACGGCCATTCAACTTTAACTTCCCGCCGCATGCAAATTAGCCAACGCTAGTGCAACCTCGATTCGATTGGCGCAGTAATGCTAGCGCAATTTTGCCAGAGTTCGGCACCCTGGACGCAACTTTGGATTTTAGTGAATTAGCGTTGGCCTGCCAAATCTACGCCTGGCAAAGTGTTGTGATGTGAGCGAAGCCGTCGCAGGCGAATTTACGGAGGTTAGTGAATTTGCCACATAGTGTGCAAAATACAGATTTGTATGCAGTTTGCCATGCATTTTTACCCATACGGCAGTGTTTTTCCACCTATTCCAGCGTAATTGCTTGGAAATTAGCACCCGTCACAAATGCTTCTGTTGTGTTAAAACAAGTGCAATGGCATGTGTGCTTTTACAAATGAAACACAATTGTGATCAATACTGTCACAGTGGGGACTGCATCATTTTCAGCAATATACCTGCTTCTGACCCACCCCATCTATAATATCACCTAAGGTCGGCGGGGTGAGCACCAATATGTAAGTAAACACTGTCCTGTCACTAGTAAGGCTGGCATAGAGGGATGGACTGGCAGTAAATAAGGCCCACAACTTGCCCACTACCAATTTCTAGGGGGTAATTTGTGGCCCAAATCTGCCTGGTCTGCAGGTCCTGCAAGTGTCAGGCTGACTCAAGTATCACTATAAGAGAGTTTAGAGACGAACCAAAGTTTAGAACTAAGAAATTACTCACTAAAACTTACACACTAGTGAATGCCCAGTTCTCTTCCATGTTTAGCTGTACTAACAGGCACACCATCTGCTAGGGGCATAACTACAGAGCACCAGGCCCACCATGCAGAAAACCATTTGGAAGGGCCCAGTGAGCACAGAATCTTTGTCAAACCCCTACCCATTTCTCCAGCCCCCTCCACTTGCACGTGAGCACATGAGTGGAATGCTTGCTGCAGATAAATGCAGACAGATTTTAGTAGTTTGGATATAGAGGTAGCAGACCTGCGGTCTGGGCCCCCTGTGACTACGATATCTGCTTTCTCTATAGTTACATTACTGCTGTCTGCCTGAGTGCAGCCACACAGACAGAGTGAAGCAGAAGCCAGCCTGAAAACTGCATGCAGTCACATGTTAAAATATAGATAGAGAATTGTTATTGTGGATTCAGGTATGATGAATTTCCCTTTTGTGAGACCTGCTGGGGTGTTGTTAACAGTTCTTTATATCAACAATAAGGCGTTTTTTAAGATAAACTTCATATCTTTGGCACACTTCAATATGTGCATCACATTTGACCCAAAATGCCAATCACCACATCAATTAGTACTAAATGTCCATTATAGCATAGTAAAATTGACATTGGGGCATGGTTGAAACTTACTGATGAAAACTTTCTACATTTACATTTACATTTTACATTCCATAGTTGGGTTTTTCGTTGAGCATATTTATTTAAGTACCCATTATCTAGACATGGAAAAGGTTCTCCAGCTGTTACTGAACTACAACCCCTATCATCCTAAGGGAGTTTTCCTTCAATAACAGCTGCAGAGTAGTAGGATTCCCACCCTGATTCTTAGCAGCGCTCAGTATATGGTACAGAGCTATCAATGGAGCATCCAGCTGCTAATGATATTGGGAATGTTATATTTTTTCCAGGGCTGTCTCTGGTATGCATCTCAGAATATTTTATTGGTTTCCTGGGAGCATCATGGAGGAAATATTTTGAAATTAAAAACATTAGCTCTTTAACTAGCGTTCTCAAAGTTTGGTCTATTCTACATTCTTTAGTTCTAGAACAATGCTCACATTTACTGTGCATTCTCTAGAGTGCACGAGGTTTGTGAAAAATAAAAAGGCAACAACAAAATACATGAAGATATATATATATATATATATATATATATATATATATATATATATATTCATTACTTCTCCAGGCTGTTGATGACAGAATCAGGCAGAAGGAGATCAAGAAGGTATTTGCCATTCATTTTGCAAAAATATTAACTTTCTTCAAAAAGTTGTTGTTGCTTTATAGATTATATTCAGCTAAAATAAACAAGAACAGAGACAGATAAAGGGAAGCAAATGTTTCTGAAAAGAATGTGTGTGAGTAGTGAAGATTCAACTGTTTCAACAAAGTCCATTCATTTTAAGAAAACTGCAAATTAGAGTCTGCAGCACACAAGCAGCAGTGTTCAAACTATCCACTTCTAACATAAATTAGAAACACTGAGGGTACCCCTACCCCTAGCAATTATAGTTTAAAACAAATGGTAATTGTTTAAATCACTAATTTGAAACCAAGGGGCAGGTTTATCAAAGGTCGAAGTGAATTTTCAAATTAAAAAACTTCGAATTTCCAAGTGATTTTTGGGTACTTCAACCATCGAATAGGCCAAATTAGAATTTGAGTCAAATTGAAAAACCTTCAAAAATTCGACCACTCGAAAATCTAAGTGCTGTCTCTTTAAAGGGGACCCATCACCCAAAAAAAATTATTCCAAGTCCTTTTTTATCAGTTAAGCAAAATAAACTTTAGTTTAGCAAAATAAACTTTAATTACATTGTATTAATTATTTGAATCTTCTTTACATCAGTCAGGGAACTCATAATTATATCCAGCAGGCCCTCCTAGGCATAGAGGAGGGGCAGAAAATATTTGATTGACAGCTGTGATTTTTAAATGAGTTTACAACAGCTATGAATGCTTTAACAAAAAAAAAGAATTTGGATTTCATGTTTAATTTGAAAAGGACTTTCATTATACAGCTTTTTATGTCTGGGTGACGGGTCCACTTTAAAAACTTTGACTTCGACACTTCGACACCTTAAACCTGCCGAATTGCTGTTTAGCCTCTGGGGGACCTCCTAGAACCTATCTGAGGCTTTTGGGCAAGTTTTGGAAAGTCAAAGTTTTTTTTAAAAAAAATCCTTTGAATCGTTTCATTCGAAGGGTTAAATTGTTAGATCGTACAATTTTACTTTGATCGTACTTCAATTGAATATGGCCGTTTTCGCTGGAAAAAATACTTAGACTATCGAGGTACTCAATTTGATGGTCGAATTTCAACGTTTTTTTACTTTGAAATTCGATCCTTGATAAATATGCCCCCAAATGCCACAGAATTGATTCCCTTCCAAAAAAGAAATATACTGTAGCCCTAGTAAGTATAAAAAGTAAACACTGTGTAGGTATTTTGTTAAATACCCCAAAATATATTTCTCTCAATAATGTACAATCATTCCATATATATTGGCTTATTTATGATTTTACAATTTTATAAATGACCTTCTGTCATCAAGTATAGCGATGGCCCTATTTGTTGTGCCCACTTTGTGCAAAACTTTCTCCTTGCCCCCTCTGATACTGAATTACAGCTTTGTTGTCTTTTTGCACATGCCCTTGATATAAGACTTCAACTATGGGCAGAATTAGAGGGATATGATTGCAGAAACATGTATAGTATAACAGATATTTCTGTCTATTCTAGTTGCTACAGATATTATCAAAAATGTAAGTAACTTTTTGTGCATATTGGGATTTGTATTATAAGGGGTTTATTTCTTAAAGTCCGAATGCCAAAAACTGAAATAATTTGTGGTTGTTTTTACTATTACATCCAAATTTTTAGTGGGGAAAAAACCGCAAATTTTTCGAGATTTATTATACCCCGAGGCTGCAAAAAGTCAGGCAAAAATCCAAAAAATTTGAGTGATTAGAAAAAAAATCCCAAAAAATCATATGATTTGGATTTTCGCTTGGTTTTATGAAGTTTCTCCCGCACATTGAAGTACAGACGCAATTGTTTTAAAGCATAAGCCACAATTGTGTCAGTTGCATGCAATTATGGTAGAATTGTAGGGGAAAATGCTGCATTGTTGGTAAATAACATGGTGACTGATTTAGCACTCACAATTCCAGCCCTTAAAAGCTTAACAATTATGAAAATATGGATGACATTGGTAGAAGAAACTTTTTTATACAGCCACCTACATAAATATTAGGTAGATTTGTATACATGTTTAATATTTTATTTATGTCCTGCAATGGATGGACTTTGATTGTACAGGTATAGGATCAATTATCTGGAAAACATTATCCAAAAAGCTCCAAATTACAGGAAGGCCATCTCCCTTAGACTCCATTTTAATTAAATAATTCAGATTTTTAAAATTGATTTCCTTTTTCTCTGTAATAGTAAAAGAGTATCTTGTACAGGTATGGGATCCATTATCTGGAAACTTAATGAATTTACAGGAGGGCCATCTCCCATAGACTCCATTTATCCAATTAATTAAAATTTTTAAAAATGCTTACTGGAAGCAAAACCAAGCTATTAGGTTTATTTAATGTTTAAATGATTTTCTAGTAGACGTAAGGTATGAAGATCCAAATTACAGTAAGGTCGTTATCCAGAAAACCCCAGATACTGAGCATTCTGGATAACAAGCCCCATACCTTTACTTAATCCCAACTAAGGTGTATATACCCATATTGGTGACAAAACAATCCTACTTGGGTTTATTTAATGTTTAAATTAATTTTCAGTAGAATTTATATATTATAATCTAAATTAAGGATAAGATCCCTTTTATGGAAAACCCCAGGTCCTGAGCATTCTGGATTACCGGTTCTATACTGTACCACTATACTCTAAGGCATTATTGGAATTTACTATCTTTCCCTTCCATAGTAAAGTTCCTGTAGTGCCCATGACAGGAAATCTAGTCATCATTGTGGCAGGATTAAAAAACCTTTAAAGGACCTGTAATATTTTTTTATGTTCATCCAACACCTACAAATAAAATAATCCTTGGGAAAGGCTGTCATTCTATAGTTCTGTAGAGGGCCATGAATAACATTTCTTCCCTTTTTATCTTCCTGTCAAAGAACTAAACCCATTTTATTTTATCTGTTATCTATTAAATGTAGAGGTATGCCTTTTTGCCCTATTTGGCTTATATGACTGCCCCCATGTTAAACAGTATATATCAGTGCAGGGTAACAGTACATAAGTATATACGTATAAAACACTTTAATTTTTTTGTGTTATTAGTCCTTTAAAACAATGTTTTCCGGTTTCTGTGGTCAGTGACCCGACCCCCCAACACCCATCCAAGAACTAAAATATTGATTGTGATGCAAATTTTTTACTTTTCTATTTCTTGACATTCTTTCCAAATTCTCTCCTTTTAACTTGTCTTTGGTTATTCATAAATAATGCCTGGTTGCTCTCTATTTCAATTCAGTAATACCATTTAATATGCATAATTTAAGAGATAGTCCTTGACAGAAATAGACAGACGAGGGCAGACCTGAACTTGCAATCTGTGAATTCTGTGATTTCTGGCAAATGCCAGATAGGCTGCTTTAATATGCCATAGACAGCCACTATTTAGTGGGCTGGTGGGAGGCTGTTTGGGCCTCTGTGTACTTGAAATGCCAGGGTCTATTTTAAATCCCAGTCCAGTGCTGGAGGAGTGGAACGTATACAGGATAAGTAGGCTGCCAACTTAAAAGAGGCAAAAATGCTTCCCATATATGGCCAACAAAATGTAATTTTAAGATGAACCACCCCCTAGGCAAATATATTTTCTTACAACATTTTCACACAATAAAGTTAAACAAAATAATTTAATTATCCAATTTTATTGCTCTATATTGTACATTCTGCAAATGTGTAATCGCTATGGCATAAGTAGCACCAAACCTAAAAACCCACTGCTTGCTATCCTTAGCTTTCCATTCATACCAAGCATTACCCTGATTACCCAGGTAATTATTACCCAGATGGCTATAGCATAAGTAATAGCAAACTAGAATTCAGTCCAAAATTCAAATCATCGCAAGCGTCTATCTTGGTTTAGTTATATGTGGAGATACATCTAAATGTGCAGTTTTAATGAAATATAAAAATGTGGGTCCGAGAGAAAGAATATATGTAGAAGAGACTAGGCCCTTAATGAAAGTAAAGTAAACCAGAAAGTCATGAGTGAAACATGGCATTTAGCACATGATAACAGAAAGGCATCAATTCCTCCTGTAACTACTGTAATCTACATGGGCTAAAAGTGTTTATGTTGGTGCATTGGAGGATGGTGGAGTACGTACCTGATACACTTGATATACAAACTAAAAACTTTCTGAGCATGGTTGTGGTATCTTTCTGAGCTATGACTGATTTGTCAACAGACTATATCTGTGGTATGAAAAATAATAGGCATACATTGATAAATAATAGGGAAAGAGTTTAAATGCAACTATGAAATAAAGTTTTTAACACATACAATTTTATATATATATACTGTATATATTCATATATGTGAATAGAAAGAGTAACTTTATACTGATATAATGAGAATTTATCAATTATATATATAACTGTGTATGATAAAAAAGAAAATATGAGGATTTAAACCCTTGAGGCCCGCTGAGCAGTCTTCCTCTTCCTCTTAATCACAGCTTCCATTGACCCTTTTCAGGGGGTAAATGATTTGCATGCTGGAGGCGGGCTTTACAGCACTGTTTTCTCCCTGATTTTTACAGCGGACAAGTTTCCTTCTAAAAATGCAGAGGGAAATGACCAATCCATACACAGCACTGGCACCAATAAGAAAACTGTATGTATAGAAAGCAGTATAGAGCATCTCAGCATTACCTGGGGAAAAATAAATATACACATATGTAAATATCCAGAGCAAAAAAAAAAAATTTTTTAATTGGAAATCATACACCCCAACAAATATTTATTTAATGCATTTTCATATAGTTATTTCTTTCCAGTAGAAACGCACCTTATATCTATACAAGAAGATTTAGGAAAGTCGTGGCATACCCTCAAAACTTGCTAGATTTCCTTCTGTTTCAGTTGTAGCATTCTTCATGCCATCATTTGAGAATCTCTCTGGTTTACATGCTGAAATGCAGAAAAAGAATATAAGGTAATTATGGCTCTTTTTTCCACTTTCACCTTTTATCTAATCGTAAAGGAACAGTTTACACCTCTTTTCAACATGAGCTCTTGGTGTAGAGACTCTGAGGATTAGGTGTTTTGCTCAGGCAGTTTCTCCCTGCATAGTTGGACACCTAAGTAGTCCTTTGATCTACCCAGGCAGCTATTGTCTCCTTTCCTGGGTCCATGGTAATTTCATCTAGGTTATTGTTCCCCAGTAGGCAACAGTGTTTAAAAGTATGAAAGGGAGAGCACACATATGCTCTGGACAAATTCTGGATCCCACCTTGCGGGGAGGTGGGTACAGGAGTGGGTCTGAGCCGGTGACAGACCCTAGTTTACATAGTTTACATAGTAAGTGAGGTTGAAAAAAGACACACGTCCATCAAGTTAGACCTTTTGGTTTTTTTTTTTAATCTTCCTAACTGCTAGCTGATCCAGAGGAAGGCAAAAAGCCCCATTTGAAGCCTCTTCAATTTGCCTCAAAGGGGGGAAAAAATCCATCCTGACTCCAAAATGGCAATCGGACTAGTCCCTGGATCAACTTGTACTATGAGGTATCTCCCATAACCCTGTATTCCCTCACTTGCTAAGCCATCCAAACCCTTCTTAACTATCCTGCACAATTCTAAATACAGCTCACATTTATATATATGTAAATATGATTCAAATTGGATTGAATTTGTGCCACATTGTAAGGGTCACTTTTAATGGCATTATTGTTCAATTCACTAGGCACAAGTCTGTGGTGCCTACTGATGAAACCTGTTTTGAGAAATTGGGAACATCCAGGCTGGCAGTAGCACCAGAGTTCCACAGTGTCAATATGTACACTCGTGCACAATTCAGAGGCAGAGTGGAAATATTGGCAATGTATGGAAGGAGCCTATTTGGACACATGTTCCTTTAATAACTAGTACACAACCTTGCACATTTTTTAGTGTGCCTATACTTGCACTTGCAGTCAAAAATGAGGCTTAAAGGCCCAACATTAATCAGCAGTTCTATTACCAGAATGAGAAAGGCTGGTAAGTAACCAAAAGAATAGAATCTCTGTATTTGCAGCACTCAAACTTTATGTGATGCAGATACAGAATAGAATTTGGTCCCCACTTTTAGAATGAAGAATATACTTTACAACAAAGGGGATTATTTACTAAACTCCGAATGCAAAAATCACTAAAAAATGTTTGGGAATTTTTTTTAACCCTTGAAATTCAACCCTTGATAAATCTGCCCCGTAGGGTGAGTTCTGTCGATCAAGCACCATCCTACAAATTCTCCTGTGTCAGTTTATCCCTTAAAAGGTTCAGTTATGAAATAGAAAGATTCTCGCAAGCTAAGTGATAACAAATGCTAATGAGGAAAACATTATAATGTCATTAGAATTGATAGGCGTCTTTTCTTTTGTTGCTGCTTTTGTCTGTATAGTTTAGCTCTTACCTTGCAATTTTATATTTTAAGAATTCTTAATTTTTACACAAATGGGCATATTTGAATCACTAAGGGGCACATTTACTAAGGGTTGAAGTGAATTTTCGAATTAAAAAACTACAAATTTCGAAGTATTTTTTGGGTACTTCGACCATCGAATAGGCCAAATTCGACTTTTATTTGAATTGAAAATACTTCGAATATTCGACTATTTGAAAATCAATGTACTGTCTCTTTAAAAAACTGACTCTTCACTACCTTAAACCTGCCGAATCACTATGTTAGCCTATGGGCACCTCCTAGAACCTAGAGCCAAAAATTTGGCTAAGTTTTTAAAAGTCAAAGAATTTTTTTGAAAATCGTTCGATCAATCGCTTAAATTGTTTGAATCATTCGATTCGAATGATTTCTATGATCGATCTAACAATTTTAATTCAACTATCGAATTTCGAAGTTTTTCAAACTTCAAATTTTCTTGCCTTTTCAGATTAACTTTCTGTAAATAAAGAAAAGACTTACCTCTTTGTTTTTTAATAGCTCTTGTGCTTAAACGCTGCACACCTGTCTCATGTTCTAATATGCATGTCACCTCAGCTCCTTGGTCCCATAATGCAGCTGGTATTGTCATTTCTGCCGTTTGATCAAAAGTACCGATTGAAGTCTGAAGAGCTGGGTAGGTGTATGGTCTGTATTGTGAGGACTGATTATTTAGTTGCCACTTTATACGTAAAGCATTAGGTGAGAACTTTGCAGCATGGCAGAGGAAAGTTGCACTGCGGTGAAGCTGAATTTCCATCAGAGATGGTCCAAGAAGAGTCATTTGTGGTCTCTGTGTATCCTTAAAGACTGTAAGTATATAAGGCATGAATTCATTATTACTATTATAGTCATCAGAAATTTTAAAAGATACATAGCAAATATAACATAAGAAAGTCACTGCTGGAATTATCACATAGGTTAGATGTATAGGTTAGATGGAATAAAGGGTAAACATCCCTTGGACCAAATGGAACAAGTCAGAAGGGAACAGTACAGGAGAGCGAGGAAGCAACTGTGGTGAAAAACATTTGAGTGTTACTGTTTCTTGATAGAAGACTATTTTAAATGTCTATGATTGTTGTTTAATATAAATATTATTAAAGGGGTAGTTCACCTTTCAGTTAACTGTTAGTATGTTATTCTAAGTTACTTTTCAATTGCCCTTCGATGTTTCTTTATCATATAGTTTTTGAATTATTTGCTGCCCTCTTCTGACTCAGCTCTCAAATGGGGGTCATTGGCCCCAGCTAAAAAACAAATGCTTTGTAAGGCTACAATTGTGTAGTTATTGCTATTTTTTTATTACTTATAAAAAGAGTTGGGGAGCAACACAAGCACGAAAAATGTTCCTGGGTGGTGTCAAATAAGGGTTGTGATTGGCTATTGGTAGCCCCTATGTGTACTGGCATCTTACAGGTGGGTCTGTAAGGCAGTACACGTGGTTTTTATGCAACCAAAACCTGACTCCAAGCCTGGAATTCAAAAATAAGCACCTGCTTTGAGGTCACTGAGAGCAACATCTAAGGGGTTGGTGAGCAATATGTTGCTTACGAGCTACTGGTTGGGGATCACTGACATAGAGCATTCTTTCTTGTTTTTAAGCAGTGCAATTTTTACATTTAAGTACCTGTAGACATAATACACTATTTATTGTTTTATTTCTTTAGTGAAAGAGACTAAAATGTATCATTAAAAGGAGAGCAAGAACCAAAAGTGTTTTCTCTTTGCATTATGATATACTGTATATTAGAAATGGGTTAAATGTTAGAAGAGGTTAGAAGTCTGTACTAGCAATTTGCAGATTATATATTTTTTGTGGGTATTCATCTAGGTGCATGCTACTGGTAGAAGTAAGAGTGAGGACACATTTTGGGAAATTAAAGATACAATCAAGGACATTGCCATTATGTAAAATTTTCAAAGGGGGAAAAAACCATGATCGCATTAAAAAAAAAATCACGACCTGTGCAACTTCTACACGATTGCAGTTTTTTTCCCCAAGCACTAACTTATTTAAGAAGAAACTCAAACCGAATGTGGTATTTTAAAACAAAAATGAGTTGTTTGTCAACTGGCCTGAATTTAAGTGTAGGGCAGAGACATTTCTGGGATAATTTTGTCAGCTAATTCTGACTGCAGGATTACATAAAAAAGTAAGCACAGTTATGAGATCTATTATACAGAATATATGCATGATTTAAAATAGAGCCTAAACCTAAATGCATTTAAACATTGATGTGTACAATTGATTTGCCATGAAAATTTGTTTTATTTAGTGTTAGTAAAGTCCTGTTTTTTTTAAAACGATGAATAATTGTAATTATGGGAATGGTTTATGGGAATGGTTTTTCTGGTTTTCTGAGAATTCTGTGCAACAGGTATCCAGATAATAGATTACATCTTTATATATTAAAAAAAAACACATGTAGATTTATTAATAAAAAAAACTCTGGGGGATTATCTAACAGTTCAGCATAATTTGGAAGACCGCCTACTGTCCACATTCTCCCTGCTATTAAAATTAAAAGCAACATATGCACAGTGACAATTCAATATTAAGTCCATACCTTGTACTCTAGCTGCTATTAAAACTAAAAGCAACATATACACAGCGACAATTCAATAGTAAGTCCATACCTTGTACTCTAACAACAGTGCCTTCTCCAAAGATGTACTTATAGGAGAACCATATGGCACAGTAATAGGTTCCTTCATCTGAATTCTCTACATTGCCAATAGTCAGTGTAAAGGCATTAGACAATGGCTCAACTTCAGGAATGAACCTCTCTGTCACTCCAGCTCCATATGTTGGGCTGCTATTCTCTCTGTGACTCACAAGGAACTGGATTTCTTTCGCTTTTATTTGACGGTACCAAGACAGGACATGGTGGGTAACAACTCCACCTCTCAATATGCACACCAAAGTGGGGTTCTTTCCTCCTGTTGTTATGGAGGGTAATGCCTGTTCCAAGTATGGCCCATCTTCTGATCGATTCTTCCATTGAACAGTTCCATAACCTAAGCACCAAAGGAAAATGGAGATATTTGAAAATAAGATGCACAATTTATGTGACATTTTAAACATGTTATATATAGTAGCTAATTAGGACACTGGTCAACTGATTAGGGGTTTGAGAAGAACTATAACCAGACAGTAAACTTATATCAGGAAATAATACTGTACCAATAAAACTGGTCACCTAATTTAATAATAATTTAATAATATAATAAATCCTAGTAGTATCTGGCAATTCTAAGATTCTTTCATTTCTAGCTTTTCCCTAATTATTATCAATTGTCATTTTGGCAGATCACTGACCTGTACAGCAGAAAAGAAGCAGAGAGATAACCACCAGGAATTTCATTATGGCTATGGTTATGTGAAGGGCTGTAAATGGTCCTTTATTGGGCCGAACAACCCACCTCCCCCAATTTCCTGCTTATCATCATTTAAAAATGTGCCCATAAAAAGAGAGAAACAGCTAAAGTATGTGCTAATTGGTTAAATGAAACATCAAAACACCAACGCATATTGACAAGACAAAGGTTCAACACCTGCAGTGTTCTAAGGGTGCAACCCTTGTTACGTAGGTTTACTAGGATTCCTGTGGCAGCAGACACTATCGATTGTATGAGTTAGACAGTGTATTACCACCTCCCCCAATAGCGAAGTCAAAAGAGAGCAAACATGTTGCACGAGATACATGATACATATGCACAGGGAAGACAAACATACTGTAGGTATGTGTTTACTAAGTTATATGGATTGAAGAATTCTAGTTTTCAGACTGTGGTTTCATTGTTTTTTTTCTATAAAGTTTAGCAAACAATATCACACTTACTTCATTAAAACAATCACTGATGCCAATCGTGTCATATTACACATAATTTATCTTTTGTTTAACCAGCCATGTCTTCATTAGTCTACCAAATACATTGCTAACATACACTGAAAGGGTGACGTAGCTGTTACATATAAAAAAAGTTTTGTGTAGGAAACTTAAAGGAAAACATGTCTTCTACTTGAACTTCAGTCTTTGCAATACCCTTTTGTATCATAATTCCCAGTAGTGCCCATCTAAAAACAGTCTTGCATTCCAGACTAGCATCATATTTCTGCTGTCATGACTAGATTTTTAATGCAGGTTACCAAATGACATTTACCCAAAACAGCATTGCCAAATGGATTACTAGCTATCCAACATCTTATCTAAAACATACATTATTATAGAGGTAATTATAAAATAACAGGTAGTTCCACTGATAAACTTAGCTGGGCTCGTCTGTAATACACCTGTGTTTGTGGTATATCTTGGTTTTGGTGTAGCTATGTCTTATCTTAGCATGACTGGCAAGATCTCTAAACTTTGCTATCGCCTTAAGAATCAGTTGAAGAAAAATCATTCATAGGCCGACTACCACGTTTCACAGTCTGTGGACTATTGTTTCCTCTTTTTTCAAAACTAATGTGTGGGTTTTTTTTGCAATCTTCCTCTGCAAGGGTTTCATTTGTACTTGTCTTTGAGAAAGAGAAATAAATATTTTCATTTGTGGTATTTCTTGCACACCTGTTCAGTTTGATTTGAAATACACACCACTTGCAATATGCCGCTTTATTTTCTACTTGATCACAAAGACTTTGAGGCTGATTTAAGACCTTCAGCTTAAAAACTTGAGGGCATGTACTCAAGCACATGGCTTAATACATGGGCCTACAGTGCAGGAAGAACTGGCAATCACAGGAAATTCAGGAAATTTCTAGGTGGTTCTGTGGCAGATTGTAGCAGATCCAAAGATTGGTAGCCTACAGTGAGATTAGCACAAGTGGAAATAAGCTCCAACAGGCAATGTTTTTACCTGTACAAATTGCTTTAGAATTGTTGCTCCTAAGCAGAGCTGTGTCTTTATTTTCAAATATATCTTAAGATTATGTACAGATGGACCAAATGAATCCCTCTAGCAAATTTTTTTCAGTGAAATCTATCTGAGAATGATGCCTTTGTTACAGAGAAATATGAAGAACTGAATGTAGCAGTCTAATATTATTAATATTGTTTTAACGGCTGCCTGTATGTGTGCTGTTTTAAATCATATCCTAAGCCTTTGTCATTAAACACAAGACAGCTGTTTTTAGCAGGATGTATGAAGATATGGTTATAATAATATCAGGAAATAAACTTTTTTTAAAAGCAGATTAATGATGTCTTTGTTACAGAACAACTTAGTTGAATACTTTTGCCTCCCTGCTATCCATTTTGTTTCCTAAATAATAAAAATGGAACCCCAACTACAAAAGAGGAACAGCAAGAAGCAAGTACCGATAAGGGACATGATGAGATGGATACGGCCACTATAGCACTATAGCATAGATTAGGACAGAGGCCAAATACTTACTAATTTTATATATAACCATATATATATATATATATATATATATATATATATATATATATATATATATAAAAGAAGCAAATCGGTTTTGCTTTTAAAGGAGCAGTAACACCAAAAAAAATTAAGTATTTTAAAGTAATTCAAATATAACATACTGTTAGAATGTACTGGTACAACCTATGTGTTTGCTTCATAAAGACTACTATAGTTTATATAAATAAGCTGCTGTGTAGCCATGGAGAAAGCCATTCAAACTGGAAAAAAATGAGAAAAGGCACAGGTTACATGTCAGATAATAGATAAGCCCCGTCCAATACAATGGTGTTTTATCTGCTATAAAACCTGTGCCTTGTATCCTTTTTTCCAGCTTGAATGGCTGCCCCCATGGCTACACAGTAGCTTGTTTATATTTAATCTATAATAATATATTTGAAGCAAACACACTGATTTTACCTGTGCAGAGCAACACTGCATTATATTTTAATTACTTTGATACAGCTCCTTTAAAGACCCATTAAATGGGATATTGACAACTATTATTTAGAACATTTTACAGCACAGATCATGTGCATTTACAAAAAAAGAATACTTACATTTTAGTAGCCAATATTTAAAAATCCCCTTTAAAGAGGGGCACTAAGGGGCAGATTTATCAAAAAGAGATTAGAGCATATTGCAAAAAAACTCCACGCTTTCTATTCATTCTTATGGGATTTTTTTAGAAATGTATTTATCAAATGGTGAACTGTAATGTTTACTAATCGAACTGAATATCTCCTGTGATCTGGTAATCATTGCCCCAGCATTCTAATGGTGATCAAAAGCCCTTGTAAAGTAGCCCTCATTTATATATAACCTAAAATGAGTTTAAGCGGAAGCATGCTATAGTTTGAGTCTGCCAATAAAAACACTTGTTTTTAACCAGTTAGCTAATGTCAAATGTTTATTTCCCAAAGTCTTGCATTTGCATCTCCATATGTAATGAAAGACTTCTTGAAATTATGTAACACACTGCAGATGGTCTACTAAGGAAGAATATAATGTAGAATGAGTAGATATAAAACTATGATATTACATTAAGGCACATACATTAGTGTAACTAAAAAAAAAACGATAGAATTGGATATATTTCAGCTGATTTGTCATGGTAGTGCAGAAAAGTATTGAAGTAATTATTAGTTCACCAAAACAGTTTTGTTATCATGGAGGCGCAGAGAAGGCTGTATCCAATGTTAGTGGAATATTGATTTAAGTACTGGATTCCTGCATCCTAAGCACTGCACTAGAGAGTGTGTTATGTCACAGTCATAAATACCAGTGAGCTGCTACTTGAACACCCATGTGTGCCTCTTATCTTTGCACTGGAGGACCAATGTAGGTTGTAGTTTTATGTATATATAGTGAGTATTACAAGATCAAAATGCTAACCAAAAATGCTAATCAAAAAAAAGATGTGACAAACCACTAAAAGCCCACCATTGCAATATTATGCTGCATTTGCCAAGACCCCAGCAGTGCAGTCACACTGTATTCAGCTTTTGATCAAAATATTCAATAAACTGACAATTTATCAAAGGAAATAGTAATTATATGCCGAGCTTGTGTTAAAGTGCATGCTATAAAACCGTTGTATAATAGTTAAACATGAAAATCCACATGATAGACACTGATTTACTAAAACTCGAATTTACCAATTTTTTTCCTAAAAACAAAGTCAACCTAACTCCCTTCCGTGAATTGAATTAATCTATCAATAATTTTTATTGAAAAACGTAAGCATCAATTTGATTGGCGCTCCAAATACTTGGTTATATCGATTATATTTTTTTGGATTATCGGAAGAAAACCCCAACTTTTTCAGATTATCCGGTGCAAATCATGATGTCAAGAAACAACTTCAGGGACATCTACCATTGACTTCTACATGACCTTGACAGGTTTTCTCAGATTTCGATTTTTTAGCAGCTTTGGGGTATGACGAAATTCGAGTTTTAGCCCCATCAAGTACACCTTCTTCCAAAAGGAAAACTCCATCTGAACATGGCAGACACAGTTGAAATTCAATAGTAAGTTTTGCACAGCTTTACATTTGTTTATGAATACTTATGGCCTTTAAATGAAGCAATGCCATAGTAACATACAACTATCACTTCAGTGACCTGGTGGAGTGAATACCGTTTTCAGCAGCGATCTGAGCAAAGTTTTATTGTTGATTTAAATATCACGTTTCTTTTAAAATTAATAAACGTATTTAAACTAAGCCCCCCAGGACGGACAAATACATGAACAGGCTCTAACAGAGATCTTTAAGTAACCACAATGTAGTCATGTGCACAATGGTGCAACGCTTGCTATGTTCCCTGTGACTGAACGTTTATATTCCCTGGCTGAAAAGAAATACTACTGACACTTTTAGGCATTTCCCATAAAATTCGTCAAAGAATAGAGGACAGGATAGCTTCTGGCCTTTTTCAACCTGAACCAATAAGCTGAAAAACTCATCCTGGAGGGCCTGTTTTGTCAGTTGTATCAGCCCATGTTAGCTGTCCTGAAGATCGCTGCATTAGGACACAGAGAATGGTTTGTCACAACACAGCAGCATTTAAAAGGATAGATGCAGAGGGAATATTAGCTAACTGGCAGTTCAGGAAACCCCCATCCTTCAATCAATTCTGCTTTCTTTCCAGAATACTGCTCACTCACACCTTCCCCCTGAGATTTTACTGAACTGTACAGCTACATCTCATTCTTTCTGCAAGTCATGGCCACACTATAGAACTGTACAGTGCCATCTAGTGGCCATTGCAGCTGTTAGCTCAGTGGGTATACATTTTTCATTTACTAAATTGAAAAAAAAAGACTAGAGCTTTTAGTTTCTTCTAAAGTAGTTTCCTATATGTCATCAAGAACAATGCCAATTGTGTGTGAAAAAGCAGATAAACCAACCAGAAAAACTTTAGATGAAAAAGGCAACATGTTGATCACGTGAACACTCTTTTTAAGTATATATTAGTTCTTGGGATTTTTTTCCTTTATTTTAATATAGGTTTATGTGGAGTCACATAGACTCCATTTTAATAAGATTTTCAAAAATGATTTCCTTTTCTCTGTAATAATAAAATGGTACCTTGTACTTGCTCCCAACTAAGATATAAGTATTCCTTATTTGAGGCAAAACAACTTTACAGGGTTTAATAATATTTAAATTATAGATATAGATAATAGGTCCTTTTATATCACAATACAACTGGTCCCATACCTCTATATTTCAATTAATGATTCATGTCCTTTAGGCTGAAAACAAGTAATGGTTTATCAGTTATTTAGTAATTGTTAAGTATCTGTCTGTCTCTTTCTATAAATTGTGTAGGAAATAGCAGCAACTTTCAACTAGTGATAGTGTTACTCTATGTTAACCATATATTATATACAGTACATATGCTACACTAGAACAGACCAATATTAATATAATTCCTCTTTAATCATTGCTTGACATGGATTCCATTTTAAATTCAGAAACAGTCACAGAAAGTAATACTGCAGCTGAATAACATAAGCCAAGCAATATGCTGAAAGTTTAAAACAAATCAGGCTCCAGGAATTTAAAAGCTGTCCCCATAGCAAAAACATAAAATCTTCAAGCCTCCACATTGGTAGGTCCCCAGACACAGCAAAGTCGATGGCCTACACATAACCTTTGTATTCATCACATCATTTCCAAAATGTCAAAAATGAATCACAGCTAAAGTTTGTGTATGGGAGACCATGTCCCCTCTCTGATCTTATCACTGAGAACTCTTAGTTATGTGAAACACAGAAGGAAATGCAGAAAAGAAGAGATTTTCTCATGATCTCTTTGGAACTCTGCTGCCAGATATTTAGCCACTGGGAGAAAAAACAAGACATATCAGACAGAACAGAACATATAAACATCCCAGTTAGGCTTCCTTCCTTCTAACAGAATCCATGCTGAATTATGGAGAAAGATCCTAAATCAAAACCGTGAGAAATCTAAAAATACCAGCACTTTTTTGTGTGTGTTCAGCATACAATTATGGTCCTGGACCTACAGACGCATTTTACTTGTCACATGGTGTTAATAACAATGAAGTATCTTGGGTGCAGTTAGCTATGTTACTCAGTCATAAAAAAAACCTTAACTTACAAATCTTTTCTTGGCACTGAGGACTGAAATGTGCAGCTGTATCAACAAGAATAATTAATATATTACATTTTTCTATTAGAGTGCAGGAGCAGGTTAAGAGGCTGATGGAATGAAATCCTGTTGCTGATGTCTGTTTTTAGACATCCTTAGCCACTTCAGCAGTTTCGGAACATAGGGAACAGACCAACCAATTTCAGTAGTAACCATTAATAAATGGAAAAGGGTTATATGCCATAGCTTAGGGTCATTTACAAAGTGCTGGGCTGGTTGCAAAGTCCAGAAATGGGTGCAAATCACTGTTTTTTTCATACTTGCACCTAGGGTTGTCACCTTTTCTGGAAAAAAATACCGGCCTCCTATAAATTTATCTTTTTTCCCTATTAATAACATTGGGATCAAACATCATTTTTACCGGCCAAGCCGATACAACACCGACCAAGTGGCAACCCTATTTGCAGCCTTTCTGGCCCTATTTGAATTGCTGCAAAACGAAGCTCAGTGAACCAATGAATACAGCGTTGCCTGCGATCCGCAGCAATGTATTCATGAGGGACGAGGGAAGGCTCATCAGTACCCCCTCCGCTAACTTGTGCAACATTCAGATTTATGGCAGGTGGTCAGGCAGGGCTGCCTTGTGCCTGCAAGATTTGTGCACTGCAGATTTCCAATTAAGTCATAATTTCTGTAACCTTGTTGGATATGGACACCATGCCCAAACTATAATCATAACCTTCAGGTCACATGGGTCATTAAACAGCAAATAAACAGCAGCAAAGAAAAGCCAATCTGCTGCCTTCCGCCCTGAACATGTGTATTCTGAGAGGCATGGATCAGCCCATCAATGCACACACAAAGAGGATGTTGGTGCAAATGCATACTTTAGCAGTTTTGCTCCCAAATCCACTATGTGTGCAGCTGATCCCATTAAGAAAGCAGAAGGCAGACACATTGGCTTTTCACTGACGGCATCCTGTATATATGCCGTATATAACAGTGGCCAGGATGGAGCAAGTATTGACTAATGCATTTATTATATTATCTATGCACTCCACATGCTTTTATATGCAATGGTGTAATAACTTGAGCAGGAAGTAAGAAACTAGAATCACTGAGGATTTTGAACAAATTGCCACCCCCAGTGATTCTACCTTTTGTTCTCCTTCACACTAGTGCCACACTGGAATACTGGAACAAAGTTGCATTTTTTTTGCATTTTCAAGCAAAAATCTACTATATCTGTGCACACATTGGCGTGACATAATTTCGTTATTTCGCCGATTTACTTATGGTGGTAGACTCTAGCGGTAATTCGCTCCCTTACGCCTGGCGAATGGATGTAACTCCGCAAATTCACTAAAATGCAGATTTTACTGAACTTTACCTCTTGCTCCAGACTTGCCTTCGCCACCTCAGACCAGACGAAGTGCAATAGAGTAGATAGGACTTCCTGGCGACTTTTCATTTTTCAGGGTGATAGGCTGCAAAAGATCGTAAATTTTTTCTGGGGTTCCTGGCTTCCCCCCTACATTTCCTAACATATGGCACATAAACAATACACTCGGCTCATGTGTATGCAAATAAGGCAACGCTAGCGCAACTTTGCTTTGCTTGCCGCAGTAACGCTAGTGCTACTTCGGCAGCGTTCAGCACCCTGGAAACAACTTTGGATTTTTGTGAATTAGCGTTGTTTCTGTGAATTTATGCCTGGGGAAGTGTTGTGATGTGAGCAAAGCAGATGCCAGTGCAAATTTGGCGCTTAGTGAATCTGCCCCATAAGCTGATGCCTTGCCTGTGAGTTCATAGAATCAGCTTGCATAGGCTTTTTCTCTGTCTGCATTTTCTATGCAGATGGAGAAACAGTCTTGTGTGCCACTAACTTTACAGTCTGATGCAAAACAACACACTATGGGTAGGAATTAATTTGATGTGAACAGAATTAGATATGAAAGATGACTCTGCATAACTAACTAGGTCTTAACTTATCTAATCATGAGAAACTGAAGACTCAAAATAGTGAAAATAACAAGACATAACTAAAAGCTTGAGATATACTATGTCACATGACATACCTAAATGGGTTTCTGTTTATATTTAGAAGAATTTACTCATTGTTTCATCAAGAACCTTTTCTCTCTTACATAAAATAAAGTCTTTTTCCTATTACCCAAGGGTTCAATGAACCATCATATAATGGGCCAGGTTCAATTCAATGAGAAAAGGGTTTATCACATGAAAAGTCAGGGGCGAAATTCAATTCAGAGAAAATGATTTTACAGTTTATCCCAAGAAAACTCTATTAAAGTCTATGAGAAAAAATGGAAATGAATTTGGAGAAAATCTTGTCCATGACTTTTCACGTGATAAACGATTAGATAACTTTTTCTCACTAAATTGAATGTGGCTCAGTTTTGCTTATAATATTGCTTAAAGTAGTATTTTGTAATAGATTTTACTTGTAAATCTTGTGCAAGATGTTATACACTATATGGTACCTGCTTGTGCAATATCTGCCAAAAAACACTGGTATTGACATGAAGTCATTCCTCCCTTTTATAGTAACAGCTTGTGCTCTTCTAGGAAGGCTTTTCTAGACGTTGAAACATTCTTGGGGGCATTAGATGGGTACAGTGGTTTGGCCATCAGACCTGGGTCACATGCAACCTTTTCAGTTAATTCCACAGGTTTTCAATTGAATGTCAGGGTTTTGTGCAGGCCAGGCAGGTTCTTCTACCCAAATCTAAGCAAACTAGTTCTGTTGGCTTTTGCTTTGTGCACATGTGCTTTATGGGGTTTTCACTGCTGGATAATAAGCCATTTTCCGCCCTATTCATTTTAATTTAACCATGTTTCAACTGAGTTGATATATTGTACCAACAGTTTTGGGCACTCCTTCAGTTTATTTAGAGCTTTAAAAGTGTTTCATGTCACAATGCCCATTCTGAAATAAGCAAGAATTGTTGGCACTCCATTTACTTCTTGGATCAGAGCCTCGAGGAGATAGCACTTCTATCACTATCAGTCTTAGTTTTTGGCTCAGTTTTAGCTTTTTCCCTCAGTCGGCAGTTCACACACAACTGTAAAGTGGAAGGAAGGAAGACAGCGGGGTCAGGATCAAGCAGGCTTTGCCAGACAAATTTACCAGCTGCAAATGGTCGGAAAATGAAATAACCATTTCAAAATGAAGTGGAATGGAGAAAATAGCTGAAGGGAACTTTTCAGAGTTCTCCTAGTAACGGAGGAAATGAGAGGGTAATGTACACAGCTGCACGTCTCAGATGAAGGAATGCTGATTTTTCATTTATCACTTGACTCATTCACATCCTCTGCTAAATAAAAAGCATGAAATGAGGAAGTTTCCTATCTCTTTGTGTTGCTTACCAACTGGGCAATGATTAAATGTTGCAAGTTAAAAAAGAAATTCTGTAATAAACCAGTCCTCAAGTTTCAGACAGGCATTTCTTTTTTCCTGTGGAATCTATTTTGCAATTGTTCTGCATTTTGTTTATCCACTCCAATGCCTCTAGGCCAGAGCAAAGGCCATATAAGACATTTGCCCTGATTCACCAGCATGCATTCAACCCTTAACTAAATCAGGACTAAATCTGATTCTGCCTCTCTCTAAAATTCTAATTAAAGGTTAATCTCTAACTATTTTTTTTAAAAATAATCCCTCACACTAGTAAACACATATACAAATCTTGCGTAATATAACATATACAGTATAATAATATAAATGGGTGCTGAATTCTACATGATTTCAGTGCGGTTATACAATATTTAATCACTTAAAACTTTGGTGTCAGGATCAGCCGGGACTCAAACTCTGGTTTACACTGTCCAAGACACTTGCACTTACTGAGTGAGCCACTGGAGGCTCTTGAGGGCAAGTCCTGACCTTGTCATTGTTGTTCCTGTATATCTGCCTGTACCCAGTATGTCTCCTCCCTGTTCTCCACCCACCTCGTTTTCTTCATGTGTCTCCCATTTCCTAATCACCATCCCTTTATAAACGCAGCCCTGAGCCTTGCTCAGGGCTGAGTCATTGAATATATTTTGTTTGTTCCAGGATGACCTGCGATCTTTGTTCCAGGATTTCCTAAAATCCTTGTTCCAGCATTTCCTTGCCCTCCTCATTTCCTGGTAATGACTTTGTCTTGACCTTGTATTTGATTTTTGGCCTGTTCCTGTTATCTTCTGTTGCCATTAAACCTGCTATTCACTATGTCATCTCTAATTGTGTATGGCTATCCCCCTGGGCTTCCACCATACCAACTTCCAAGTGTGAGACTAACTACAGTTACAGCGGCTTCCCACTGTGAACGTTGCAGAATGACTCAGCCAAACTGTAGGAAGCCTATGGGAAAGCCCTCCGTGCCTGCTGCCCTTGCTCAGTTGTTGAACTGCAACTCCCTTGGGATGGGGAATATGAGGCTGAAGGTCATCTTACCGCTGTTCCGCTGACCACTGAGATGCTAATCTCTACCCTCCTTCATTGCCTATAGGTACATGAGGGGAAGCAGGACTACATCATTCAAAGTCTGCATTCTCTCTCTGACAAGCTAGATGCAGTTCAGCAAATCTCTGCTGCAGTTCCTGGGCCGGCTCTCCAGTCCCCTGCATTTGTGGCAGCTCTCCAGTCTCCTGCCTCGTTGCTGGCTTCCCAGCCAGTGTTTGTTCCCGTGCCGGCTTACCAGCCACTGTCTGCCCTGGCTTCCAGGCCTGAGGACCTTTCTGCCCTGGCCTCCGTCCCATAAGACCTTTCTGCCCTGGCCTCCGGGCGGTAGGACCTTTCTGCCCTGGCCTCCGGGCGGTAGGACCTTTCTGCCCTGGCCTCCAGTAGGCTGTTCCTTCATTTTGAGGTGCTCAGGCTATACAGGATATTTGCTCAGGCTATGCAGGATTGAATCCAGGGATGCTCCTCTCATCAGACAAGATGAGAACCTTGACTCAAGCAGCAGATGGCAAAAAGCCACCTCTGGTGACTTTAAGAGCTGAATTTCTGTTTTTTAAAACCAAAATTTGTCTCTTCTAGTGCAGAGAGAGCAATAATGTGCAATGTGAGTTATTAAAGTTTGTCACACTGATAACTCGATCAATTCAAGTATTTGAGTCCCCCCCATTGCATTCATTTGACTTTTTTACATTCTGGTTTTTTTTTATAAATACGGTAAGCAAACATTTGAGTTGAGAGTTTATTTGAGGTAGAAAAAAATCTCACAAACTCGATCTTTGATAAATTACCCACTAAGAGATATACCTTTTAGAAAACAGAGAGAAGAAGATTCCAAAGGTTGCCTTGGCTAAAAAAAAGCATCTCCATGTATTATTAAGAAATCCCCTTCCTCCCAAGTTTACATTGTGTAATTCTACCCTTCCCTTATTCCTAAAATATCTCTAAGGGGTGAATTCCATTAAAGGACAGGATAAAGTGACTAGTAGTCAAACTTCGAACTTTGACAGTTGATACCTGTCCTATTCTTGTTCTGTTTCATGAACAACAAAAAGGCTTTCCTGAAGGAGACACATTTTCTCTTAGGGGGTTATTTATTAAAACTCTTTTTTTTCTGATCACAGTTTTTTTGGGGGAAATTTTTAATTTTTAAAGGAAAAAATTAAATCTTCAAGATTTAGTGTACCCCCAAAGTCCAAATCTAAAAATTTGCCATCTCAAACTTGCCACGATCATGTAGAAGTTAATGGCAGATGTCCCTTTTACAATTTGAAGATTTCATGATCTGTGCTGGGTTTCCTGTGATAATCAGAAAAATTTAGGGTTTTGTGGTGATTACCCAAAAAAATTCAGGCATCAAATTTGTACAATTCAAGTTTTCACTCTGTTTTTATTGAGTCTTATTAATAAATAAGCTAAAATTGTGGATGGGAGTTTGGTCAAGCTTGGTTTAATAAAAAGATGAGATAAATTCGCCTTTTAGTAAATAACCCCCTAAATGTAAATTTCTTTCCATAAGAATTTTTTTTTCTGCATATAACTATTAAAGGTGGGAAGAAGAGGAGAGACACAAAATGCCTCTCTGATATTAGAGCACAAACACATTTGATATTAGTGTTTGGGCATAGGTGTATAACATAATATTCTTATGTTTTAAAAAGTATATATATGTATATGTATATGTGTGTGTATATGTGTATATATATATATATATATATATATATATATATATATATATATATATATATATATATATATAAATAAATAAAAGAAGGCCTATAATCTTTTAACTTTAACAGTGCACTATGAGAGGGTAAATTATGATGAAAACAGAGTATTAGCTTTTTGTTTTTTTCTTTGTAGGGTAAAAGTTTTCTGTAGCCTAAGTCCTGTTTTCATAACTATGTAAGGCATAATTCATGGCACAAAGTCAGTGGAGCAAAGCTTTTCTTCCCGAGATTACATTTGCACAAAGGTCACAATTTGTGCAGACCATGCAAAAAAACCAGCCACCAGCTCTGATATTCCATGTATTTGAAATGGTCCTAAGCATCCAGATAATGCTGCACTAGTAAAATAAGCATTTTCTATTCTGGATGATTATACTTATAGACCTATACTTGTAATCTTTAATTTAACTTATGTTTGATCACCATGCTTTATTCTTTGAATCATATACAGATATTCAAGGCAGCTTTATTCTGAGGGGAAAACAGATGTGTTTATTTTCTTTTAGAATCAGATGCAATACGTAGTAGAGAGAAATATTTTTTACCCTTTAAACCCACCTACCATCTGAGCATTGACATCACACTTTAAGGAATTCCTTGGGAAACCACTTTTGCACTGAAAGGACAATTTCTGTAATAGATTGGAGTTTTTTCATAAGCTATGTTCACTAGAAACTAAATGCACTAAATACAGTAGCTGTTAATCTGTAAGAGCCAATTAAATGTGTAAAAAATGATTAAGTTAAATACAGAGAAACTCAATAAGTAAATAAATTAACATTTTCCCTGTAATTTACTCAGTGTTTGCACAATGCAACGTTTATGTAAGCCTTTAGGTGGAAAATAAATGTTTGACTATTGCACTGAACTTTGAACTGCTACTTTGCAGAATGAAACTCACATGATTTATGTTGTATACATATACAGTTATATGGGTTTTTTTTGTGTAATGATTCCTATGAGGATTGTGCCAATCTGATTACTTTAGTAATAAGATTCTACAACAAACTCTCAAAATGATGGGTGGGTGAGTCTGGAGTCTAATATCCAACCCCCATATATGGGTCATAATTTTGTCCCAATTTCTTTCACTCGATGCTTTGATTGGTTTCCTTCACAATGTGTTCATTACGTACATTAGAAACAGAAATGTGGATCATTTGTGGAACTGCTTTAGCCCCAGTACTGGATCCTCTTTGAAGGGCAGGGGGATCTGTAGACCTTTTCTGGGATGGTCAGGCTAATGTCAAATATGTAGCTAGTGTATGAATACACAGAGAACAGTGACCTATCATGTAGGTAAAACCTAACATTGAAAGTGCTTTGTGCAACTCTGGTACCAACTGTTATTTATACAAACGCTACAGGAAAGAAATAGAACGATACTATGTTGTTGGTTGCTGAAGAATAAATGAAGAATGCATCAATACAAAACAGTTCTCCAGAGATGCATACTCTGGCAGAGCTATGGGAAATACAACATAAGAAAGGAATTTATGTCTCTTCCCTCATTGGTTACTGGAATGGGGTTATACAAGAACAAATATATTTCTGAGACTCTTCATTTTCTGTTTTTACTTTTTATGGCCTATGCTTGCACTCCCATGCACAAATTAGTCCCATTAATTACAGTGTGTCTGAGTAAATTCTTTCACTGGTTGATTTTATACCCCCTTTTAACTACATGCATTAATTCGTACCATGTGTTATGTACCTCACAGGGTCCTGAACAATTTGGAGACAATGCGCTAACTACTTGTACTAACTCCTTCCATGAACAACAAACGTGTTTGGATCTCTCTAGGGCAGTCTGTACTTGTTCACATTGGACAAATCTACAGCAATGCTTTAGTATGGAAATAAATAAATGGAAGACTAGTGGTGTATAAATGGAAAATCACACATTTTATTGTAACTCTTTCTTTCCGGTCACTGTAAAGAAGTTATTCAATGAATGTGTACAGGACACCAAGTAAATATTAGCTAAGATAAAAGTAGCCTCAGAACACCAGAACCCAAATCCAACTCACAGTATTCCTTTAGCAGCTTAACAGATGAAGGTTGCTGGGAGGTGAAATTCTGCAATAATAAGGGTTGCCAATGTATGCTATGTAGCGATGTTAGCTTCTGCACAAAATTAGAATACCAGCTCATAGAGAAAAAAATTGTATTTAACAAGGTGTCCAGTAAATGGTTGTTATAACTAACCAACAATATGTTATAATTATAGTTATTATTATAGTTATAATATGCCATTAAGAAGATTTCACATGACGTGTGGTTGGATGCAGGAAAGAGGCTTAGAAGGGAACTATCACAAAACCTGGTCCCCCTGGGTATTACTTTTGGAATCCGAATCCCATCCCCTCTAATAAACGGACTAGGAGCCCCTTTTTGTTTTTTCTGGTATAGACTATATTACAACAATAAGGTTTATTTGGTTATTCAACCATAAACATCTTTTGTTGGCTAATATGGGTATCTGGGAATGACTGAGCACCCATTCTTCTTCTCTCTCTCTTTTTCTGTGATTTCTTTAACTATTTGGTTTCTTACTTTAGTTCTCCTTTTCTCTTCTTCCCTTTTATTCTACTAATCTTCTGCTCATAAAGGTAAAAGGTATTAGTATGATATAACACTTAAACGTTAATATGGTAACCATGATGTGAAAGGATTGCTCATGTAACTAACTGAATAAAATATATTCAATTACATGAATGTATATTTGTGCAATTTAGCAATATATGGAACCGTAAAAGTAAATGTTGATATTCTGAACAATAATTTGTATCTGCAACATGTCAGGATACAAACAATTCGCTGACATTACTTTGGATTCCATTCCCTTCCTTTATGACTGTTAAAAGATAATTCCTTTTATTTGAATAAATAAAGAATATACCAAAAAAATTGAACTATCGAAAAAAAAAATAACGCAAGGCTTAAATCATGGAAATAAAATACTTTCTAAAAATTATTACAAAATACAGGATGTACCATTTCCGAAATGATCAAGGTATTGCTCTAAGCATTCTGTCTCTCTATGTGTACCTTTGTGTTGGAGATATTTTGGAACAGTTCTAATACATTGTCTAGGCAAAGGCAGCACATGCCAAAATATTTGAGCTGTCAACCAGCATCTGATTCTGACTCTTGCATGTAGAGAGACAGATTTCTGAGAGGAGAATAGTTAAAAGTAACGTTATTATTTCAGAAACAGTACCATATTTTCTTACGTTGAAGCTCATGTTTAATTTTTATTTTCATGATAGCTTCCCTTTAAAGTAGATGAAGGATCAAGAGATGGTTTCTTTACGGAAACAAGATCTATTCATACATCCTTTCACACATCCTTGAAGAAAAGGGGGATATAATAAAAAAAGAAAACAAAATAGTCCTATACGGTTGAGTGAAATGCAATAAAATTAAGACAAACAACTCAAAATCTATTTTTGTTTTTTTTAAGTTAGTTTTGTAAGGGAAGGCCATAGGCACAGGAAAAAAAGATTAAAACCCTCTTTTGAGATTCTGAGTCCATTCTCCAGGACCCAAATATCCCCACAATTACATCTACATATAAATAATTCAAAAACAACACATAACAAAACAGAACTTCATGACATTACTGAATTGCAAGGTATATAAACACTGATATCTATTAAGGGGCATTTACTAAAACTCAAATGAATCTAATTTTTTTATGAAAACAAATCCAACCAAACTCCCTTCCCTGGCCATGCCATCCCCTACATGTACTCTCCTTCATCAAAACAACTAAATAAAGCTTAGGGTCCAGAATAACACACAAATACTGGGCAAAACGTATACAACACAAAAATAAATGTATTATGTCACAGGGGCAATATTTACACTTTTATTTTCTGTAATGTAACAAGTCCCAAAGCCCTGAAAATAAATATTGCAGTTAGCGGTAACAAAAGTAAGTTGCAATATTCCAACACTAGATGGCAGAAAGATATTGTAGAATGTTGGAGTTTTCATTAATAAAATATCACTGAGGGTTACAGTTGAAAACCACTTAAGCAAGATTTAGTGACACACAGATTTGTGACATAAAAGATTTGGACTTGTTCTGCTGAGTAACAGGATTCTTTATTTAAAAGTAATATGAAAGTAAATTTAGCACAGCAGGCAACTGATTCTCATGCTTTTCTTTGCTTCTGCATAGCCTTTCTTAACTGTCACAGGCCATTGTGCTGCCATGTGGCCTTTCTAATAAAATGCTTTTATTATTATATTGCTCAAATAATAAGATTATTAACAGGCAATAAAGATAGCATACATATTGGATTTTGGATAACTTTGTGCCCTTTATTAGTACATAAGCCCTCAAAGGGTTAGGCATTTGTGTTAAGAACTTCATTAGAGCGGCTTAGGGTAATGGTACATGGAGCATTTCATGTATTGTGCCCAACTGGTTTTGTTATTTGGAAGGGGGGGGCAAACTCCCGATATCGCCCACTCCTTTCACCTGAATGAAACACATTGGGGCCGATTCACGAAGGGTCGAATATCGAGGGTTAATTAACCCTCGATATTCGACTGGGAATTTAAATCCTTCGAATTCGAATATTGAATTCGAAGAATTTAGAGCTAAAAATTCGATCGATCGATCGAAGGATTTTTCATTCGATCGAATGATTAAATCCTTCGAATCGAACGATTCGAAGGATTTTAATAAAACGATCGAATGAATATCCTTCGATGAAAAAAACTTTAGCAAGCCTATGGGGACCTTCCCCATAGGCTAACATTGAGTTCGGTAGCTTTTAGCTGCCAAACTAGGGGATCGAATTTTTTTTTAAAGAGACAGTACTTCGACTATCGAATGGTCGAATAGTCGAACGATTTTTAATTCTAATCGCTCGAATCGTTCGAATTCGATCGAATTTAACCAATTCGATGGTCGAAGTACCCAAAAAATACTTCGAAATTCAAATTTTTTTTTATTCGAACCCTTCACTCGAATTTCGTGAATCGGCCCCATTGTGTGTTTTCAAGTGATGATTGCCTGTTCCAATGAATGGAAGGCTGATTTCAAGCATTTTGAATCACACTTAAGAGTTGAAAAAGATGTAGAGATAAAACTCTAAATTACCCAGTGCCAATACAAAACAGTGAAGCTTAGGCCTTGGTAAAAACATCAAAAACTGACAAATGTATGTTAAATGTACTTCTGCTCTGAATTTAGCTGTTGAGCAAAATGCATGTATATTCAAGCTTTATTTGTGCAATATAAACAATAAGGCAAAATTGTAGGTAGTTGGGATCTAACCCTACCCTGGCTTTAAAACCCAGAGGGTAAGGATATTCCATTATAACTAAACATTTTTAAGCAAAACATTGCATCCTTTCCAGTTTTCCTACTACCTCTTAATTGAGAAGTTAACTCTAATTAACTCAGTGTACTTATCTTTTTCTGATGGAGGAAACTTGGAAAGCCTCCACAGTGGGATTGGGATCAAAACTGAGATACCAGGGAAAAAATTGTGCGGTGCCGTGCCAAGGGACCTCAAAGTGTGTCAATATATTTTTGTGTAGGAGATGGCGGAGTCTGAAGGGAAGCAAAGGAAAAGACATGCTTTTTCCTCAAAAGCTGATACCAAGTACTTTTGCTCAAATGCAATGTAACATATACATGGATTAGCAGAGCTGTTCTCAACTTTTCACCCAGGTCACATGATCAACAACACCCAAGAATTAAAAAAAAAAATTCTGCCACACACCACTTACTTTTTTTGCCTGAGAAAGCTTGTGCTACAACTTTGGCAATAGAATGGGACAACGGTTTATGTCAGTATAAGGTGTGCTCCTTCCCTATATATAGCTTCAACAACACTCATTTGATATCGATACAGAAATGATACAGAAATGAGTGTTTAAGGTGGTAGCAAACATCACTGTTATATACAAGTCTGCACAGTTAGAATAGGATACGTTAGAATGAAAAAACATCTTTTGAAACAATACAGTACAAATAAAAGTTGACCAAATATTACAGACCTGCCCAACAAAATATCAGTTGCAAATAACACTAAGGGGCCGATTCACTAAGGGTCGAATATCGAGGGTTAATTAACCCTCGATATTCGACTAGGAATTGAAATCCTTCGAATTCGAACATCGATTTCGAAGGATTTAGCACAGGAAATTCGATCGATCGATCGAACGATTATTCATTCGATCGAACGATTAAATCCTTCGAATCGAACGATTCGAAGGATTTTAATCCAACGATCGAAGGAATATCCTTCGATGAAAAAAACTTAGGCAAGCCTATGGGGACCTTCCCCATAGGCTAACATTGAGTTCGGTAGCTTTTAGCTGCCGAACTAGGGGGTCGAATTTTTTTTTAAAGAGACAGTACTTCGACTATCGAATGGTCGAATAGTCGAACGATTTTTAGTTCGAATCGTTCCATAGTCGTAGTCGAAGGTCGAAGTAGCCCATTCGATGGTCGAAGTAGCCCAAAAAACACTTCGAAATTCGAAGTTTTTTTAATTCGAATCCTTCACTCGAATTTAGTAAATCTGCCCCTAATAACACTAAGCATTCATTCTGTGAAAGATCTATGTTTTAATAAAAATTATTTATAGAATTTCTTATATGGTCATATAGTTGAGGGATAATAATGTCCTTATTTGACTGTTAAGATCATTTGCTGACATCAAACACTGTTCTCTGGCATTCGTCCCATCTCCTTCCTGTATTTAGAACTACACACATGCACTGCTACTCACTATAACATTGTGCTTGGCAGTATAAAACGTTTACTTGGGCTTTGACAAAAATGTTACGAGGAAAACATTTGATTGTGCCATATATAATAGATACTTGCTTCAATATATAGTTTAGCAAACTATATTTTCCTGTTAATTTTACCTATATACTGTATAGTACGGGGGTCTCACAAATGTATTAGGCTATGAATTACTGTACATTGTCCAGGCAATAAAGCATTCAGGCCAAGATAATAAATGCAAGAAACTGAATTGTGTGCACCACTGTACTGAAACTTGTGCACAAAATTGTGATTTCACTATGATGTCCTTATCCCTGCCGTACAAATCGCATACCTCATTTTCTTTGCCTTGTCAGCATCTATATATCACTGTTGCATTTTATACATCCATCTCTTCCTCACCCACAACCCCATTTTGCTTTTTTCTGCCTCCTACCTGAACCATGCCATAATCTTTCATGTACCAGTTATTTGTATTAGCCATCATATCTTGCATCTTGCCTCTTCTTCAGCTTCCTAAGCAGTTACCATCCTGGCCATTTGCCAACTAAAGACTTCTTACAGTTTCCTCTATCATTGCCAGTTATCGTTGTCCTGACACGTCCATATTATGCCACTTATGATCGCTACAGATACTCTGAATTCAGAATGAAACAGCACCACTTATCTTTGTAGAATAAAAATGCTTTAATTGCATATTTTTGGGGGCATTACAGCAATGTTTCGGGCCACGTTTGGCACTTTATTAAGCTTGATAAAGCCAAACATGGCCCAAAACTTTGCTGTAATGACCCCAAAAATTATGCAATAAAAGCATTCTGAATTATGTGTATTTGCCAGTGGATAGTGGCCATTGAAGAACCTGCACTGCATTGAGAACTGAAGTGTTGTGCCGACTACCTTCTGTTTGATGCTGTGGTCACCCCTACCCTTCCCCTGCTTACCTCTCCCCCACCCACTCCCCTTCCCTTCTTAGCTTTACTAATCTATAATACTGTACTTTGTAAAAAAAAAAGTAGGACCCTAAGTCCAGCAACACTCCCCCAACTGCTACATTCTTCACTTCCCTCATATCTGTGGGATCAGATAACCACTGTGCAACTCTTTTAGACATAAATTATGACTACAACTGCAAAATAAATCAATTCATTAAAGGTATTTGCTTCAAAAGGCACTGCTTGCACATGTAATTGTGCTTGGCGCTGCTCGATCTGTCCTGCCTCCTGTTCCGAACTGAATACAGTGCTACTGACTAATGTCACCTTTGTGGCGGTAGATCCTGTTGCCAGGTTGATGGTTTTCCAGCCAAATTGGGCTACTAATTTAAAGCCTAGGCAGGTTTTGAAAGTACAAACCTTTTGAAAAGTACAGATTTGGGCTACCTTTTGGGAGTTCTTTCTTGCCCCAACCTGCGTTTCCCAATGCATGTTAGTTCTTGTATCATAAAAGTTGGGAATCATACAGCAGGCAGAATAACTGCTAATAGGCTTTCATTTTGTGCCCACACGACATGTTTCGGGCTTCAAAGGCCCTTTCTCAAGTGTCATGTTAGTTCTTGTCCCAATGCATGTAGTTCTTGTTTAACAATTTGCCAACTGCCAGGTTTAATGTGGTTGACCTGTTTTACCAAAATTTATTGAAATTGTGTATGTATTAGGGCCTTATGGAGCCCCTATACCTCCTGGGCCCTCCTCTGTAGTTATGCCCTGGGGATGGATGCATTTCTCCCATTTTGCTTAAAGGAGAAGGAAACCTAGTTGGCGCAGAAACCCTCCCCCCTCCCGTGTGTTGCCCACCCTCCCTCCTCCCCCCTGGCCTACCCGTCCCGCTGGGCAAATGCCCCTAACTTGTTACTTACCCTTCTGCGCAGGTCCAGTCTACGAAGTTCACCGACGCCATCTTCTTCCAAGCGATCTTCTTCCTGCTTTGACCGGCGCATACGCAGTAGGAGCATTTCGCCGGTACCATCTACTGCGCATGCGGTAAAAGTCACGAGGTGAAATCAGAAAACTTTGTGACTATTGACGCATGTGCAGTAGATCCGTACCGGCGAAATGCTACTACTGCACATGCGCCAAAACGCCGTTCAAAGCAGGAAGAAGATCATGTGGAAGAAGATGTCGTCTGTGAACTCCCTTGGACTGGACCTGCGCAGAAGGATAAGTAACAAGTTAGGGGCATTTGCCCAGCAGGATGGGGAGGCCAGGGGGGAGGAGGGAGGGTGGGCAACACACGGGAGGGGGAGGGGGGTTTTGCGCCGACTAGGTTTCCTTCTCCTTTAAGGAAAAAAATTTGTGAAAAAAGTGAAGGCTTGGAAAAGGCGTATTTTGACATATATTTATTTATTTATTAGACTTTTTTTCACTGCACATAATGTGCTATTTTTGGCCTACTTTTGAAGTGCCTCTTGGCTAGTTTTGTGCTGGTTTTGTATCTGACGTTGGCTGGTTTTGAAAATTAGATCTGGCAACCCTGGCCCTGCATCAAAAAATGCACTCCGTGCACTCAGGGCCGGAGTAGAGCAAGTGTTACGACACTGAAAAGTAGGTGCGCTCTGTGAAGTGGAAGTGCTTTGCGCCCTCGGCTGCACGCCGTTGCGCACGCGCGTCCTCGGTTACGCACAATTACGCACGTGCGTCCTCGGTTGCGCATGGTTACGCACAATTACGCACGTGCGTCCTCGGTTGTGCATGGTTACGCACAATTACGCATGTGCGTCCTCGGTTGCGCACAGTTGCGGCGGGGACCGAAGTTACGAACGGCCGGTTGGGATGCTTGGGGCAACTGACAGACCTAGCCCGGTACTGAGTGCACTTGTGCTTAAAGAATTGGGGACATCTTTTTGCTGGAAGCGTCAGTAACTGGTCTTGAAAAATATTATTGCTGTATTTACAATGGAATTATGTTTTAAAAAAAAAAACCCTCACGGGATGAAAACTGCATCAGAATTGAACTTTGCACTCGCGGAGCCATTTTTTCCTCTCCCCAGTCCCCGGACCGAGTCCATTGCCATTGAAACTTCCCTGCACAGTCTATTGGCAGGAGACAATCCTACTATATGGGAATCGGGCACATAATGAAAGTGATAAACACACTGCACACGACACGGAGCCCTAATAAAGCAGAAGTGTACCTAAACCTTTGTCACTGGCTGATACTACTCAATTGCTCTTCAATCGAAATAGTGACGTAGAATAAGGCCCCACAAAGGTACAGCCGTGGTGGGTTTAAATAAAGTGAATGAGGAGAGATTCAGCCATCGCTGGGCGCCAGTATCAAGCGACTTGTCACTCACACAGGGACCGGGGCAGTGTCTGTTTCTTCCCGGCGAACGCAGAAGGGGAGGCGCTTGATGGGCTGCTGGCTGCAATACTACGTCAAGAACCGATGTAGCGGTTTTTCATCTGGTTTCTTTTAAGCCAATAAGCTGCACAGTATCGACCACATGATGCTACCCATCCATCTGGCTAGAGTCCCCAATCGTGTGGCATTTTGCACACGATCCCTAACTCTGCACTCCTCACTCCCTGCCCCTGCCTCCTTTAGACCTATCAGTGTCACTCCCTTCCCTCCACTGTGAGTCCTGCCCCTCTATGTACCGTTCCTGTCTGCCTTCATTTCCGTGGCAGCATGGGAGCTCTGCTGTTTGCTCTTGGCGACTGCATGAGCTGCTGAGAAGCAGGAAACAAACAGACAACATTGTGTTCAATGGTCTGCTAGAAAACAAGGTGTGTATGCTGAATAGTTTTATTAACTCTTTGTTTTGTTTTTTTGCACTGTTTTGTTAAACAGAGACATTTGCAGGGTCCTAGCCTGGAATACCTTCAATACACTGATATCAACCGTGTAATGTTATAAGAGTGACACAATGGTACCTAAACGTGCTGTTGCACATTGTGCAATTCATTGTTATAATAGGGCCACCCCAATGTGCTGTTACACAATGTGCAATTCAGTGTTATTATAGGGGCACCCCAATGCGATAGTGCACAGCAGTATAATTATAGGGGCACCCTAAGGGTAGGACTACATGGACGTTTTCATCGCGATCCGACGCACTGCGACAAGTCGCATGCAACAGAAATAAGGTAGGAGATAGAAATGTGCGATGAAGACGCAGCGTTGATCCGACATGACTGTAGGATGCAGACGCAAGGGGACCTGTCGCCCGAAGAAATTATTCCAAATCCAATGTTTACTTTGAAAAGAACTTTTATTATACAGCTCTTTATGTCTGGGTGACAGGTCCGCTTTAATGTTTAAACTACACAGGAAATTTTGTAGGATGGTGTTGGTTTTAAAGATCTACAAGCCGGAAGTAGTCAATGGGTCAGAATATAATAAAATGCAAAAAATTAAATAACCAATACCTTGTTCAAATGCGGGGTGATCCCAAATTTATTGTAGTGCTCTTGACATGTGAGTCATGTTCAAACGTTTCGGGACAAACAAATGCCCTTCCATCAAGTGACTAGAATATAATAAGGCTGATAAAAAATCTGATGTGGAAGATTACCATCCAATACAACACGCCTGTCGGATGCAAACGCTGACAAGATTAAATCTGATGGTGTCTGACAGACTTTTTGTTCTCATTGAAATACATTAAATATGGATGTAGATGCATGAACAAACAAAACACACCATCCAACTTTGGGCAAGATTCAATTCAGTGAGAAAATGTTATCTCTTGGTTTATCACATGGACTTAATTCGAGAAAAAAAAAGTTTTCTCCAAATTCAGTTCCAGTTTTTCCCCATAGAGTTTTTACGTCATAAACCGTGAAATTAGTATTTCTGAATTGAATTGAATCTTGTCCATGACTGAATTGAATTGGGCTTTTTATCTGATCTGACGTAACATTACAGCTATGGGGATCCAATTTTGTAGGATCCTACAAAAAGCCATTACTCAAAAAAGAACAATGTCAAAAACATGTCTGGAGTTTGACAAATAGTGAATAAGTTGCAATATGGAAAAATTGTATGTGACATGTGCTCACACCTCCAAAAAACACATACAGTACTTATATACAGTGAAGTAAGGTGGTAGGTAGGACAATGCTGTCGTACTGCTTTTCATCAGCAGAGTTAGGCAATTTGTTAAAATTGAAGGAAATGGGTGGTGAAAAATACAGGGAAATGTTGCAAAATAACCTGGTAAACTAGTAAAACTGTTGTGTTTGCTTCAGAAACACTACTATTGTTTATTTTAATAAGCTGCTGTGTAGCCATGGGGCAGCCATTCAAAGGAGAAATGGCACAGGTTACACACAGATAGTAGATAAGCTCCGTAGAACATAATATTATCTGTTATCCACTATTTAACCTGTGCCATATAGCCTTTTCTCAGTTTTTGCCATTGCTACACAGCAGCTTGTTTATATGAACAATAGTAGTGTTTCTGAAGCAAACAGATCTGTTTTACCAGTGCAGGGCAACACTACATGATATTTTCAATACTTAAAAACACTTTAATTTTTTGGTGTTACTTTTCCTTTAACCCCAATTATTGTTTTTTATAGCGGCAAAATGTGTTTTTTTTTATATATATATATATTAAAACACTGGGCTAAATACTATTGCAAAATGTTCTTATTTTTTTTCCAACATAAAACTCTGTCACATTTAAAAAAGTACAAGTTCAGTGGAGGGCTTGTAACTCAGAGTAACGAGAGAACTGGTCAAAAAGACTTTTTCAAGCCACAGGAATAACCCCTTTTTGACGTGAGCTCATGCAGTTGAGCTTCTTTTAAATCTTGGTTTCTTCTTTCCATGGTAGACTGTGAACACATTTTCTGGAAAGCAGAGCAACTTCAAATCCCAGAATTTGTCACTTCAGCATGGAACATGGTTTATTTGTTGGCATTTGAAATTATGTTTATAATTCTTTTTTACTTAAGGCCAACTGAATGAGCTCATGTCAGAAAAAAGGCAGATTTTCCTTAACAGTAGTTATATAAATTGCAAAACTTTTTTTGTGTTGTTTTCTGCCATAAGGAAGAAAGGCCGACCTTAAGATTTTTCTGGAGAGGATTTCTAGTGTAGAGAGCGCACAGTGTAGAAATGCCCCTGCTCTTTTCCATATTCTAATGAATGCTATATCTGCTGTGTGATGCAGTATGTAAAATACATACTACCAATAAATTAAACTTCAGCTCTATATAAATATCATAGGTAACATGCTTACAGAAGATGAAAGACATCCCTCCCCTTGTTTATGAAAGGTGTTGGGAGTTCTAGTTCAGCAGTATCTGGGCCCACAGCCTGACCATCCCTCCATTGAAAAAATATACAGTATATATATATATATATATATATATATATATATATATATATATATATATATATATATATATATATATATATATATATATATATATATATATATATATATCCAAGGTGTAACTGACCCTATGTTGCGATTTGGAGCATTTCAAGCTGCAGAAGGAATGTATGGTAAATGTAGAATTTGTACCTAGAGGTGGTAACATACTGAGCAAAACTGTTTTCACAACAAAAACACAGAAGCATTACTCTGCATCCAAATTAGCTAGATTCACCTTTGTGAATTCTGGTCAAGGGTGCAAGCCATATTAATTGTTGAATTGTTTTACCACTGCATCTGTATTTAGTTATTCAGCACCTCTGTAATTTCAGCAGCTATCTGGTCATTGGGGTCCAATGTTCCCTAGAAGCCAAGAAGTGGTTTAAATGACAGACTGGAATATTAATAGGAGAGATCTGAATAGAAATATTAATAATAAAACATTAATATCAATAATATTGCCGTCTCTTAGAGCACAATTATTGGCTACCATGGTTAGTGACATCTGTCTGAAAACTACAAGGCAGGATATAAAGGCAAAATAATGCAGAAACTATAAAAATTTAAAAAAAAACTGTTGAACATTTACTAAGAAAATAGGACATTCTATAATGATTTCTAACTATATAAGGAAAACTTGGCTGTAATCCTGTTTACTCATCAATTCACTTTTATGCCTTTAGCAACCTTTGATACCTTAAGTGACAAGGAGCAAAAGTATCCAGTACAGACTTACTTGCTGGAGGCAGAGCAAACTGGACAATATAAACAGAACAAGACAAAGGTTTGTGATATCAATTGGATTGGGGAGAAGGAGCTTAACTTCAAACCAACAATATATTTTGGGGGTCGGTTTTTAAGGGGAAACAACATGTAACAAGTCATATGGATTCTACTTGTGACTTGTTGTGCATTATAATAAACCACCTTTCTCATGTAGACGTGTGTGTGTGAACATGTAGCTATAGGACATATGGCTTGGCATAGGCCATAGGCTTAACCAATTAAAATAAAAAGTTACAAAATTCTATGTGGAGATCTGCTACTTTCAGCTTGTTAAGACTAAGGACAATGGCAGACACGGCTACTTAAGACCCACATTTTTAGTAGTCTGGGAAGTTGTTTAACATGCCCCCCCCCCCCCACATACTGTAAATTGCACATGTGAGCAGGTGTTTGGCACATGTGAGCAGGAGTCAGTATTGCCATTGTGAATGTGCAATGAAAGTAGAGAATGACTTTTCAGTAGGGTTCAGTGGTTGCTGGCAACCCAATAAGAGGGGGAAAGATCTGACCTTTATCCAGATAGTCCAGGCAATATACCTTACTTTGCCTGTGCACCACCTGTCTGCCACATACAGACTTGCAGGTCATACACTAAAACTGCAACTTGCTTCACCATGCACTTTCCTGTTACCTGATTCTAACCTACATTTTTTTTTGTTTTGCCATTAATCAAATGTATAATGTTTTAAAACTTCCAAATCCATATCCACATAGCAGTTTATTAAGCAATGGAAAAAGTTAAAATATTATTAGCTGCAGTACCACTCTTTCACCAGAATCATTCATCTAGTATACTCGTAATGATATGTCTAAAGCAACTGGGCTTGCTGAGTCATTTTGGAAAATTTTGCTATTAAGATGAGAGGCAAAGCATTTTAAATTTCAAGAACTCCAGTAAGATAAACATAATTTTCATGGCAAACATGATTTCACTTGATAGCACTTCTGCCTTTTAATGATAGTCTTTATTCTTGGGGGGCAAATTTACTTACCTTCGAAGGTGCGCCAGCGTTGGCTTCGCCAGGCGAAGTTTCCCAGGGCGCTGCTAATTCACTAAAATCCAAACTTGCGCTCAGGTAGGCGAAAGGTAGCGAAGTTGCGCTACCGTTAATTCATCAAGCAAAGTGAAGTTACGATAGCGATGCCTAATTTGCATACGGCGCCAAGTTAAAGTACAATGGACGTATATGCTGCAGCAAATACATTACACTACACAAGCCTGGGAAAGCTTCATAAGATAAAAAAGAGTTGTTATTTTGCCCTATACTGTACATGTGCCCACTGTATAGTTTAGGTGCCATTTGTTAGGAAATGTAGGGGGGAAGGAGGGTACCCCCAAAAAAAATTACGATCTTTTTCAGCCTATCAACCTTAAAAAAGTAAGATGCCAGCGTTTTTGGGACTTCGAAAAAATGTAAACTTTTTTTGAAGCAAGTCCTATCTACTCTATTGCACTTCGCCTGGTCTGAGGTGGCGAAGTAAAGTCTCGCGCAAGAGGTAATGTTCAGTAAAATCCGCAAGTTAGTGAATTAGTGTAGTTACGTCCCTTCGCCATAGGGTGGCGAAGTAGCGCTAGAATAGGTCCACTGGGCTAGCGAATTTACGCCAGCACCTGTTATTAAGTCGGCGAAGTAACAAAATGACGTCACGCTGGCGAATTTTCGCTAGCGTTAGCCACTTCGCCCTTTAGTAAATTTGCCCCAGAGATTTAGAACACCGTGATATCAATTAAAACAATAAGAAATTTGTTCATTTAGGGCCAGATTTATGAAAATGTGAGCTTAGATTTTTATAAAAAGAACAACTCACCCACATTCTATTCATTCCTATGGGATTTGTGGACGTGTATTTATCAAATGATGAGTTCTAAGTTTCACCCATTGATAAACATACTTCTAAAACCCAGGAATGAATAGAATTTGGGATTTAAAATCTAAACTCACAGTTTGATAAATCTGCCCATTAATGTCACTCAGGACCATGATTGAAATTGTAGAGAGCAGTCAGTTTTCCTTTTAAGGTATAATCTGTTTCTGCAGTGAGGGGGAAAATCGTGCACATCTATTATTTCAAAGAATTATTTGAACATGAATGCCTAATCTGTCCTATATCTACTGCCAGAAACACAAATTAGCCTATGAATGTCTACAGGGCAGCATCACTTCAAGCTTTTTTTTTACAGAGGGTCCAGCATAATCTTGTTATGAAGAAGAAGCAATGTGGGGACTAAAAGATTAAGCTCTTTAGCTCACTACCAAATGCTTGTCTTTTGTGAGTTAATTATAAAATATTTTATCATTTGCACAGAGACAAGTTTATACTGTTGTTTTATGGACTTCACTCAAAATTGGATTTTGGGTGGAATCATTTTCAGTGCATGTTTTGCTTCCTTCTTTGATATATATTTTTTCTCTTTTTAACATTTCTTCCATGCTTTTTTTTTTATTATTCTTTCTTTTTCCTGCAACCCATTTAAAAATTATGTTGGACTTATCTGATTTATTGTACTAACTGACTCACCATACAGCCTCTTCATGCAGAACTACATAATTTTACCCACATTTCTGATTATTGTCTCTATAGGGCACAATGTGGTGTCGCAGGCTGGCAGGTTTTTATCCAGTTGCAAAAGCACTGCAAACCCTTGTGGTCAGAAAACAGGTTTTAAGACCATCCATCTTCCATAAGAATGTTACGCCTGTACATCGCTGGTTCAGTACAGCACCAGAGGTTAATGTCTGCTCTTGGGTTCTTCACAATGATCACCTTGGTGAGCTAAACATTTCATCTTTAATTATAACTTACTGGGGGTTTTTTTTGTTGTTTTTTTAATGCTTGTAAAAAGAAGTTCACTTTTTTTTTTCCTATGGTCAGGTAACTATACATCTTTGTAATTGCCCTTACTAAGTTATGTCATTATTTTTCATTATAGCAGTAAAAAAAGTTCTTTTTTTAAATAATAAGAAATAGTAATTAATTTCTTCTGTGCGACAGAGTTTATCATTCTGGTTCAATTAGGTGATATCTTAAAATTGTATTCATGGCTTTTTTTTTATGGGCATGATGCCATTTAGATTTCACTCAGTGCAGTTATATCAGTTACAGTTCCTTGGGTATTTCTACATATTGTTGTGCTACTACCTGGAATTAAAATGGATTTAACTGGGATTTCATATCAGTGATTTGCACAAAACAATCCATCATGTCAATGTGGAAAAATTTGACCCAGATTTGAAATTATTTGCAAATAAAAAACTGAAAAGTCAAAATGCCATAAATATTGAACCGGTTTCTGTGAAACCCCTAAATAAGCACTGGTACATCCACTTACCATAATTACATAATTTGTTAAATGAAATCCAGCTGTGTGCTGCTACATATGTAAACAAACAGCATCATGAAAACCAAAGAACTATCAATAAAGTCCCAGTATAAAGTTCTGGAGATGCACCTCTCAGGGCTGCATGATAAAAACAAAAACTTTGAACATTTCCCAGAGCACTCGGTAGCAGTCTGGTACAAAGGTATGAATGAATAATGGACTAAAATGCATTACAGCAAGTACATAATTATTTTATGCGTGCAAACTTCACTTTTAAAAATGTTGCAATATAGATAGTAAAGTGCTGCAAAGAGCATTATTCTAAACACTTATGAAAAGTCAACTTCATGTGATTATATATTATGTAAGACACCTGAGCAAGTGCCAGATGCAGCACTCACTAAACACTGCTGACACATATTTCATCAACTTGCACATCCACCTTTATTCTGGCAGACCTGTTATATAAGATCACATGCTGGTGATTTCCCCAGATATCGATCAAGCTAGGATGCTGTGATGCTCTGCAGACTTATTATTGGCCCTTGAAAGAAAAGAGTGGACCAATAGGACCCTCTTTAACATAAGTGTAATAAATGGGATTGTGTTTTCCATATTAAAAATATATATAACTTTTTGACAGCTTAATCACTAAAATGCAATTGAAGAACACTTTTACCATTCTCTGGTGTTAACTTTTCTATTCCTGTTTTCACAGAGATACTTTATTCTGGAACCTGTATGCGCTTTAATTATGTGTGGTTGCGTGATCATTGTCGCTCAGCTTCCTGTTTCAATGCCAAAACCAACCAGCGTAGCTTGGACACAGCCAGCGTGGAACTCGATATCCAACCTGCTCAGGTGCGAGCGGATGAGACCACTCTATACCTCACTTGTAAGTTGCTAAAGTGTTATATTTTAAGAAACCATATGCCAACCAAATATTTATCCTTTCACTATACATACATACATACTATTCCAATAGATCAAAAAAAAAAAATCTTGATAATATGGGATCAGTTACCTGGAAACCCGTTATCCAGAAACTTCCCGAATTACAGAATGGCCATCTCCCATAAAAATGATTTCATTTTTCTCTGTATTAATAAAATAGTACCTTGTACTTGGTCCAAACAAAGATATAATTAATACTTATTGGAGGCAAAACCAGCATTTTGGGTTTATTTAAAGGAATTGTTCAGTATAAAAACTGGGTAAATAGTCTAACATAATAGCCAAACACTACTTCCTGCTTTGCAGCTATCTTGGTTTCCACTGGTTATCAGACAATAACCAATGTGACGTGAGGGAGGGCCACATGGTTCATAATTGTTTGCTTTTGAATCTGAGCTGCATGCTAAGGATCAGTTGCAAACTCACTGTACAGTAATGTCCCATGTGGCCCCCCTTAAAGTCGCTGACTAACTCAGAGTTAGAGAGCTGAAAAGCAGGACGTAGCATTCTGTTATGTTAGACTCCAGTCACTCCTCATATCTCTGCCTGTTTGTGCAGATATGTCACTTGTGGTAAGTGTCCAAAATGTTGTAATGTGCATTTTCAGTGACAGGGGTCACAAAGGGGATGGCTGGGGTCATCAAGCTTTTCTCTTTAAAATATGCTGGTGGAGAAACATCACATTGGTATAATATATTTTATATATATCGGTATTGCTCTATTAGCAGAGCCAAGCATTCAAAATGTTTACTTCACCTGAAGATGAGCAGTTGTATTAACAAACACCATTTCATATAATATTTATTAAAATTGTAGACAGAGTAACATGTTTATATTTTACAGGGCCAGATGGTCACATGACCAGATATGGGCTAGAATGGTTGGTGCAAAATAGCTATGAAGGTCAGAAGCATCAGTTGATCCAGCCTCGAATCTTGTGGAATGAAAGAATCTACAAAGAGGCAAATGTCCCATCTGTCAGCTATTCAGAGTTTCTGGAAACAAACGAGGGACTGAGAGAATTCCTGCAGAATTTCTTGCTCTATGGCATAGCTTTTGTTGATGATGTTCCAGCAACCCGGGAGGATACAGAGAAAGTAGCAGAGAGAATAAGCCATATCAGGTAAATTAATACCAGCCTACTCAAAATGCATATCATGTCAAATGAACAGCAAGCACCATACTTTGGAGAAGATGGAGAGATCTTATCACCTGTAGCAATCAATCAGATTAGCTGCAAACAGTTTTTTATGACATTCCCCCCTAAAAACATGGTAAGTGTGCAGTGTTTTATTACATGATCCCCATTATACTTTATCATGTTTAACTTAGAGAAAAGATCCATTTTTTGAAATAGCATAAGTTGGTTCTTTCCAAAATTTTAGTTTTATAGTGTACTTAAAATTTTAGTGTGCCGTATTAAAAACATTCACATTGCAATGGAAATTTACAGGGAAACTATCTATGGTAAGATGTGGGATCTTACTTCTGACTTCTCACGTGGAGACACAGCTTACACCAAATTAGCCTTGGATCGTCACACAGATACCACATACTTTCAAGAGCCTTGTGGGTAAGTATGCATTAATATTTCATCTTTGTCTGTGTGCATAATCATAGTAAAAGTTAAGGTTTAGAAAACATGGAGGTCAATTTAATAATATAGGTGCTAAATTCACCAGTGTAGGTTATCCAATCCAAAATTAGCTTTGATCAGTCTCCTACGTATTGCTAAATAAAAACAAAGATATGAATGGTTGGTACGAGTAAATATACTGTGTAAATTAGCAAATTTTTGATAGCCAGTTTGCCCAGTGGTGCTTGTACATTATTGACTATTTGTCTATTTTGTAAAGCTATAAAGATTTGTTTGTGTTATTTGTATATTAAGTCTGGTCAGCAAAAGCTGCTTTGGGATTGTGAACATTTCTTTGGGTAAAAATAGACTTCGCCTGATTTGTTTAACATTACACCCGAAAAAGGAGTTTGGGTTAGATTAGGCAGCATTGCTGCACCTGCAAACACCAAGGTACATATTTAATCTGTAGTAGGTTAAAATTACCCAGAGTACATTAAAATAAACACCTTAGTATATTTCATAAATGGTATGCCTTGATAAATTACACCTTTTTCTTACTCCAGCATTTCTCGGTGGCCCCATTGACTTTAAAGGAAATGTAAATTCCCAAATCAAATGGATATAACATTTCTCAGAGCATTCTTATGAGCACTTTTGCAGTTTCCATTGATTATATGTTCCTAGTTTTTAATATATTACTTTTTATACACAGATGGTGCAATAGTACTGTCTACTGGTCAGTTTGGCTGACAACGTGTACAAAATACATTTTTGAGAAAAGAATTGTAATGTTGCTCTGCTCACATCTGTCCAGAGAAACTCTTCTTATTCAGTAGGCTGAAATATCCAGCAGGTGGAGCTGTTGTTTCAGTTTTATTATATCATCAATTTAGCATATTAGCACCTGGTATTGTTAATACTAGTGATATGCGGGCTGGCCTGGGACTCATGGGCCTACCTGCAGCCTGTGAAGATTGTGTTAAAGTCATCTTGAATGCGTCCGACCTTAAAACGCCCCACTTCTGTCTCCATTCGGTGCTTTATATAGATGTGCCCTGCCTCTTACATGCTTTTTTATGTAGCCATAAAATGTAGCTCCTGAGAGGCTTGCTAGTCGTGAATGCCTGGAAATTAAGTTTGTAGTTAGAGGAATAGAAATTTAGAGGTGCAGAGCACATAATATAGACAACAAATATCAGGCAAGATAGAAAATATCACAGCTCCTATTAATATTCTTGATTGTACCTGTTGAGACCTGTGAACACAATAAACCCTCAGTAGGGCCAGTGTGAAAGCTGAACCCTACCATATTTTTTTCTTTTATATGACTTCTCTGAAAACATTTCTTTGGTTCCCTTATGTTTGCTTCTGTTTCATAGCATGCAACTATTCCACTGTGTGCGGCATGAGGGGACTGGGGGTCGAACGCTGTTAGTGGATGGATTCTATGCAGCTGATCAAGTCCGTCGCCAACATCCAGATGAATTTGAACTGCTCAGCAACATACCTCTGAAACACGAATATATTGAGAACATGGCAGGAAGTAATAATCACATGGTGGGGATCGGTCCTGTATTAAATGTTTACCCATGGAATAAAGAGCTTTATATGATTAGGTATGTCTCGTTTCTAGAATAAGTGTTGCTGTAGCGTGATTGATAAGGACAACTGAATTCACTGGGGGTTGCCAATATTAAAGGCATAATGAATTTAGTTAGTAAGTTTATTTCCCAGGCCAGGGCAGATTCGAAAGTAGTCACCTTACCTGTAGTTCTCTGGCATTCCTGTTTTACGTTCACACTTCAGCAAACGCAGTATACAAAACATGCTTCTGAATTTAATATTGTAGGAGGAAAACAGGCATAGTATTGAGATGGTAAAGTATTGACAGCAACAAGATTGTTTCCAGTCTGATAAACTATTGCGAGCAATTATGGTAGCAGTCACTTTGCTGTTATCCAGAAGCAACATCAACTTGTCTGTATATGATTACTAAGCTTGGAACTAATATAGGACTTATTATTATACTGCTCCACTTGTGCTTTTTCTTCGGTTGCACTGCTGTAACTATTGACTAAAGCAATGTTTCCAAAAACTGATCATTAAAATATCAAAATATGTTTATACAGCTTATATAAGTTAAACCAGGTTGGACAGCTGTTTATAATAAATACATATTATTGTCACACACAATGCCATTTGTATTTTAATCTTTATCCCAAGTGGCCCCTTTGATGGTGGAAGAGCAGGAATGATGCTGTCTCCTCTGTTTTTTTTGAAAGTGGCCCTGGTTTATGTTGTTGTTGTTTTTATTTTAAGGTACAACAATTATGATCGGTCTGTGATCAGCACTGTGCCTTATGATGTAATACAGAAATGGTATAATGCACATCGTAAGTTGACCAATGAACTGAGAAGGCCAGAGAATGAATTATGGGTAAAATTAAAACCAGGAAAGGTAGGTTGTATAAAGATTTACTTTGTTTATCCACTGCACTCATATTGTACTTGCTACTTCTCTGTTTTTGTAGCAGTATCTTCATTCTCCTGAATTAGATAAAAAAAAAAAGCTAAATACGGTATATTCCAGTGGTTGAAGGAATAACCCAACAAATAGGTTACACAAATGTTGCCTGGGGGGGGGGGTCAACAAAACAGCCAATTAGATGTTTGCTTCCTAAGAGCAGAACAATAAACTCTACCTGTTTTTGTGTACTTTCGGGTTTCTAGAATTGGTACATTAGGTCCTATATCACAGTACAGTCCTTCACTTGAAACATCTTTAAACCACATGTACAACCACCGTTTACGTTTAGTATCAGTCTTGAACATCAGGAAACCTAGATTGAGCATCAGTTGCCTGAGAAATGTAATTTGTTCGGCTATATAAGGTAATGAATACTACTCTTTCAGGCATGAGTCTTAAATTACAATCAGATAAAGGTAACCTCTGATGTGTTTTGGGTCATATGTGGTTCGTTCTTAGTAGCAATAAGAAAGAAGTATACTCACACCAAATATTTTTCTGTTGGCATGTGTATGAAGCTACTAAAGGGGATTATGAGTTCAAACACATTTGTGTTAAAGATAATGTTATTTTACAGTGGATTTCAAGTTAAATGTATTTCCAGAGCTCAGCAGGCATCCTCTGAGCCTGTCATATGAGGTCTCATAATAAATACTGGGTCTGATTTACTAAAAATACAGTAGGTGCTAAATTCCAGGATGGTTACCAAACACAACCAATCAGCAATTTGTTTTGATCAAACTACTATAAGATAGAATATGAAAGATTGATTCAAGATTTTACAATTGAAAAAGGACAGCTCCCATGACCTCAGCAGCTTTTAGATTGCAAATTTTTGTGTTGGTGATTTTACTGGTTTTTACTTTTAAATTAATTTAAAATATGAATTTTTCTTAGGTATAATCCACACTTTTTTTCAATCGCCCCTTTATTGTATCCAAGTTCACCGACATTTAACTCTCCTGTGAAACTGAGCAATGCATTAATATTAAACCTGGTAATGTTTCCATCCTTTCCCACAGGTATTGTTTGTTGATAATTGGAGGGTCTTGCATGGAAGAGAGTCCTTCACAGGATACAGACAGATTTGCGGCTGCTATCTCACACGAGATGATGTCCTGAACACGTCACGCTTACTGGGACTAAAGGCTTGAAGGCATCACGACTGTACAACTTACATTCATACCAAAATCAGCACACAAAGGAATTGATCATAGGATTTTACATTGTAAATCAGCAAAGAAAACCTAATTTTTAAAGCCTGCGGTACTTTTATCAAGAATACAGAATAACGCTGCTTAATCCAATGGATTATTCACCTTTTAATGTTTCTTTTAAATTGGCACAATATGTTATATTACATGATTTTAATACTTAGAACTATTTAAAAAAAATATTTTAATGTCTTAAAAACAATATATTTACAAAATCTTAAACTCATAAAGTTTTGGATACAATTTTGCAGTCACCTCATAGAGGGGTGTAAAGTGAGGGCTAATTGAACTTGCTCTTTTCTTTATTAGACAAGCCACATAGCCTGTAGAATTTATCCCATAGGAAGCAATGACTTATGTATGTATTTGCAGTTTAGCCCTGCACTTAAGTATGATAATAATAATCACAGCCACAGCTGAAGGAACACATTGGTCCATCTGCTGCAGCCTGGAAGAAGGTTACGTCCAATTGCAAAGAAATAGCCTATGAAATGAACAGGATGATGTACTCTGAAGATACTTCCAATTAAACATTAAGGGAACATTATTTTCCCTGGCAGCTAAAGACCAACAAATTTCACGTATAATTTTAGGAAGCTGTGGACAATTTACAGCATACTCTGAGAGTAAGTTGAATTAAGTTCTATGTAATTATATATAATGTATATCTAATTATAGGTTTTGTGGATCCCACCCAGCTCTTCACCAGTGCCTTTCTTGACCATGTTAGCTCTTACAGTACCTATTAGGTATTCTCTGAATGTTTCATTTTTACTGTTAAATGGCACTAACTTACGGTATGTATTGTATTAAAGTTAGTATAGTATTAAATTCATTGTATATATTTTCTTTTTTGATGTTTTGTAACTTCCGGCAGTCACTTGCATTAGCGCCTTGAAGGGACACAAGTAATCCCAAATATGAAAAAAGCATTTTATAGGACTCTTGATTTGGTCTGCTAATGTAATGCAGAATACTTTTGGGCATGAAACACAGGATGAGATTTGTGCTCCCACTGAGATGTTTAAAGGGTGGTTCACGTTTAAATTAACTTTTAGTATGATGTCAAGAGTGATATTCTGAGACACTTTGCATTTGGTTTTAATTTTTTATTATTTGTGTTTTTTGAGTTATTTAACTTTTTATTCAGAAGCTCCCCAGTTTGCGATTTCAGCAATCTGGTTGCTAGGGTCCAAATTACCCTAGAAACCATGCATTGATTTGAATAAGAGACTGGAATATGAATAGGAGAGGGGCTGAATAGAAAGATGAGTAATACAAATTAGCACTAACTATACAATAGTAACCTTACAGAAAATGAAAACTGAAAGACAAACAGCCCCTTTAACAGTTAAGCTTTCTTTCTTCCTCTCATAGAGCCACAGGTTGTACATGTTTTGTAGCCGAGATTCGGTTTAGCTTCATATTCGAGCAATCACACCATAGTGGTCTTAGGTCCTATTTGAACTTACTTTCTTCCTAATTCGGTTTAACTGTCACTTTAATCTGTCACTTAACATAATTAATTAGGATTCCAAAAGAAAGAAGAAATTATTGACTTTATTTTCTTCCTAATTCGGTTTCACTGTCACTTAACATAATTAATTAGGATTCCAAAAGAAAGAAGAAAATATTCAAATAATTTATATAGTGTAAGTAAAGTTTATTTTGCTTGAGTTATCTCTTAGTGTGACAGGCTCCCTTTTAAGGGTTAGTTCACACAAGGAGATTCAGGGAGATTTAGTCGCCTGGCGACTAATCGCCTCTTCTGGGCGACAATCTCCCCGAACTGCCTTTGCGTGTCTTCCCATCCGCTGAAGTCGCCTGCGCTAAAGAACACGTGGTGCCACGTTTTCCAAAGTTGCCTCACAAGGAAACTTCGGAAAACGAAGCGCCGGGTGTGCTTTTGCGCAGGTGACTTTTCATTATAGCGGATGGGAAGACACACAAAGGCAGTTCGGGGAGACTGTTTCCCAGAAGAAGAGGCAATTAGTTGCCAGGATACTAAATCTCCCAGAATCTCCTTGTGTGGACTAAAGGTGGCCATAGACACACAGATCCGATCGTACGAATCGAGGATTCGTACGATTTTCGGATCGTGTGTGGCATGTGCCGACTTCTTTCGTCCGGCGGAGATCGGTCGTTTGGTCGATCGGTCAGGTTTGATTTTGACCCGACCGATCCCGCCGGAGCTCATGGCACATCGTAATCTGATCGTTCGGCCGTACGGCCGAACAATCAGATTACCCCCGATATAGCCATGCCTGTTAATGGCATATCGGGGAAAGATCCGCTCGTTTGGCAACATCGCCAAACGAGCGGATCTTTGCATCTATGGCCACCTTAACCCTAAAAGGTGACAAATTTCTAACACATGTTGAGCAAGTACCCCATAAGTCTGTAATGGAGTGAGACAAGGGCAAAAAAGAGATACTAGGGTATTTAAAGTGCCACTGGTAACCCTTTTTGGGCAACCCCCTCAGTTACCTCCTTGTCAGTCATATACCAGATCAATCTTACCAATAAATTCCTTAGAGCAGCTCTGTGTCTTCTGTGATGTCAGCAGTTGTTCTTTTCATTAAATAACACTTTTCTCAGTTTCAAGGGCCCTGTAGCTGTTATTACAAGTCCAAGATGTCCATCAATACAAATGCAGTTTGTATTCCCTAATGGAATATACCGTATATACTCGAGTATAAGCCGAGTTTTTCAGCATCCAAAATGTGCTGAAAAAGTCTACCTCGGCTTATACTCGGGTTAGTGGGCAGTAGCTGAGATTGCAGTCCCTTTTAATCATTTCTATACCAGCAGTTCACTTGGGGAGAGACTGCAATATCCCACAATGCCCTCTGTTGGTTATATGAAAGAATAACAGTGCGCCCTCTGTTGGTTATATGAAAGAATAACAGTGACTGCAATATCACACAGCGCCCTCTGTTGGTTATATTAAAGAATAACAGTGACTGCAATATCACGCAGCGCCCTCTGTTGGTTATATTAAAGAATAACAGTGACTGCAATATCACAAAGAGCCCTCTGTTGGTTATATTAAAGAATAACAGTGACTGCAATATCACACTGTGCCCTCTGTTGGTTATATTAAAGAACAACAGTGATGGCAATATCACACAGCGCCCTCTGTTGGTTATATGAAAGATTAACAGTGATGGCAATATCACACAGCACCCTCTGCACATGGTAGTGGGACAGTGGGACAATGCACACAGTAATCCGTTTGGCAAGTCTCTGTCACCATCAACTTTGTAAAGACGTCCGGTTGATCGCTGGGGGGGGGTCGCTTTGGCGGAATGTGCGCTGCTGGGAGACAGGGCTGTAGTTATGTCTAGGCTTATACTAGAGTCAATATGTTATCCTAGTTTTCGTAGGTAAAATTAGGTACCTCGGCTTATACTCGGGTCGGCTTATACTCAAGTATATACGGTAAATGGCTACTTCTTGTTTCAAAGTCATTGTGGCTACTCTTGTTTTTATACTGCAACATTATGAGGAATGTGACCTCCAAGCATTTCCTTTTATGCCCTCTCAAGTATGCACATTTATTATATTAATATAACTATAAATTTATAACACCCTACCAATTCATCTATAAAAATTCATGCTAAGCACTCATCAAAAAAATTTATTGTGGTTTAGAATAACTAAATTTGAAATTACCATTGCCCTCTATTTCATTCTCTAAATATTTGATACATGAACTGCCTAAACCTCTTGCATATCAATTATCAATCCCAGCAGACACCAGGGTCAAAGACTCATCAAAGCCCCCCCCCCCTTATTGACGCCTATAGGCATCAGAATCAAAACCTAATTTCTTTCCCATGAAAATATTTTTTTTAAACCCAACTTCTAAATGAATTTCTTTTGTTTTCGTTTCGTATCCACGATACATAATACATATTTGCTTTTAACCTGTTGAAATAAAATTCTTTCTTTTAAACTTCTGGGTGGATGTGGAGAGCTCGTCGACTTCTGTTCAGTTGCAAATTACATTGTTCGAATTTATGGGAGTTTAGGGGAGTTTTTAAAAACTCACAATTCTAAATTCGACCTTTGATAAAAGTGCCTCTAAGAGTTCCATCAATTATTCCATTCTGGGTGCTAGAGCCCCACTTACCATAGCAATCTGGCAGTGGTTTGACAAGCCGATTTAATGAGGAACAGGAGAGGCTCTGAATAGGAAGGGGAAGTAACTGGTAAGGCCCCATCTAGAATATGCCGTACAGTTTTGGGCTCCATCACTCAAACAGGACATCATTGTATTAGAGAGGGTACAGAGAAGGGCAACTAAGCTGGTAAAAGGTATTGAAAATCTTAGCTATGAGGAAAGACTGGCCAAATTGCGGATGTTCACGCTGGAGAAGAGGCGCTTAAGGGGTGATATGATAACTATGTATAAATATATAAGGGGATCATATAATAATCTCTCTAATGCTTTATTTACCAGTAGGTCTTTCCAGCTGACACGAGGTCATCCATTCCGATTAGAAGAAAAGAGGTTCCGCCTAAATATTCGGAAGGGGTTTTTTACAATGAGAGCTGTGAAGATGTGGAATTCTCTCCCTGAATCAGTTGTACAGGCTGATACATTAGATAGCTTTAAGAAGGGGTTGGATGGCTTTTTAGCAAGTGAGGGAATACAGGGTTATGGGAAATAGCTCATAGTACAAGTTGATCCAGGGACTAGTCCTTCCATTTTGGAGTCAGGAAGGAATTTTTCCCCCTCTGAGGCAAATTGGAGAGGCTTTAGATGGGGGTTTTGCCTTCTTCTGTATCAACTGGCAGTTAGGCAGGATAAAAAAATGTTAAAAGGTTGAACTTGATAGACGTGTGTCTTTCCAACCTAACTTACTATGTATATTCATGACAATAAAAACCTATCGTAACACACACACCCGAGCCCCCAGCTGCAACCCCCATTTGCCCCCCCCCCGCCTTGCATAACTTCTCTCCTTGCTGCTGCGATAGATCAGTAGGCAGGCAGGTCTCATTCATGTAGTGAGACTGAGTCAGTGGGCCCACCAGGTTTTTTTCCGGTGTCCCTCCAGCCCGTTCCGACCCTGACCTCAAGGAGAAATTTGGTTGCTGGGTAAGTGGCACAGCCATGCAGCATTTTAGGCTTGAGAAAGAACAGAAAGAAAGGCAAATAGTTCTACAAAAGTAACCGCTCCTTTGTTTTTATTAACATTTTATCTTCTTACTTTGTAAATATGCATCCAGTAATTCTTTTATCTACGAGTTATAACAAAACGGGGCAGAACAGATAGTTACATAGTTAAATTTGGTTGAAAAAAGACAAAGTCCATCAAGTTCAACCCCTCCAAATGAAAACCCAACATCCATACACACACCCCTCCATACGTTTACATAAATTCTATATACCCATACCTATACTAACTATAGAGCTTAGTCATCAACATTTTGTTAAAACTGATGTCAAAGCAGGGGGAAAGAGGGAAACCTGTTAAAGCGGAAATGTGTTTGAATTGAAACTTGTTATTGAAAGCAATGTACCAAAACATACTCATACAAAAACCTATACAAATGTCAGACAGTGTGTATTGGGAAAGGGGGTGGGTTCTATTTTATTATTGATATTTCAGGAGACCTTTGTAAGAAAAAAATTTACCATACCAAAATGTGTGACATGAAAAGGACAAGTAGAGTTATAACAAAGTCATCATTTCATACAGTTCTGTTGTAGGGTCATTTCTCTGATCTGCTTCTCATGCCTTCCTGGAACTAAATGTCATAGTATTTGTGGTCTGCGCTCATAAACCACAGAGCATGTGCTGACTATGTGATGAAGCTTCTCAAACCCATATACTTTCCAGAATTTCCCCATCAGCTGCCTGCATTACACAAAGCCTTTAATGTAAGCATATATAAATATATATATTATAACATTTGCAGATTATAATTTAAGGAAAAGTCCAAATGCTAGTCTGTGGAGACAGGAATAGATGTAAAGAGGGCATTGGGTACTGCAGGAATACTGGGGCCCCAACTCAAGGGAAAGTTTGGGAAGGCCCAAATATGTGGCTACTGGGGACTGGGTGGGAGATTTTGACAGTGGTTTAATCTCCCACCCGCCCAGTCACCAGTGGAAGAGATTAACTGAGTAAGAAGAAGCAGAGCCAGCAGGGGAATCTGCAAGCAGCAGGTTGTTAAGATGATTCTGAGGGGATGGGTGCAGAGGGGGAGGTTGGGTGCAAGCGTGGGAGAGGGGCCTATAGGTGCAGCATCTTTAAATCCAACCCTGAGTTTGAAACTGTGAGCCTCCAGTTACTATTGCATTGCAACTCCCAACAGCATACAGTGGTCTGTGGGATTCTTTAAGTTGCAATTCAACAGCTAGAGGACTGCACATTTCACAACAGTTTGATGTAAAAACTAGATTCCAAATTCATATTATTATATTGGCTGAAACGTAGCTTTCCCATAGCACCCCTTTAATATAGGGCAGCTTCAAAACTCACAGTCTTACATGATTAATGTTGATGCACTGTGCATGTCTGCAAATAAATCAATGTAGTCTCCAGCATATTAATAAATAGTAAGTACTCAGAAGTCTATTAAACTGATGTGCAGATTTTCATGGAATTGGCTTGTCTGAATTGCCCTGGAACATGCATGTGGCAGACTAAACTAATTTGCGTTTAGCCATGCAGCATGCATTTACCTGTCACCTGATCTGATCCCAATTGAGCATGCTTTTCACTTGTTGAAGATTAAACTTCGAACAGAAAGTCCCATAAACAAACAGCAACTGAAAGCTGCTACAGTAAAGGCCTGGCAGAGCATAAAAAAGGAGGAAACCCAGAATCTGGTGATGTCCATGAGTTCAAGACTAGGGATGTAGCGAACGTCGGAAAAAAAGTTCGCGAACATATTCGCGAACTTGCGCAAAAATGCGAGCGGTTCGCGAACGGTTCGCGAACCCCATAGACTTCAATGGGAAGGCGAACTTTAACATCTAAAAAAGACATTTCTGGCCAGAAAAATGATTTTAAAGTTGTTTAAAGGGTGCAACGACCTGGACAGTGGCATGCCAGAGGGGGATCAAGGGCAAAAATGTATCTGAAAAATCTGCCTGTGTGTGCTTGGAAGAGATAGTGTAGGGGGAGAGCTGTTAGTGATTTCAGGGACAGATGATAGTAAGTTTGCTGGCTAGTAATCTGCTTGATACTGCTCTGTATTGGAACAAAAAAATAAATAAAAGCAGTCCTTACAAGGACTACTGTTATTGCAGCAGTCAGCAGATGAGATCAGAAGCAGGACAGCTGCCCACTGCAGCTACATACAGAGCACTGCAGTAGAAGGTAGATTACTAGCCAGCAAAGCTACCTAAGCTTAAATGTCCCTCAAACCCCTGCAGACTTCTGTCCCTCCAATAACAGAGCAGTATCAACACGATTACTAGCCAGCAAACTTTCAACTGTCCCTGAAATCACTAACAGGCAGCAGCTCTCTCCCTACACTATCTCTTCAGCACACACAGGCAGAGTGAAAAAAACGCTGCAGGGCTTCGGTTTTTATAGGGAAGGGGAGTGGTCCAGGGGAGAGCTTCCTGATTGGCTGCCATGTACCTGCTGGTCTGGGGTGAGAGGGCAAAAAAAAGCGCCAACAATGGCGAACCCAAAATGGCGAACGTCGCGCGACGTTCGCGAACTTCCGGCGAGCGCGAACACCCGATGTTCGCGCGAACAAGTTCGCCGGCGAACAGTTCGCGCCATCTCTATTCAAGACTTCAGGCTGTCATTGCCAGCAAAGATTTTTCAACCAAGTATTAGAAATTAACATTTTCTTTTCAGTTTTTTAATTTGTCCAATTACTTTAGAGCCACTGAAATGAAGTGATTGTGTTTAGTTCCTTGTTTTAATGCAATGTTTTTGTTCAACCCACTGAATTAAAGTTGAAAGTCTGCAGTTCAACTGCATCTGAGTTGTTTCATTTAAAATTCATTGTGGTAATGTACAGAACCAAAATTAGAAAAAAAATGTCTCTGTCCAAAGATTTATGGACGTTACTGTAGGTTGGAGGCGACACATAGCAGAATAAACTGGTATGTGTGTGAACAGGTGCACCCAGCAGTATGTTTACAGTTTAAAGAATGGTATATTCTTAGATGGTTCAATTAGCAAGTGGCCAAAGAGGAGTCAAAGGTTATATTATACAATTCTATGGGCAGTAAAAACATTTGCCTAAAATGATATGGGCTTTATCTTCCTCACTTAAGTTTACAAATGTGAGGAGAGGTGGAGTATATATAAGATTGAAAAGCTCTTGACAAACATTAACACAAGCTGTGACATTGAAGCAGCACATGCATTTACATATGGTTCATACTTGGCTACAGTACATTTACACATCAATGAGTATTCTGGTTTTCATGGGATTTTGTTTATTGCATTAGGCTGTTTTACACAGTGTTGTCTCCACAGAAAAAAACCCAGGTTCAGGCCCCAGCCACAATATGTATGTATGCATTTACAGGAAAGATACCCACCTGCCACTGTGCACACAAGTCAACTTCTCTCAGTCACTGTATACTCACATACTTACACGGACAGCAGGGAGCCAAACTGTCTCTCCCACTGCCTGACGGCCATTGTGCCAGTAACAAGTACTGATTGAAGTGAACACCATGGGGCCAATTTATTAGTAATTCCTTCTGGATCCCCTGGGTTGAACATCAATATATCTGCTCCTAAATATTGTAAATACAAAGCAATGTGGCAATCTCTGTGTTGCTCTGCAGTTCTACTAAAGGCAGATTTATTAAGGGTCGAATAGTAAATTCAAATTTGAATTTTTTTGATCAAAACTCTCAAATTTGAATTGTGAATTATCCAAACTCGATTAAAATTTTAATTCGAATTTCGAGATTTATCACACCTATACCCTGGGAATAATTAGCATTCGACTATTCGCCACCTAAAACCTGCCAAGTTCATGTATAAGTCAATGAGAGAGGTCCAGTTATCAATCTGAAGATGTTAATAGCCTTCCTGAGAAAAACCTCAATTTGAGTTTTCGGGTCGGTAATATTCGAGTTTTAGATATTCGATTCTATTCTTAAAATTCCCAATCGAATTTCAAGTGTATTCAAATTTATTAGCGTTACAAAAAACTCACATGTATTCGAAATTCGACCTTTGATAAATGGGCCTCCCCATGTCTAAGACTCATGAGGCAATTTGTGGCCCACAGGAAACCTGTGCTACCCACACCATACCATGGCTTCCCAGAACAATGAAAATCACTGCCAGTAAAACAGATCAATTGGGTAATTGCAAAACATTGCTTTGGAAGGGGAGACAAAGTTCTGGTTTGCTGTAGCTTTCTGGGTATCTGTAGCTCTCTAACTTACAGGATTCATTAGAAAGATCCTCACAGGGTACTTACAGTACATAATTCCTTTGCTATGTATTGCCAACAACAGGGGCAGAGCGGGTGAAGTCATGAATGTTTACTGGCCATTCCAGTATGTATTATACAAGATTTAGATCAGATTTTGTGGGTCAGATTTTATCTTATCTCACCATGCAACACCGCACAACAGCATGGGATTTGTAGGAGCCTACGAAATCTGATCCCCCTATAGCTAGAATGTAAATTTGGATGGTGTAGTTTATTCATGTATCTACATCCGACTGTCAATATTTTTTTAATGGGGAAAAAAGTCAGTTAGATATCATCAGATTTTATCTCGTCAGATGAAGATACAGAATGCTGCATTCTCATCAGAAAGGCGTTTTGAGTCAGATGGAAATATTTCCATGTACCGTATATACTCGAGTATAAGCCGAGTTTTTCAGCCCCCAAAATATGCTGAAAAACTCTACCTCAGCTTATACTCGGGTCAAGCGCAAAAACGGTCGCCGGCGCCCAAGAATAGTCGCCGGCGTCCAAGAATAGTCACCGGCGTCCAAGAATAGTCTCCAAGAATATTCGCGGGCGTCCAAGAATGGTCGCCGGCATCCAAAAACGAAACGCCGGCACCTCCAATGGGAGCAGAAACCCTCAATTTTTTGATTGAAACTTACCAGAAGCTGCTGCATTTCTCACCCAAGGCATATACTCGAGTCAATAAGCTTTCCCAGTTTTTGGAGGTAAAATAAGGTACCTCGGCTTATACTCGGGACGGCTTATACTCGAGTATATACGGTATTTTGATCATCAGATTTTTGATTAGTCCCATTATATGATGACCCGTGCAACTCCATCCAACTTGTAGGATGTGTTTTATCGATTCTACACCATCCAACAAAATCTCCTGTGGAGTTGGCCCCTAAGGGTGTATGTTGAGAGCACCCATCATTTAGATGCATCGCATCAATGTTGATCATTGCTCATTTGTTCCAGACTTTACAACTAAAACAACTCACTCAGGGCATTCAGACAAATCTCTATAACATGCATTGCATTAGCATTATGAATATGTGTGTTTTTATTAAAGGCAACAATCTACAAATAAAAATACATAGCAAAATAATATAACAAATATCAATTTTAATGCTCTCAAGCTCATCCTCTGCCCACACATACAGAAACTCCCACTCACATGTATGTAATTCTTGCTAAAAGCACTGCTCTCTGGTCAGGAAACGAACGAGAAAGCTTTCCTGGAAGTCTGAAGGAAGCACAGAAAATGTCATATCTGAATGCAGCGATATTCAACCTATGGGCCTCCAGCCATTGAACTACAGCTCCCACCAAAAATGTTTGATAGTAGGATCACAGGAGTTGTAGTTTAATAACAGCGTAAGGGATACCAGTTGCTGGTCCTGTAGTACAGAAACTGCTGCACATGAGTTTAATAATCATTATGTTCCCTGCTGTATAACTGGAGGCTTGTGAGCTGGATGTCCAAGCATTATATACATGGTGGCTCAGGTTTTATATATCAGTAATAGATTTGTTGCTGTTTCCAACTTTGTCTTGATTGTTCATAATTAACTTTAGCTTTCCTTGGAAGGTACAAATTACTGCTTGTTTAAAACTGTCTGACAAAAAGAAATAAATCACAGGGTCCAAGCAGCTGTTGAGAGTTGATAAGCAAAGTACCAATTCATTGGCGATATGAAGGGTCTGTTTCCATGGGAGGGTGTCAATGACATCGATCTGGGCAAGGATGTAGGGAACACGCACAATATGATAGGGAACAAAGCACACAATAAAGATGATCAGTACAACAAAAGTTTTCTTCATTGCCCGGTTGCTGTTTCTTTTTGTTTGTGGCTGGGTTCTTCCCACGGAGGCCTTGTGCAGTTTGGAAGATATGTTTGCATAAAAATAGATGAAGAGCAATAAAAGAATAAAAAAGGAAATGACTGCTGATAGATTGATTACAGCTCCAGTTAATCCCTTTCTCTGGAAGTGGAAGCACTTCTGGCTGCATGGTCCAGTTCTGTTTTCAAAGAGGAAAGGAATTATGCAGACTAGGTTAATCAACCAGATGATCCAAGTGGCCCTCGTACTCCAGGAAATACTGTGAATTTTGTATTTCTGTAGCGGTCTGATTATCTTAAGATATCGGTCCAGGCTTATCAGACTCAGAAACATTATACTAGCATACATGTTCAAGTAAAAGAATGCACCAACTATCTTGCACAGGATCAGTAGTCCGTTATTATTTTGATAAGCAACCCGGAAGGGTAGACACAATGCAAGAAGGAGATCAGCCACTGCAAGGTTCCTCATATATATTATCATGGATGTACATCTTTGACTGTTTGACCAAAACACTAGAAGGGCCAGTAGGTTGCTCAGTAAGCTGAAGCCACAAACAATGGAATACATAACCGGAAGCGTCAATGATAAGAATCCATCATGGATAGAACATGTATTTACTTGAGTAGTAAATAATGGTAATGTTACATTAACTTCCAACATCTGTGGTTCTGAGGTAACAGAAATGAATGTTTTTTCCAGAGAATCCATTACCTGCCTGTGAAATAGGAAATGTTACATGGTTAAATGCGCATATCCATATTTATCGATATTGAGTTTTAAATAGAGCAAAGTTGTTTTCCATAGTTCTTAAACTAAAAAATCCCAGTGAGGTATATTGGGTGTTGTCTGAAGGTAAATTAATAGTACAGTTGACAATTGTCCACAAATTCCAGAGCCACTCTTTGTCTGTGGGACTTTCCCCCTTCTGGAGGGGTAATTTACATATGGGAAGGCAGTGTGCACAATGCAAAGAATGGGTGTAATCAGCAATTTCTTTGAATTATGTACAATGCCTTTGAACAAAAAAAATAATTGTTGCAGGTCTCTGTTTTTCAGAGCACAGAGACCTGAGGCTGCCCCTATGAATACATTGCTGCCTGGGTTTGTCAGAGCTATATTCATGAAGGGTGGGAGGGGAAAGCATATAGACAACGCCCTACCCGTCCCCTAACTTGTACGTCAATTAGCATTCAAGTTAGAGAGTGGCATAGTACACAAGCCTCAATGAGGATGGCTTGTGCCCCTCAACACTGCACTCTGCACTTTGTATCATAGTAAATTCCCCCTTAGAACTCATCACTGTGACAAACAGAACTTACTTTGTAAAATACCCATTAGCCTCAGCCAAGGGTGATAGATTCTCCAAACTTCTCTCTCCAGTCTTTTCTATCTGCTTTCCTCCACAACCAATTCACAGTTCAAATTCTCTAACTGGCAACTGCAAAAAAAAAATCAATTGTTATATATAAAGATCATTTTATGTTATACTGCCTCTTGATGGAAACCACTTCTTCCTTGTTTTTTTACCTATGCCAAAAAGAGTTCATACACTGAAATAAAGAAAAAGAAACAGTAAGGAGTCTTCTTCATTCTCCTTCTTAGCTTTAAAATGCAAACATATGGGGAGATCAATGAAAGCATGTGGTGTCTCATCATTTTTAACTGTGGGTGGCATGCTGCACCAGTTAAATATTTGCAGGAGTGAAACTGAGGACTGCCCTTGTTCAGCTGGGACATATGCATATTATACAGAGTGATCAAGATATATACTGTATATATATATATATATATATATATATATATATATATATACTGGACAGATGGCTGATCAACACACATACGGCAGACTTTATCAGCTATCTGGAGGAAAAAGTTGCATATAGAGCTTTGATTTTTGCATGCACATCTACACTATACACCTGGTGCAGGGATTTTCATCTGCTACAGCTTGATTTGACTCTTGGACATCCGTGTTAACTCTAATGAGAATCAATCTTACATATTTCCTGACATTTTGTTGTATTTCCTTTGTCAAGGCACAAAGCAACACATATAGCATTATTCCAAAATAAAGCCCAGCGTTTGTATTTTAAACTATGCTTTCATTTGTTGGGCTATGAAACTATCCTGTGGAGATGGGGAACCAACGTGTTCAAAAAGCTCTTTTTTAGACAATGAAAATTATATCTAAGAGACAAAATAGGAATCCTGCCTGAAAAGTGAAGAAAAGATGTAAAGTTTCAGCAGTAATTCAACATGGCACAGAACTTGCTTTAGCCTGTACAATGAGTAAGAATAGTGTAGTCATTTTCAGATTTTTGGGGGTTATAGAATAGATACAGTAATAAAAGTGAAATGTCAGACTACACTACACAAACTGGCAAAATACTTACATCTACACTACTTTACAATACAAATTGTGTTTTAATTAAATGTTATAATAATTTGCTTCCTGACACTTTCAGTTCTTCAGTTTTTTTAAAATGCAATTTCCCTCCCTTTTTTATTTCTTATTTTGTTTTTATTGTAATTTTTTTTAAATATTTGACTAAAATCGTTGATATTAATTGTGTTCAATTATTGTAAATTAAGCTAAAAAATTAATTTGCTATTACTTTTTCAGTTGTTTTGTCTGAAACTCCTTCAGTATGGAGCTGACCCTAAGAATTATTAGGCCAGCAATAAAGAGTTAGACAACAGTGCAAATAAGTTGTGTGTTTTGCAGTTAAACTATGTCCCAGGCTTTGGTTGTTCTACCAAATAAGACATTGTGTTGGTCAAGCTAACCTGCCTGCACTCTCAGCCTTTGTCCATGTGATGGGAAAGTTCAACAAAGCAGCTCCAGCAGCTGCAGCATTTGCAAGTGTATGAGGACCAATTAATGAGATGGGGTTTGTTTTCCCTGACTAATAAAACAGGGTTTCCTGTCTGAAAGTGAAAAAAGATGTAATGCAAAGTTCAGCACCATTTAAACAAGCTGAGGGACAAACACACAAAACTGCTTTTAGTCTGGAATTGGAGTAAGAATAGAGTAAAATATTAGCACATCTGTCTATTGGCATATTCATTTTAGTAGAGTTGTAAGATCAGGATGCTGATGAATTTACATATAAGTCATAAAGGAATATATCCCTGCCTGTATATTTAAACCACTGTTGCTGGAGAGCTTTCCCTTGCCAACCAGCTGAGCACATCAGACCAAGACTTTCCCAGCTACAGGCCCCAGTTTCTAATGCAAAATGCTATGGTCAGTTCCCAAGTCAGTTAGTAAATTATAATTCTTAGAATATTTCCTGCGAAGTGGCTACCAAACCAATACCCAACCAAAACTACTGCTTAATCTGGAGAGCACCACCTCTCCCATGAGGTCCTTTCAGACTGTATCACCTTGTCTCTGCGGTTAAGCCCACCAACCATGAACTCTTATGGCTATGATGGTCTGTGACCATGAACATAAACATAACAAAACATCTCTGTTTTGTTTAAAAACATATTAACTGCTGATAGACTCAGTGTCGGACTGAGATGCCTGGGGCCCACCAGAAGACCTTAGACTGTGGGCCCAACAGGAAAGCTTAGACCGTTGGCCCACTTTCCAAACTATTATTCCTCCTCCCCTCACTTAACCTCTTTATTTTCCTAGTCTTTTATATCTAATTAATATACTCTATTCTTCCATTGTTACACATTTTTTCCCATAAAGAAATAGGGAATGACCATGAAATAGGCTAAATGGTTAGAAGCAGGAGGACCACTGATACCTGGGCCCACCGGGAGTTTTCCTGGTATCCCGGTGGGCCAGTCCGACACTGGACAGATTTATATAGACTAACGGCTTTAATTCAGTTGCTTTAGCAGTTGTGTAAAAATGTAAAATCAATCATACAAAGCTACCGTAGGCTCCAGCCATTAATCTTGTCCCATCTGCTGAAGGTGACAGCCCGTAAAATGTGCACCAGCAGCAAGCATGAAAGACAGGATATGGTCACAAGACTTCTTAAACATAAACTGATTCATGGGTTGGATGTTGGCTTGGGATACTCATAACTAGTGTCCCCATACTGGTGTGACTTTTAGTGATCAGAAGATCCCATTACCCGCACAGACAGCAAAAGCAATATAGTCTGATAAAGTACACTGCTGATATCAACTTTTTTCATTTTAATTAGCAAGGACTCAAGCACAGACAGCACATAATTGTCAGGTGACTGGCACTTACAAAATGCTGACTGGTGCATTTTCAGAGTGATAATTGCCTGGCAAGCAAGTGCAGGTGATACCCAGTCAGGTCAAAGTGTTGTCCTCTGTCTATTCTACTAATCACCCAGGCAACAAAATGCTCACCCCCTAAGGACTTTTAAATAAACAGGACAGCAGAGAACAGAGCTGAATGGCTGGGCACAAATGGTGAGTTGTGCTTAAAAAAAGTCCATGAAGCGTAACAGTTGGAAGGTAACAGTGTTAGTTGCAGTAGCTTTGGTATTCATTGGCTTAAACCAAAAAGAAAAGTTTAAACTGGATATTGACAAGTGGTATCATAAGTCAGACTTAGATAATTCTGTATCAGGTTATATGGTAAATTAAATGAGAGGAAACCTTAGTCACTTCAGCTGTTGCAAAACTACACTTCTCATCATCCTCACTTGCTTTCTCAGCTGGTGGTGGGGTTGGGCAGGGCTTTGTCATTTTAAAGCATATAATGTGCCCAAAGTTCTTATATTGCTCATTATATATCAAAGGGTGACTTAGTATGGCCAAGACATGTATCTGCATATGGCTTGAGGAAGCTGAAATAGGTTCTTTTAGCTATTTTATAGCTGTTTTAATAAATGCAATTTTATCTGAAACTACAGTTTAGTAGTCTGCAGACGGGGAAGTCTAGGATTATTTTCAATTGTCTTTGTTTCTTTATTGTTTGCAAGTGTGAATCAATCTTTTTTATTTTGCAGTTCTCAATCATATATCTTATATGTATACCAGTTTAATGATATTTCTATAGAAAGTAATGAGTTCAAATGGGAACAGGTTTGGCAAAACCCAAATAAAAACACAGCTGGCAAAATGCCCCAAATGGCTCTAAGTGACAATCATTAGGATTAATTCTAGGTGACTGTTCCCTTAAATAAAACAAATAAACCCAGATACCTTCAATAGCTAATGGGTGCATTGCAGGTTTCTGTGGTGTTAAAATTATTTGTTAAAATTACATTAAGAGAGATTTTTAGAGAGAGGGGGCAAACAAAATTTCTTCTGCCTTCTTCCCCTGGAAGACTGGATCAGGCGGGTGGTGAATTAGCATAGTTGGCAGCTGCAGGTGGCTGTTTAGCAGGTGTAGATGTCACAAGTAGGGGTGACATTACTCAACAGAAAACAAATTGTAAATGAGACCATTTAAGCACCATCACCATTTGTATAGAGCAGACAAGCAGTTACTGAGAACATTACATGTTTTTTTATAGTCACTGTGTCCTAGATCTCAAATTTAGCTTTCAGCACCAGAATTGTTCATTTTACAAGGTACTGTTACCCAAAGGAATAACAAGTATAAGTACTTAAATCCTGCTAAAAACCAAATGTCTGTGTACAGTAGCACTAACCAACATGGTTATTCATTATAGGTGCATTATATGGTACTTATAAACAAGCTCTTTCGTAAACACTGAAAAATAAAACAAGTGGATCTTAGAAGTCAATGGAGATTTTGAAAGTATATTTAAATCAATATAAACAATATACTCTTCCTTGGATGAAGGTATTTTAACTACTGCTTGCAAAAACATTTTCTCAATTTGGTGCATCTTTTCCTGAAGACATATTATCTTAGTGAGCAGTGGCTGACAGAGACTCTCTAGGGTACAATAGACATGCCAGCAGTACACCCCCAGGGCTAGTGCTCATCCTCCACCCCATAACATTTTTTGTTGTGTAATTCCTGTGAGTGCCATCACTTTGGACTATATATATATATATATACATATATATATATATATATATATATATATATATATATATATATAGATATAGATATATATATATATATATACAATACACAAAAGCCATGAATATCTTGTAAATTATATCCTTATAAATGGTGAGTTCTGATGTCATTTATAATAAATAAAGTACCACCAGTTGCAAAATATAAGGATATTAGAAGTTACCTCGGAGTTCCATGACCTGTATTTTATATGGCCATGAAACTCCTCGGTAACTTATAATATCCTTATATTTTACAAGAGGGGGTACTTTATTCAATATATATATATATATATATATATATATATATATATAATTATTTTAAATAATGCAATTAAAAAAATAATCAAATATCTGTCAAATTCTAGCATGTAATGCTAGCATGTAAATAGTATGCAATGTGTTAGTACAGTTACACACACTACATAATTTTCTCCTCCATAATTACCTGACATAGCTGTTATCTCCCTGTAGTAGGTCAGAGTATGGCTGTACTACATACAAAAAATCACAATTATACAGAAGTTACAGAGCGTGCAAATCTGTGCACATCCTTTCCCAGGCCCTTTACTTACCGTGAAATTGCCTGCAGATCGCTATCCTGCTGCCTGCTAAATAACTCCTCCAAATATCCCGGGCTCCCACCTCCCCATCATCTGCTCTCCTCTGTCTGATTCCTCTGCTGCAGCCAGACACTCCGCTCCTTATTTGGCAGAGGGGGCGGGGCTACAACTATCTTGCACCGACTGCTCTCCTACTTACACAGCAAGTTACACCTTATACTTATATGTATGTATGTATGTATGTATGTATATTTTTATTTGTATAGTGCTCCTTAAAGGGCAAAGCACTGTACAGCAAAACAATAAATTAGTAGTAACAAACAAGGGGTCATTAAAATAAAAAGTAACAATAAGTGCATTATTAGAAATACAATTCACATAAACATAAAATATAATTACAATACAGATTAAGTGCTCAGTGTCAAGGAAACAAAAGGCTAGAGGACCCTACCCCGTAGGGCTTACAGTCTAAATGACTCTATGTATACTCTATATAACATAAACATACCTATGTATCGGGCTCGGCCAATAGACAGATAGATTAGAAGATAGATAGATAGATAGATAGATAGATAGATAGATAGATAGATAGATAGATAGATAGATAGATAGATGATAGATAGATAGATAGATAGATGATAGATAGATAGATAGATAGATAGATAGATAGATAGATAGATAGATAGATAGATAGATAGAGACAGATAGATAATAGATGATAGATAGATAGATAGATAGATAGATAGATAGATAGATAGATAGATAGATAGATGATAGATAGATAGATAGATAGATAGATAGATAGATAGATAGATAGATTAAATATGGATAATTGATAGAAGATAAATATACACAGAAAAAACATAAAAGATAGATAGATTGATTAAATATGGACAGTTGATAGAAGATAGCTATAGATAAAACATAGATAAGTAGAAAGTAGATAAAAAATAGAGAGATAGACATGTACGCTTATAATAGGGATGCACCGAATCCACTATTTGGGATTTGGTCGAATACCAGAATCCTTTGTGAAAGATTTGGTGGAATACCGAACCAAATCCTAATTGGCATATGCACATTAGGGCCGGGAAAGGAAAAAGTGAAAAAAAATGTTTTACTTCCTTGTTTTGTGACGAAAAGGCATGTAACTTCCCACCCCTAATTTACATATGCAAATTCGGATTTGGATTCAGTTCAGCCAGGCACAAGGATTTAGCCCAATCCCAAACCAAATCCTGAATTCGGTGCATCTCTAATTTATTAGGGTGTATTTGGGGAACTTTTATTGGATACAGCACCAGCTAGAAGCAATCTGCTCATTATATTCTTCTGGGAGCAGTGGCGGAACTACCGGGGGAGCAGGGGGTGCGAGCGGGCCGCTTTGCGCCGGCCAGTTCCGGGTGTACAGAAGGGGCGGGGGGCCCAGCTGCGCGTCCTGCGCCGGGGCCCGCACCCCTCTAGTTACGTTTCTGTCTGGGAGAGAGGGGTTCTCAAGCACATAGAGATTCAAACATTCTCCTAGGAGTTCTAGTCGCCTGTGTGATGGCTGTGAAGGCCTGAGCAATAGCAGAGTATAAGGAAAGTAAGCGTTCATATGAATATAGCAGTATAGGCTCAGCTGTTGCTTGCACCTGGCCTGCATTCTCTCTAAGTTCTGTATACTGACAGATTGACAGATACATTTATTTTATTAACGTGGGACAGTAGATTCTTACTAGTGATAAAAACCCTGATAGAGGTTTCTCATTCCCAATATAAGATTAAAGCTTTGTCATCTATCAGCTACCTATATTTTAGCTATCTATTATCTATTATCATCTACCTATCAATAGTACTATCTATATATTTGTATCTTTCTGTTTAGTGTGGTGCAACCATGGGTGATGTGACTCACGGAGCAGCAATGAAATGTCAGGAAAATCAACCTGCACTATTCAACTAATATTAAGCTACAAATCCCTGCATCCTCAATGGCTTTTATAGGTGGTACACATGGAGTATTTAAGGTTATCCCACTCCCCCATTTAGAACAGTCGACTAATAATTTTGGTAAGTTTCTTTCTACGGTTTTGTGGTTAGTGGGTTGTAGGTAAGTAGTAGATACACGCATACCATGGAAACTGCAGTGTGTTTGTTGATGAAGCTGATAAAGAAATAAAATTACTGTGAGCAGAAAGTATGCTTGTCAAACGGCCAAAGAGAATGAGATAAAGCCCATAGAACCAGAAGGCAGCATCAGAATCAAGTAAATAAAGATATCCTGCAGCTCAAAAATGTCTTCATAAATATAGGAAAACATGTATTTGAAACCTTATATTAAAAAGAAAGTTGATTAGATCTCATTTAATGTGGTACCTACAAATTTCCCAAATATCTATCTGCTAGTCAGATCTGCTAGTGCAAAAATCATAAAATCGCTCACTGCTCCCCCCCAGTTTTATACCGCCCATATTACAAAGTAGAAAGCAGTTCATAAATCAAGATAAAACTGAGGTCTGTGGTTTTGAAAATTTCCAACGGAGTTTTAGCTTCCTTCTTCCAAATCTGTTGACGCTCCCATCACTTGACAAGTGGAAGGCAAGTTTTAATGCTCCTGCCTCTGCAGTACTACAGACACCAGCATCCAAAAGCGAGCTGGACACACGATGAGAGCGTGATTGAAATTGGATTTGTGCAACAGTCGTTATAGCAGTTTGCTGCCATACTGGCTTACTCATTTAAAGGGGTTGTTTGCCTTGAAACTAACTTTTAGTATGATCTAGAGAATAATCTTCTGAGACAATTTGCAGTTGGTTTTCATTTTTTATTATTTGTGTTTTTTTTAGTTATTTAGCTTTATATTTAGCAGCTCTCCAGTTTGCAAAATAATCTGATTGCTAGGGTACAAATTACCCTAGCAACCATGCATTGATTTGAATAAGAGACTGGAATATGAATAAGAGAGGCCTGAATAGAAAGAGGAGTAATAAAAAGAAACAATATCAATACATTTGTAGCCTTAGAGAGCATTTGTTTTTTAGATGGGGTCAGTGACCCCCATTTAAAAGCTGGAAAGAGTCAGAAGAAGGCAAATAATTCAAAAACTATAAAAAAAAATGGAGGCCAAGTTGCTTAAAATAAGCAATTCTATAGCATACTAAAAGTTGACTCAAAGGAGGACTAAACCCCCTCGCAATGTTAAGTCCCCACTGCCCCCCTCCCTGACTCCCCCTGCACAGTCTTACCCCAGAATTCTGTCCCCTCTTGAAATAGTGATTACCGAAGAGAAGCAGATGTCGCCTGTGGGCTCTGCTGCGCTCACTCTGCATGTGCGGTCACTTTTTCAAGAGGGGACATAATTCTGGGGTAAGACTGTGCAGGCGGGTGCAAGGAGGGGGGCCAACAGAGAGGGGCCAGTGGGGACTTAACATCAAGGGGGGTTTAGTTCTCCTTTAAAGGTGACCCACCCCTTTAATGTCTGTGGTATTGAACAGGAACATTTGAAGTTTCACAATACCTAATAACGATACCAAATGACTTGTATTGCTTTACATCCTTAAAACCAAGACACCCCCATGTCTAAAGAGCAGGGCCGGAACTAGGGGTAGGCAAAAGAGGCACGTGCCTAGGGTGCAAAGCATGGGGGGCGCCAGGCACTTACCTTATATGCAGCCTACCCCTAGTCCGGCAAGTGTTACCATATTGAAAAGTGGGTGCACTCTGTGAAGTCTAAGTGCTTTGCGCGCGACCACGCACGTGTCCCCTCGGCTGTGTGCCATTGTGTATGTGCGTACTTGGTTGTGCAAACAAGTCCTCTGTTGCGCACGGCTGCGCACGCACGTTCTCGGTTGCGTGCGGGTACGCACGGCTATGCATGTGCTAGGGTTGCCACCTTTTCGGGAAAAAATACCTACCTTCGATATATTGAACTTTTTCCCTATTAATAACATTGAGATCAACCATAATTTTTACCGGCTAGGTTGCAACCCTAGGATGCGCGTCCTCGGTTGCGTTCGATTGGGCACAGCTGCGGCGGGGACTGAAGTTACCAACGGCCAGCTGGGTTGCCTGGGGAAACTGACACTGCTAAAGATGCTTTACTATTACAATTTCTATAACAGAACGATCACTGTAAGGCACTGTTTATGAATGAAAATGGTGGAAATGATACCAGTTACTGATATACAATTACCCCTAGGTTATGCATGTTAAAGATCAAACCAGGCTATTGCCTGCAGCATTTCTGTGTTTCTCAGGAAATGTGTGCTGACTCTGGGGTGCAATTTAGGTTTTTGTTCTACTTATTATTTGGTCTCAACTCTAGCCACTGCTTACCAGAGTTTAATATTTCCTCCATAAGCAGAGCACCAAACAAAGCAATAGCCCCAGACACTATGGAGAACACAAGTGTTACCACATTGAAAAGTGGGTGAACGCTATGAAGTCGAAGTACTTTGCATGACCACCGCGCCGTTGGTTGCGCGCGGTTACGCACAATTACGCACGTGCGTCCTCAGTTGCGCGCAGTTACGCACAATTACGCACGTGCGTCCTCAGTTGCGCGCGGTTACGCACAATTACGCACGTGCGTCCTCAGTTACGCACGATTACGCACGCGCGTCCTCGGTTACGCACAATTACGCACGCGCGTCCTCGGTTACGCGCCGTTGCGCACAGCTGCGGCGGGGACCGAAGTTGCCAACGGCCAGCTGGGTTGCCTGGGGCAACTGACAGACCTGGCCCGGCACTGCCAAAGATGCTTTATTATTACAATTTCTATAACACTGGAATCACTGGAAGGCACTGTTTATGAATGAAAATGGTAGAAATGATACCGATTACGGATATACAATTACCCCAGGCTATTGCCTGCAGAATTTCTGATGTGTTTTTCAGGAAATGTGTGCTGACTCTGGGGTGCAATTTAGGCTTTTGTTCTACTTATTATTTGGTCTCAACTCTAGCCACTGCGTACCACAGTTTAACATTTCCTCCATAAGCAGAGCACCAAACAAAGCAATAGCCACAGACACTATGGAGACCAAACAAATGCAATATTTGCTAGTATAGGTATCAGGTCTGCAGTTTAAAATCATCATACCACTGCCATTGAGGTTAATGGTCAGCCTTCATAAATTCTGATTCTCTGATCAAGTGCCATATAATAAAAAATAGGGTGCACAATCTCGCAGGTCTGCCCATAACCCCCCTGATCTACTGTATCATGCAATTGGTATTGTGTCATCACTGCCAGGGTTAAAAAGGCCAAATAAGACACCAACCAGTGTGCCCCTCACATTCATACTGACAGTCAGACTTATCCTAGCTGCATATCAAAAAAAAAAGTGTCACACTGTAGTTTTACTAAACATCAAGGCAGAATAAAGTGGGTTGTGTTTGACCTAGATCTTTTATCTTTCTACTGTTTTTCTTACCATGTGTTTTATGCAGTGGTTTCAGTAAGCTGCATCTAAGAGACAATTTCATACTTTATTTTCTACAAACTAAATAGAAATAATACTTTTTATAAGATTTTATTAACTGGTTACAGACATTTATGGATGTGTCACCACTTCAGTAGCAATATTACAGCACTAAATATATTGTATATAAAAATTTGGTCATTGAATTTATATAATTTATACTGTATATAATTTATTTTCACAGTTATTTGACCCTCAAAAAATGAATGTAGGCTGGAAGTAATGAGATTATATACAGCCCCAGAAGTGAAATAAGGGATCTATCTTGGGTGATATGACTACTGTTGATGCAACTGTGAAGTGAACTGCTATAAAGAGTTGGGAACAGATTTTTTAAATGGCTCATAAGTACCCATATGTTTGCTATTAATTGAACCCAATGTTAGTATTATATCTTAGCTAAGCTAATCATTGTATGCATTCCTACATGATATAATGTAGATGTACAGTTTCTACCTAAGCAGAGTGCCTGAGGTTTCTCATGTTCCGCTCTGTAACTGCTGGCTAGTGATGAGCGAATCTGTTGCGTTTCACTTCGCTGAAAAATTTGTAAAACTGCATAAAAATTAGAGAAGCGTTGACATTTCTCAAAACTTGTTGAAGCTAATGGTCGTTTTTATGCGTGACAATTTTTACACTCAGAACAATTTTTCTCTCTCCAAATTAGGGATGCACCGAATCCACTATTTTGGATTCGGCCGAACCCTCGTATCCTTCTGGAAAGATTCTTCTGAATTCCACATTGAATACAAATCCTAATTTGCATTTTTAAATTAGGGGTGTGTCCGTGTTTTGTGACAAAAAGTCACGAGTTTCCCTCCCTGCCCCTAATTTGCATATGCAAATTAGGATTTGGATTAGGTTCGTCAGGGCAGGAGGTTTTGGCCGAATCCAAATCCTGCTGAAAAAGGCTGAATCCCGAAACTGAATCCTGGATTCGGTGCATCCCTACTCCAAATGCATTAGTCAATGGCCGTTTTTTCTTATGACGACTTTTTTGTCCTAACGCATTAAAAACAATGGGCGTTTTTTTTATGGCGACTTTTTTGTCCAAATGCTTAAAGTCAATGGACCTTTTTTTCTTATGGCAACTTTTTTTGTCCTAATGCATTAAAGTCAATAGAAGTTTTTTCTTATGGTGGCTTTTTTCTCCAAATGCATTACTCAATGGCTGTTTTTTCTTATGCCGACTTTTTTTGTCCTAATGCATTAAAGTCAATGGCCGTTTTTTCTTATGGCGACTTTATTCTCCAAATGCATTAAATTCAATGGACATTTTTTCTTATGGCCGTTTTGTCGCTGTGAATTTTCACACATAGCGAAATTCAGAATTTTGCTGCATATCCGTGACTGATGAATAAATTTGCTCATCACTACTGCTGGCACTTTCTGTTGACCTGCCGATATAACACATGTTGAGTGACTATTGTAGACCTTACCTATGGTGTTAACTTTGTAGGCATTGCTGTAAGTCAGCTGGGATCAAAATACTGAAGTTCAGAACTCGGTCCTGGTTGGCAGGATTGGAGCCAGACCTTGGATAGTATAAATAAACCCCCCAAAAGTGTAGAGAAGAGTGCAAGTCCCAAGGTTAGGATGAAGGTGATAGAACAAATGAGCTGTCTACCAAGACATCTGTTGAGTGTCATGTGCTCATAGCACCATTTGTCGTGCTTCTGGAATAAATACATCTAACTACCTGTTCAATGTTTTGCAGAGTGTGGGTAGACTAAAAGAGCTGTATATATTGATGGCTATGTTTGGAGTGTAGGCATACCACTAATTATTTAGAGACTAAAGTGTCGAATGAAGGTGAGTTGAAGAACATCCTCAAAATCATTTAAAGTGAGATTATCTCCAGTAATAGCAGGGCATTTGAATCTAATGAAAGCAATGCTGGCAAACTACCAAGAAAAATGTATTATACAGTTTGATGAAGGGCTAATTAGACTCCGACCTTAACATTGTATTATGAGCCCAAAACGTTGTCACCCTGCAAATGGAATGCTGCAGTCTGTCTGGATGCTGTTTAAGATTGTATTGTTCTAAACATCTAAATACAGAGAATATCAGTTGCATATTAAACAGGGCAGGATTGTGAGATATAAGAAGGATTTCAAAACTTTATTTGATTAAACTCTGCAATGCCAGGGATCCTACATCAAGTCCTACTGACCTGATAGACACACTCTGACTCGCTGGGACCATTTCTCCCTTTCCCTGGAAAAAAAAAAACCAATTCCAATTATCAGTGTGTTCCATGTTGAAGTAATGGATTTTGGAACATGAAGCTCCTGTAATTTCCATGGCTGTCCTAGAATCCATCACCTCAATATGGAACAAAGGGAGGGAGAGGTCACATGAGTGGGGGACATTCCTAGAGAGGTAGATGCAAACTATCATGTCTTCCTTTCAATCTAAAGAATAATATATGTGTCTGTTAAAAAAATATATTTTTTGGCATTTTATATAATTAGAAGATTTTTGCACCTTTTTACCTGAATTGGTATTTTTACCCTTTAAATACTCATGTAATACACTGAATCACACATTTCATATATAGACATCATGATATCTTGCATTGTTATAACAGCCTTTTCTCGAAAATATTCTCCAAAATAACAAGCCTTGCTATCTAGCTCGGGGGATGTGGTTGTAACTGTTATAATTTTAAAACCAGAAAGCATCTGTACTTCCTGTTTCTAGTGCAACTTGTATAAAAGCTTGATATTCTATGGCTTGATTAAAGCTCAAGGTAGGAAACCCTAGTTCTATAAATCCGAACATTTTGCAGTACGATCATTCCACTCGATTGTTAGCTGTTAACCAGTAAATCACAGAACACAAGCATCACCCACAAACAGTTTCCTTAATTTAAATTTGCACTTGGTTTTCATTTTTTATTTTCTGTTTTTTTTTAATTATTTCGTGTTTTTATTTAGCAGCTCTTAAGTTTGGAATTTCAGTTGCTATCTGGTTGGTAGGACTCAATTTACCCAGCAACCAGCCAGTGGTTTAAATGAAATGCTGGAAGGGGAATAGGAGAGAGCCTAAATAGATATATAAGTAACAAAAAGTACTGATAACTAAGAATTTTCAGCTTCTGGGCTAAATGACCCTCATTTGAAAGCTGGAAAGAGGCATTCAACGGTGGTGCCTTGTGTTAAGGATGTCATGCACAAGTGTATCATTTTGTACTTGTTGCATGTGACACAAGGGCTGTCAGCACCTGAGAACGCAGCTTGCACTGCCTAAGACAGTATGATATGTACAAGACTTGTGAGCAAGAGAATGATTTTTAAAATGAAATAACTTCTGAAGTAAGCATTTACAAAAACCAGAAGACTCGTTCCCACACTCCAATAAAGTAGATTGATGTAATTGTTTGTTGTTCCTGTCTCCTTAAGAGAGTTGCAATGTAAACACATGTCGGCAAAGCCCTTATTACCTACTGTAATCTGTTATCTGGAAACCCGTTATCCAGAAAGCTAAGAATTGCTGGATGGCCATCTCCCATAGACTCCATTTGAACCTTTTTCTCTGTAATATTAAAACAGTATCTTCTACTTGATCCCAACTAAGATATAATTCATCCTTATTGGAGGCAAAACCAGCCTACTGGGTTTATTTAAAGATTAAATGATTTTTAGGGAAATTAAGATGGCCATACATGGGCAGATTAAAGCTGCCGATATCGGTCCTTAAAACCGATTTGGCAGCTTATCTACCCGTGTGTCTTCCGACAAGTCTCCCAGATATCAATCAAGCAAGTTTACATTTTTCCTGAGATCGAGTTCAGCATTTGCTAGTTGATGCGGTCCAACAACCCTGTTGGCGCCCATTTCCTTCTTTTGACCCTATGGCCTAATGATTGGATTTACCTGATATCGCCCTTCCTTTGTTGGGCATATTGGGTTAAGATCCACTAGTTTGGCAACTGTGCCAATCTTTCTTATCCAGAAAACCCCAGGTTCCAAGTGTTCTGGATAACAGGTTCCATATATATATATATACCCTGATGTACAGTGCTGTGGAATAATTATGTTGGTGCTTTAATAAATAAAAATTATAAATAAAAATAATAATAATACACATTATCTCTATGACAGGTAAGCTTTTATTTCAGGAGCAAATCACTCTATACATGTGGCTAGAGGCAGTGGCACCAGGGGTGAGAGAGAGAGGTATTTATTTTGCCATTCATCGACCAATACTTTACTCTGTACCATGTTACTTCACTCAATCGAGCTGAGACCAATGTCGAGCTGAGGCCTTTAGTGCATAATTGTCTGTGTATACATGAATACATCAACACTAAACATGTAATTCTGAAAGAACACTAACAAGAAAATAAATATGAAAGTACCTTGATCATTGCAGAACCTGAATTTAGATCAATTGCATGCAGCTAATTAATTTTTGGAGGACTGAGGTTTTACCTGAGATAAAATATATAACCCACTGGAATGAATACAGTGAGCCTTGAGTCATTCTGAGAGTCTAAACCACAGCATCTTAAAAGGTTAACACTTGATGAGCAAAAAGAACAGAATTTGTAATATATGATATAAGATTCTGATTGAGATTTTCTTTGGGAGTATTTATGTTATGGGAGTGTTATATTAATTATCTGAGGGTATTTCGATAAAGTAAAAAGGTTCCCTTAGCCAAGGATGTGCCACACTGCCCCTGTCTACTGCTCATCCAGAGGTAAGATGCTGAATTGTAAGGCATTAAAATTCACTTTTTCAGCTTTTAACGTGTTACTGATGGAGCTATGCTATGCAATGTTTCACTGGTCTTCCTATGCTACCTCTTTATGACCTGCTACTCAAACTGCTCGTCATTGACCACAGCAACCAAAAAAAGATTGACTATGTGAGGAACAGGCTGAGTTTTTTTTGGACATCCAGCTAACATTTAGCCACATATCAATACAATTTGGCTACGCAAATGGACAGCCAAAAGGTAAAGCTCAGAGAATATCCTGGCATCCTTGGTCACTGAAAAAGTTGTAGAGGGTAGCTGTACTTAATTCTAATCTTACTGAGTTCTCTATAGTCAACATCAGGCCTAATGGTGGCATTTTTTTCTTAAAAAATATTATGGCTCTGGCAAGAATAATCATGATATACAGTACTTTCAGCTCAAGTTAAAACAATATAGACTTACCCAAAGGAAATGAGGGCTCAAAGTCAAAGTTTGAAACAGCACTTTGAAATGTGATGAGTGTGGCTGATGAGGAAGGCAAGAAGTATGATACTATTCAGCAGATTAGAATAATCTTTCCAACAGACCAATCAATAAAAATGTTGAGTTTACTAAACACCAAGGCAAAAAAAAAAGTAAAGAAGCGACCACAAAGAAACATAAACCAAATTTAAGCTTAATTCTATGGAAATAAAAAGTTCTAAACATAACCAGTTGAAAATTACAAAATAATCAACTTACTCTTCACATGAGAACTAATGTTTATAAAAATACAGCAATGTATGCACCAAAATATTAAACATTAGTGTGTATTGATTTTCATAACACTAAGTGGAAAGCAACCATATGGTATATACAACACTGGGGTGCTTTTTGTACCATAACTTACTTTCTCATGTCTTCAGGTAACAGTCATGTTGGTCTGGCTTACTCAGGGGACAGTCCCATAAGTTACAATGAAAGGCAGTTGTTGGAAATTTCACAATGACGGAAAGAATAGACTGAATTAAATGATTCTGCATTTCCTGTAGATCCTTTATCAGATATTAGCAAATGCCCAGGATGAAAATTATTTGTATTGTGGAAATGATCACCTATGCCTTTGTTTCATTACTATATAATATTTTTCACATGAGCAAAGAATATACATGGGTAACCCAAATTACTTGCACTAGACTACATGGTTAAAATTTGCACTGAAAGATTCTCCCCATGTGATTGGATTTTTAACAGTGACAATTTAGAATAACTATGACGCTACTGAACCAAAGCCATGGCAACAATTTGTTTTAGAATTGCTAGTAACATGTCTTTTGTCAATTATATAAGGCAGTTGTAGAAGTGGCAGTAGGAAATGTTGCTCCGACTATTTGCATTATTGACTGTGAGAGGTGTGAAATTGAAGACAATGTAGGAGATGGGAATGGGATGACAGCTAGCCAGCTGCCTGCTGTTCCCCTGGCCACTGATCTATTTACATGGAATCCCTCTTTGTATTATAGTGATCAATATTTTGTTTTCAAAAATTATTATATATCCATTTCTACTCCTCACCCTGACTGCTTTATTTGTTGTTGCGTTTTCCATTGCCCAGCTTTGCCAGAACTTTCCTCTTGACAATGTAACATTTGCCTTTGATTAGATATTATACAACTAATTCGAAAATACATTTATTATTCCTAATCCTAGGGGGCGGATTTATCAAAATGTGAAATTAAGGGGCAGATTTATCAAGGGTCGAAGTGAACATTTTAATTTAAAAATTGGATTTTCAAGATATATTTAGTGTACTTCGACTATCGAATAGTCCAAAATTTGATTCGAATTTGAAAAAGATCGAATTAGAATATCAACATTTATCATGTAAAACTTCAACGTCAACCATTCGCCATCTAAAACCTGCAGAATTGCTGTTTTAGCCTATGGGGGACCTCCTAGAACTTATTTGGAGTCATTTTGTGGACTTTGAAAAAGCAACGTTTTTTGGGGCAAATACTTCATTAAGAATTTGATCGAATGCTCTAAAACTTCGATTCAAACGATTCAAATACAGCCTCCCATTACTTCGAAATTCAACCCTTTATAAATCTGCCCCCAAAGCTCATCACAGGAAAACTCACCCACTTTCTATTCATTCCTATGGGATTTTTAGAATCATATTTATCAATAAATACGCTTCTAAACTGGCAGTTAGGCAGGTTGAAAAAAGTTAAAAGGTTGAACTTGATGGACGTGTGTCTTTTTTCACTTACTATGTTACTATGTAAACATAAATAGAAAGTGGGTGATTTTTTCTGTGGTGAGCTCTAATCTCACATTTTGCTAAATCTGCCCCTAGTAATGGGCACTATAAATCAGCATTCCGTAGTTTCTAGTTACCGTTACAGGAAACACCATCTTTATCTCAGCATTCCCCAGAGAGTGCGACCCATGCCATTCTGGTTGCAGTTCATTTTTAGAAACTCTTACTGTTTGACTGTCACCCATCTATAAAGATAATATTAATAAGCCATTCTGGGAACATAGGAAAGAATATACAGTATATGGTTCTTGTGGGTACTTTAAGAAGTTTAACGTCCACCCAAGTCCTTGGGACCTGTTACCTTTAAGACATGATATTGATTAATAGTAGCTAGGTTGACAGCTATGGTGAGTGTGCTGTAACTGGTACACTAAAGGGCCAATTTACTAAAAGCTGTTGAACTTTTTTATTTAAGAAAGCCAGCTCGGGGTAAAATACCTCAACTAAAGAGGTTTTTTTCACTGAAACCCTGCATTCTTAACTCACGCAGGGTTTCCTTAAGATCACTCAAACCAAAAGGTTTCATCATTGCTCCTTAGGAGTTAACTGCATGCCAAAGTGACTTCTTATGGCAGATTTACATAACACAGCATATAGCTTTATGTAAACCTGTGGAAACTTCCTTGTAACCTCTGAAGTTAGCTCTGCATTGCTGGCTTACCAATTTGTACTGGCTAAGGGCTTTTACACGCAAAGCACCTCGACTTTCCCCATGTGGTGGATCTTTTATATGTTCCACGCTGGAAGGGGAACATGAGGAAAAACACAGACCATCCCTCCAGATCACTCTGTCCTCACCAAGGCATACGCAATCGCTGAATCCATGTGCTTCAAGTTGCATTTCCCCATTCCTCCTTAAATACTTGCTATTGTTTGACATGCACAGTCTGCATTCCAAAGGCTGTAATGGGAAGATACTGCCATTGACTGCTGCTGTTTTTGCTATTACACTTTTTTATTCCACTTCTCTATTCCTTGAATATAATGAATGATAATGAATATTCGATTACATTGAATATAATGATTGATCCCCAAATCTACCCTTACTCTGCCTTCTGTAATGCTTTCTGATTTTCCTTTTTTCTAAGCCAGAAGTATGGTAGCTGTCATAATGCTTTTCAGTTTGTTTCACGCCTCAGCATCCTTGTGAGTTTTGGGTGTATTCGGAACCGTCATCTTCATTCCTCAAATATGCTCACTTTAACTACTAACTACTAAACACAGCTCTCACATAAGCACATTGAGTGTAATGTCAACTGCAAAAAACCCCAAAAGTTCTATACTAACAATACAAAAGCTTTGGCCAGTTGTTGCATCTCACAGTGTGTGAATGGACCACATGGGATGCACAAAAGATACTTGTTTACTAGCTTGCTTTCAGAGCAAGATGTGCTTGAATACAGGAGAAAGGAAATGGGAATGGCTCTACAGACAAACAATGTGATTCTAACAGCTGTCCCCACTAAAACATAAATAGGGAATGGGCTATGGAAGCACATGTGCAAACTGGATTTTCTCAGGATGGTTAAAGCTGACCACACAGGATGATCAGCTCATATGATTCTGTTATTTTATACATGTGATAATTAGACCATTAAAAACTGAACTGATGTTCTGCCCATAACAACCTGACAGAATAAATACTGGCCAGAATCTGCTGAGCTGAATCTTAGAAAGCTGTTTGTCTCCTGTGATTTCATTAAAAGTAATGAAGTCAGATAATCGAGTAGGGTTGCCACCTGTTCGGTTTTGACCCGAACAGTTCGGTTTTTGTAAGGCCTGTTCGGGTCTGAACTTTCTGTTCGGTTTTCAGTCTTATGAAACCCGAACAATTATCTGGCCAATACATAAAAAGCAATTAAATACTAAGTTACTCACCTAAACATGGCTTAGTTACTATCAAATACATATATACATAATTTCTTATTATTACAGATACAAAAACAGAATTTTTTTTCTAAATTAGCATTGCTGTATTTCAGAGCTTTCTAGATAATTGATTTCTGTATAACAGATCTCATACCTGTAATTAAAGGATTAAAGCAGAATATAGCTAGAGATATGGTTGCCACCTGTGTGGTTTTGTACTGGGCATTGACACTTTAAAACATTGAGAATACTGGATAGAAATCCAGCCAGTTGCATCTAAGTGATGCAATAACCTTGCCCGGGTGTCATAACTCCACCAACATCATTGTGCCCACCTCTGATGTCATCATGCCCATTCCTACATCACTGCCCCACCCCCAGTGTCATCTGCTTTGCCCCCCATGTTCGGGTATAGCCATCAGCAAAGGTGGCAACCCTATAATCGAGCCATTAACTTGTGTGGCTAAAATTTTATAGGGTTACGATAATGTGGCCTCCAACACACATTGCTGTGACCAGTTCAAGGGCAATGACATTTCCACATCAAAGACCACTACTGTAACTGCTACCCTACATATTGCACTGCTGTAATGGCTTTTTTTTGTCATGCAGTTAATTCTGGTGACAGCAGTCACACTATTTGTTGAGAATAAAAACAACTGTTCACAGAGTTATCTGTGTTATTTGGCAATTTAGGGGCTTCCTTCCCACAAAACACAAGAAGTTTATACTTACCTGCTAAGCAACACAACGTATCCTTATACATGGTGCTATACAATTACATTGTCATCAGTTATAACTGGTATTCAGTAAAATCATGACTTATTGACACTTGTGTATGATATAAAATGATATAACCTGTGTAGTATAATATGAGTCTATCAGTGACGGGTCAGGTCTGTCAGTTGCCCCAGGCAACCCAGCTGGCCGTTGGCAACTTCGGTCCCCGGCTGCGCAACGTGCGTAACCAAGAACGCGCGTGCATAATTGCGCTTAACCGAGGACGCTCGTGCGTAATTGTATATTTTATATATAGGTGGGCACCTTCTGAGAGTAATGGACTGATGGACTACAACTCCCAGCACCCCCATGAAAGGTCTAGCCAGCTGAACTACAAGTCCCATTATGCCCCTGCAAAGGTGTGCAGCCTACATGCTTTGTGTGGCCTACATGCTTTAATGTTTTTCTTTTCTTATAGCTTTTTTAATTATTTGCCTTCTTCTTCTGACTCTTTCCAGCTTTCAAATGCGGGTCACTGACCCCATCTAAAAATAAATTCTCTGTAAGGCTACAAAGTATAGTAATTGCTACTTTTATTACTCATCTTTCTCTCATATTCTCCTATTCATATTCCAGTCCCTTATTCATATCAATGCATGGTTGCTAGGTTAATTTGGACCCTGACAACCTGAATGCTGAACTAGCAAACTAGAGAGCTGCAACTGCAACAACTGCGTTGTAATTTTATATGTTTTCATCCATTATAAGGATGTTTTGCTTGACACTTCTTGTAGTGGTGGTCAAATCATCTGCTATTTGTCTCTGATACATTCTTATTGGCTAGAATGGTAGGAGATCTATGGCAGGTAGCAGCTATTCACCATGTGCCATCACCCTTAGAGACTGCAAATAACACTAGGAGCTGCTATTGAATGTGCTGTGTACTTTCCTTCTTAATCAGCTCTTCACAAGGACACACAACTCCATTTCATCTCCTGACACTTTACTAGTTTTGTTTCAGCTGTTTATTGCTTGTTTACACTGTTTTAACTCAATCCGCTTTCTCATGCTCCCTAGGTTGCAGTCCACATGCCTGACCCCTGCAAAGAGCAGGAACAACCGCCTTCTTTTCATATGCCCAGAGTAATATTATACTGTATAAGTAAAGTACTCCTCATATTACATGTGTAATTAAAACTTTCAGTTTTGAATAATGTATGCTTTAGAGAGAGAGAAAGAAAGAGTGTGTATAACCCATCAACAAATAACTGTAATAATTATAATGATAGAAATAATAAAATAAAAGTTGTTATGGTTTACTGCACTGGTGTGACTTTGCACCCATGTTTATCTGGTGAAACTTCTGTCTGAAAATACAAGCACTTGAAGAGCGTTTCTAATAAAGATACTGACAACTTGCACCACCTTGTGGCCAACAAGCATTATATATAGTGGAACAAAGCTGAACATTGATGCTTCATTTTCAACGTTAAACCAAGCACATATGCACTGTCATGTGTTTGCAATTTAGTTGCCAATTGGTCCTAATTTGAAAGGACTGTTCCTGGTTTCACTTTTAGCAACCTTTTGTTAAAAAAAAATGAGCAACTGTGAGAAGTATTTAAATTATCTTATGTTTATACATAATTAACGCTTAAATAACAGTTTTATGATAATCAATATAAAACTTGTGGTATATGGTGCAGCTCCTTATGCCCCCTCTTCTCATTTTCACATGGTCTAATGGCCTTGCAGTCCTGAGAATTGCAAATTTTAGAAAATATGCAAACAAATAGAGAAAGAAGAAACAATAAAATCCTTTTTATGTTATTGAACCTTTTTTCACATTGAAATCTCCCTGTTCATTTACTCTTGCTTTTTTCCTGTCTGTCATTCCTTTTGTCTCTTTTCTCATTTTAGAACCTAAGAAGCCTATCCTTTGTTTATTCTGATTAAACCACTGTTGTGTGTCTTGACCTTGGAAATAGTTGCCAACTAGCCAAATTGTAAGTGACAGTTTCTGGTTTAAACTTTAATACCATGGATATAACCCTCATTCATTGACCCAACTACACAGATATACTTGGTGATCCTGTGACCAGAATCCAGTTCTCTCTATGACAGATTGTGCTAGGATCCTATTTACTTGTCTTTACCTATCCCTACCTAAATTATTATATTAGCGTCTGTGCTGTCTGACTAGCCAGTCTGACTAGGGTCTATTTGCTCACAATTGTCCTACTACAGGTATGGAATTTGTTATCCAGAAAACCTTTATCCAGAAATCTTCTAATTACTGGAAGGCTGTCTGCCATAAACTATATTTTATCCAAATAGTCCACATTTTTAAAAAGTATTTTCTTTTTCTCTGGAATAATAAAATAGTATATTGTATAATTTTTTAGGGGTCTAGAAAAGCAAGTGAAGTGTGAACAACATCATTATGTACATCATCACCATGTTATTTTCAAACAATGCATAGTTTTTTCCCAGAATTTCAAATAGGATACAATTATGCTGAAGTGAGCTTGAAGTCATTTCCTGTGTGAGTGTGAGTGATGCCTGTGCCTGATTCTTTTGGAGCAAGTTCAGGACCGAATTTACATAGCAGGCCCCCCTAGGCCCATTGCTGTTGAACGCCCCTGTCTCCTCCCCTTCCTTTGTGCACACAAGCAAATTTTCAGCATCAGGTTCAGAGTACTGGGGATTGGTGCACATGAATTTTGAAAAACGATTGTATCTCCTGTGCAGGGCCGCCATCAGGGGGGGACAGGGGGGACAAGCGTACCGGGCCCGGGCATGAAGGGGGGCCCGGCAGCGCTGCATTTTTTGAAGATCCGGGCCCCCCTTACGAGCGCCCGAGCCGTACGTCTTGCCTCTGTGCTGCCGAATGCGGAAGTGCCGAAAAGCCGAAGCCGATGCGCCGAAAAGACCCGAAGTCACGGAAAAAGCCGAAGTCACGAAGCGCCGAAAAGACCCGAAGTCACGAAAACAGCCGAAGCCGAAGTCCTGAAGCAGCGCAAAGACCCGAAGTCACGAAAACAGCCGAAGCCGAAGTCCTGAAGCAGTGAAAAGACCCGAAGTCACGAAAGGAGGTGAAGTTGAAGTACTGAAGCCGTGAGTTCAATTCTACTGAACACCAGTTTGTGTATTTTTTTTTTTTTTTTAATCTCCTGGCCACCAATGTATTATTTTAATATTCTATAGGCCCCTGCCACCAATCTTTTTTTTTAAAACATGTTTTTTTGGGGCCCCAATTTTTTTTTTAACTCGTAAGGGGCCCCTGACGCCAATGTTTTTTTTTTTTTTCAAAAAAATTTTTTTTTTTTTTAAATTTTTATTGGGGCCCCAATTTGTTTTTAACTTGTAAGGGGGCCCCTGCCGCCAATGTTTGTTTTTTTTTTTCAAAAAAATTTTTTTTTTTTTTAAATTTTTTTTTTGGGGCCCCAATTTGTTTTTAACTTGTAAGGGGGCCCCTGCCACCAGTTTTTTTTTTTTCAAATTTTTTTTTGGGGCCCCAATTTGTTTTTAACTTATAAGGGGGCCCCTGCCACCAATGTTTGTTTATTTTTTAGTTTTTTTTACATTTTTTTTGTTGGGGCCCCAAGTTTTTTTTAACTTATAAGGGGGCCCCTGCCACCAATGTTTTTTTAAAAAAAAAAAAATTTTAATTTTTTTTTTTTTGGGGCCCCAATTTTTTATAAGGGGGCCCTGACCATCAATAGCTTTTTACAACTTGTGTGGGGGGGGTTACTTTTTTAGCGCTGATGTCTGTGTGGTCTTTTAACTGCGATGTGGAGTGGGCGGGAAATGGGGTGGAGCTTGGCCGTCAGTGTGGGCGGGGCCCAGGGGGCCCCAAAGATTTTGTTGTACGGGGCCCCGTGATTTCTAATGGTGGCCCTGCTCCTGTGAATCCCCAGTGCTTCCTAACCAATGTATATGTGACTGGTCATGCCACCCCCTAAAATTCTGCCACCCTAGGCCCAGGGCCTGAGCAAATTCACTACACTTATTGACGCTGGCTGTAAAGGGAACCCTCACCCTACCTCCTTGGTTTCCCTAAATCAATAGGTGCAGCAGTGTTTCATTTAAAACAGAAGGCAGGAAGGACTGAGTAGCATAAAGCAGGGAAGTGCAAAGAGCACCTTTAATAAATGGGGTTTAATGCACAACTCACTACAGCAAAAATGTAAGAGCACAAATGTGCTTGTGGACGTAAATGACCCTCTGTATTTTTATCCATTATGCAGGGGTTTCTCCCCACAATTTAAGTATAATTGTAGCCATATTCTCAGTTGCACCCAGCATGTGGCAATTGCACTTGTGTTTTCTTGCAAAGTTGCATCTAGCATTTTAAGAGTGGAGTTTGCTATCAGATTACACATTCAATAAGTAAAAAACATTTCAGAGCTTGGTAAAGTCTATGTAGATGTGACGTCTAAAAAATACAAAATAATGTACTGTGTTCACTCCTTTTTCAGTAACTGCAGTCCCCATCCACTTTACCCCTCTGATTGGCTTATAAAGAAATACAAAAAAACTGCAAAGAAGCCCAAAAGGATAATTAAAGTGTAAGTAACATATATATGGAAATAGTGAAAACACAGCCCTACTGAGGAAGCGTGGCATCACTGCATAAAATGCATAGGTTTTCTTTTTAACTTGATGGATACACTGATTTGACTACTTAATCATATGAATAGTTTTAACTGCAAAAAAAAACAATTCTAATTAATAAGAAACTACTTGTACTACTAATTTGGATGTCAGCACCTTAATGAATTGCATATGCTCTCTCCCTTGCGTCCCTTTTCAGAGCACTTGAACTTGCTGATCGTAAATGACCCCTATTGTCTTTCTTTTTATATTCTGAGTATAGTAGGTACCAATACACTTTTTAAATCAGGTTAATCAAGTTATATATTTATAAGGCCACTCCTGTGTTTAATGTTCTGCTCCCATCAAAATACATTATTTTCAAAGCACAATGTACACAATGGTTATTATATCTATGTGACTGACACAGGAATGTATTTCCTTTAATACGAGGGCAGAAAGCTACAGAACAAGAACTCGGTATTGTTTGCTATGAAGAGGAAGGTGGAATGAATCCAAGCGTAATGCTTTGTGGGCTAAGGTGAATAGACAGAACAATCATTTCTCTTTCCACTGCAGCCAAGATAACACCAAGCTATGGATGTTTCACGGCATCATTATGTGGAGGAATCGTTACTGAGAGCCAGTGCAAACCTTGGAAAGGGCTTAATCCAACAATGTCTGCAGCAAGAGGTGCTCCCCTCAGACGGCACAACTGACGTTTTACCTGGTGCATGCCAGGCATTAGCCGAGGCAATTTTGCGCAATGTACAAATGCGAATTTGGGAGGATGGTTGCGTTACTCAGAAGGAAATTCTATCATATGCCTGTAGAGAACTGGCAAAGCTCATTAAAGTCCAGTGTCCTCGTGGATATGATGAGATGGAGCGTCTTCAGGGTCGACTGGCATTGGTACTTTCTGAGGCTACATTAGCAGAAAAATTAGCAAAGCTCATAAACACTCGAGAACTGGTGGAATGTGTTTGTAGTCAGCATGGCGCCGGGCTTAAGACTGTGTTGCTATCAGCATGCCAGTGGCTCATAAATGACATGCAAGCAATGTTCCTCTGTGAAGAGGTTTGGAACAACTTGTTTAGTGATGAATGTATGCTACTGTCTACCTTTTACATGCAGCTAAGGCCTATGTTAAGTACTATGGTGTTCCAGGTAAACACAAGACCATATAGAGTACAGAAACAACAGGAAAGGACTGGAACTAAAGAGATACAGAAAGAAACACAATGTACATATAATGGAAAACTAAGCAAGAATACAAAAAAGCAACATGGCACAATAAATAAATGGGAAAGCTATGGCACTGAGGACAAACGTCAAACCCATCAAAGATTTGCTCACAATGACTCCTGCATTCGTTTTAATAAAAATGACAAATTGTCCAAGAATGGTAGAAAAGAAAATGGAAAGGAAATAAAACACCACAAGCAGGTAGAATTTTTGGAAGAAAGAGAAGTTTTTAACATGTTAATCAACAACCATGAAAACCAGTTCAGCTACATCATAGCATTAATAAATGCTGAAATGAAGCAAAGGTGCTGCACCACTGTCCTGAATCTGTGGCGCCTTCTCATGAAGAAAGATGCCTTTGTGCACAATGAGCTGTATGATGAGAAGATTTGCTACCTTATAACATTTGGAAGGCGTCCCGTTCACTCCCTGAAGTTACTGTGTTTAGAAAAACAAAACGACAATGGGTTTAAAGATGATGTGATGATACAGGAAGTTGGACTTCCAGTTTGGCCTAAGGATAAATCGGTGATCAAAAGATGGTTTCCAGATCCCAGAGACCAGGCAATAGAAGAGCGTTCAGATCATGGTAACCAGTGTATTCAAACCTGGAAGATAGGGTCCAAAACAATTGCAAAAAGGCATCCTAATTCAATAAGCAGTGTTGTGCTAGAAAAGGAAAACCCTAGTTTTAAAAGTCAAATGGTTCAGCACAATAACTATATTGGTTGTTTTCAGTTTTCTAAGCACATCCATTTAAGGAAAAAAGCCAGTGAAGTAAGGGAATAAATGATCTATTCAATCTTATATACATTTTAAATCAACTGAAATTGTTCAAAACTTACAAGAAACTGACAGATGTATTTGGGTTCTTATAATTCTTTTTTTTATCTATCCAATCTACAGCATGAAATCTACAGCATGAAATTAACTGGAAATCTTTCAAACATAACACTTTGTATTTGTGGAGCTTTAAGTGTTTGATTATTGCTGTGTACAGAATTTATGGAAAATGTTTTTTTAAAGGGCACTAGAACCAGTTTTTGTTTTGTTGGTGTTTTCTATATTTGCCACTTTTCACAGACAGTATCCCTATGCATCTTAAATATACTCCCTTCACTGCTTAAGTCTTTCTAGTGAAACCACTAATTTTTAGGTATCCCAAATAACAGATCATTCTGCCATAAGCATCATAGCTGTTAATGATTTAGTCAATATGATTCCATAGGGTTGTATTTTTTAAATCTCAGCCTTTTATGTTTAGCATGAGAGAATAGCTCACATCTACTGCTCTAAATGACATTTAAGGGTTGCTTTCATACTTTTACTGCATTATTTTAAAGAAAACTGCAAGTCAAAAAATGTAACTGATTAATTCACAATAGCATAACAAATTATAGAAGCAAGCATGCAATATTTCATTGTAATAGAGAATATGTATAGTTTAATCACTGGGGTTACAGTTAAATATAGTGATGCAAAAATCCCACTGTAATATTTAATGCACCCCATTTTGGTGGACCTTTAAATGTCTTCCTTGTCTGACAGTTGTGACACATTTTATCAGCAGGAAAAGTAAAACTCAACTAGGGGCACTGGTACAAAATCTTCATCTCTAAATATCAATCTCTTTAAAGTCCACCCGTATGCAGCCTACCCCTAGTCCGGTAAGTGTTACCACATTGAAAACTGGGTGCGCGCTGTGACGTGGAAGTGCTTTGCGCACGCGCGTCCTCTGTTGCGCACAATTACGCAAGCGCGTCCTCGGTTACGCACGATTACGCATGCGCGTCCTCAGTTACGCGCGATTACGAATGTGCGTCCTCGGTTGCGCGCCGTTGCGCACAGCTGCGGAGGGGACCGTAGTTACCATTGGCCAGCTGGGTTGCCTAAGTCAACTGACAGACCTGGCCTGGCACTGGATATACCAGAACTAGACTGACAGGCATTATGCATTGATTTACTAGCTATGGGCCTGTCAGGGACATAAACAGAAAGGTATACATGGTACGCCTCTAATTGTTGACCCTAATTTATTTCATGAATATCACAGTGAAAAAAAGAGCAGCAAGTATCCACATATGTGATTGAGTAGTTGCTTGTGCTCTAAATATACGGTTTATGAAAACTTTGTAGTAATGGTTTTGCTTGAAAAAAGTACCGTGACACCAGAAATATCCTTCCATGACCTAATAAAGGAAGTTTAACAATACTTGGGAGCAGTGTTTCACTGATTTTTACAGAACTGCTTTTAGGATTTCTAACTGATTTGCATGTAAGTTTGTGTGCTGCCTGCACTCTATCCAAAAGAGGCCACCCTTACTGCCCCATAACTTGCATGTTAAAGGGGCAGTTCACCAGTTCTAAGCAACTTTTCAATAGTTTTTTTTAAATATTTGCCTTCTACTGAATCTTGCCAGTTTTCAGTTAGGGGTCACTGACCCCATCTAAAAATCAAATGCTCTGTAAAGCTACAAATTTATTGTTAATTGCTACTTTATATTACTCATCGTTCTATTCAGGTCCTCTCCTGTTCATATTCCAGTCTCTCATTCAAATCAATGCATGGTTGCTAGGGTAATTTGGATCCTGCTGAATAAAAAGCTACATAACTCGAATACCACAAATGAACAAATTTAAATCAATTGCAAATTGTCTCAGTTCACAGAGCATTTCTCCGCCAATTTTCCTACATGTACGACACTTTTGAATTAGTGTCGTTAAAAGTGGGCGTGGTTTTTTCAGCGCCACTTTTCCTGACATTTTTATGAATTACTCGTAAACTCATTTTTTTTACCGACAATTTTTCAGACACTTTAGGCTCTCCAAAACGAAAATGTCGGTCAAATTGTCTTTTGAAAAGTCTTGGTAAATGTCGTTTGTACAATGAAAAGATATACGACATTTTAGAAAATTGTCGGACTTACGAGACATTCAGAGATGGTAACATCTGCCTTTGTGAATTTGCCGTTCGTACGACATTTTACAAATTTGTCGACTGCCACTTCTGGGTTACTTATTATACCGACACTTTTGTGAATTCCCACCATAGGGTTTTGTTGTTGCTTCTTGGCTGACAAACATTTAATCTTGCTCCCAGGTGAAGAAACTAGAAATCCTATTTTACCTTCCTATTAGCTTCTGTGCATTCTGATGTTCCTCTCATCTTTCTCCCTGCCTCACGACCATGAATCCCATGTATGTTCTTATTAGTCTAACTTCCCAGACCTTAAAATGTTCAACATTATTTCATTATTATCATTCCTCCATTCTTTATAGACTAAGGCAATTGTGTGGACAGTGTGGATTACAACGTGGGTGTGGTTTTACCCACAAAATTAAACACTCAAAATCTGCCAAGTTCAGGGCAATTAACAATCCAAATATACTTTGCTTCCTGTTAGTCTCAATAACAATTGTCTGTGCAAGTTGTACTTGGGTATAAACACTATCATTTTGTTTGCGAATGGCCTGACCCAAGAGTGCACCACGTTTATATAGAGGATGGCCACTGAGATGAGTAGAAAGCAATTCTGTGCATTTGCCTCCCGCCAGCCAAACTTCTAAATGTTTGGGTGATGAAACATCCAAAATCCCTGTATGTGTCATTGCCCTAAAAGTGAAGCATTTCCTAACTGATCTAAGAGGCAAATGCCTCTGCTCCATATTTTACCCCCTCCATAGCTGCCATAATCAGTCCCTCTTAGAATTAAAGAAACAATAATACCAAAAACATAAAACAGTTTGTATGCATTTAAATACAAGGTATTAGTGATGTGCAGCCCGACCCAAAATCTGCAGGACCCGCGGATTCCCACCACTTTCATGACGTCACTGCGGGGCGGGCATTCTTTAAATGGAGAAGCAGAGTCGGGTCTGGTAGGGTGCGGGTTGGGTGAGGGTGGGTTATAGTTATGAAATCTGGATCCGCACATTTGGACCCGCACATGACTATAAGCTATTGTTCCCTGGCATCATTAAGAAAAGTGCATTTGCTTCAGGCGCTGGAATACAGTTTATATAAATAAGCTGCTGCATAGCCATTGGGGCAGCCATTCAGGGGGCAATTGGGTTGCAGCACCCATTGCTATAGAGCAGGATAACAGATTAGCTGTAGTGTAGAATACATTGGTTTAGCTCTGAGGGCCATATATCTAGGCCATTATGCCACTAAAATAGAGCCCTAGGATTAAGGATATTTAGAAATATTTTCTTGAGTAGCTCGATCACTATATGGAAGAGGGAGAGTCGGGGATCTAGCCTGTTTTGCATCAATGCACTAGTTTCTAGTGGTCCAAGGTCCAGGTGATCATAAACATATTCTTTTTTCCCACTAGTCCTGCACTGGTTAAACTGACACGTTTGCTTCAGTAACTCTATAATAGTTTATATAAACAAGCTGCTGTGTAGCCATGGGGACAGCCATTCAAAGCTGAAAAAGGAGAAAAGGAACAGGAAACACAGCAGATAGCACATAAGCTCTGTAGTATACAATGGAATTCTTCAGAACATATCTGTTATTTACTGTGTATCCTGTGCTTGAATGGCTGCCCCCATGGCCACACAGCTAGGGTTGCCACCTGGCTGGTATTTTACCTGCCCAGCCGGTAAAAATAATGCTTGATGCCAATGTTATTAATAGCAAAAAAACTGCAAGAATATAGGAAGGCCAGAAAAGTTGGCAACTCTACACACAACCTGAAATTATCACATCCAGTTAACAAAAGCATACATTTTTCCTAACTGCAACAAGTACACTCTGGCCTTGGAAACACTTCATGACAGCCACAGTGGTGACCTCTTCAGCTTTCCACTACAATCCATGCTCCCTCTCTTCTCCAGTCTGCCATGCTTTATATAGTTTGGGGGTTAATGTAGGACTTTTAAAGGAACAGTAACACCAAAAAATGAAAGTGTTTTAAAGTAATGAAAATATCATGTACTGTTGCCCTGCACTGGTAAAACTGATGTGTTTGCTTCAGAAACACTACTATAGTTCATATAAACAAGCTGCTGAGCAGCAATGGCGGAAATTGAAAAAAAGGCTATATGGCACAGGATAAGTAGTGGATAAAGATAACATTATGTTCTACAGCGCTTATCTGCTATCTGCTGTGTAACCTGAGCCTTTTCTCCTTTGAATGGCTGCCCCATTGCTACACAGCAGCTTCTTTATATAATAAAAAGTAGAGTTTCTGAAGCAAACACAACAGTTATAACAGTGCAGGGCAACACTGCTTTATATATTTATTACTTTAAAACATTAATTTTTTATGTTACTGTTCCTTTAAGGGGCTATCTGGGGCCGGTAGAGCTGTCCAGGCAGAAGCGGGACACTAGGAAGGTGTGCAATTTCAGCATACTGTATGTTTAAAATGTGTAGGGGGCCTATATAGTTGTTGCTGTTAGGCCCTTGGTTAACAATTTCACTAAATATTTTCCTTTACGGAAACCTTGTTCCCATCATTTTTCTGAGGAAGATGTGTTACGCCCAGGGCCAGAGTATAAGGATCTGAATCATATTAATGCAAAGTCGCTGGCAGCTAAAACCAGGGCCAACTTTCCATATCTGTGTTCCCAAAAGAGCCTTTCTAACTAGGATTCTTTCAATTTCACCAGGCCCTAGTTTGCACAAAAGTGCTTTCCTTTTTTATCAGACTGGGAGAAGAAGCTCTAATGGCAACAGGTACTGTTGGCAACCAGGAAAGAATGTCTGATTCTAACTCCTCCATGAAACAAGAAACACCTGCCAGCACCAATTCACCAACACCCTTTGGGGGGGGGCATAACTTTCTGCTGCAAAACTGACAGGGAACCCACACACATACGTTTATACACATAAGAGTAAAAGATTACTTTGGACAATTTCACTCTCTCTAAATTAGCTCTCATTCTGTCCCTGAATTGGGAAAAATGTAACATTGTTTCCACTAAAATACTAGGACTCGCTAATACCAACTAGGGTTGCCACCTGGCTGGTATTTTACCACTGGTAAAAATGATAGTTGAGCCCAATGTTATTGACAGAGGAAAAGATAAATATATAGGAAGGCCGGTGTTTTTTTTTTTTCCAGAAAAGTTGGCAACCCTAATACCACCTTTAAAAAAGGACAGGAAAACTCAAGATTACCTTCTGTACACTTCACTCCTTCCTTTCTCCTAAATTAGCCATAATGTGAAAAAAATATGCCCTTTGTTGAATAAAAAAACACTGGGGACCTCAAAGTACAAAAAAAAAACCCCAAAAGTTTAAAAAATGATACCTGAACCTAGTTTGCACCAAACATCTTTCCTTTTTGATTGGTTTAAAAGGGGTCTCATGACTCTCCAAAAACTCTTTGGCAACTAGGAAAAAATGTATTTTTTTAAATAAATTCCCTGGCACGAATTGGAACTCTAAGCAGAAACTATAAATTACTTCTAAAGAAATAGTGGGAGCTGAGGTGGCAGATGACATGACAGGTAACCTGAACCAACACCAATGAATATTTATTTTTAATTTCTTTTGTTCTCTAACAAAAGTGGGAGGTGCGAGCACGGAAAAACAGAATGTGAGTAGTCCAATTGTGTTATGCCGACTCCACTCATTTCTCTCCCATTAGGCGGCTACGTAACGCGTCACTGCCTTGACGTGTAGTCGTGACGCCACAGTCTCGCGCGATGAGGCTTGTGGCGTCGGGATTTGCCGTGAAACAGTCGGCAAGGATCTTGCGATTAACAGCTTTGTGGGAAGTGTAAGTAGCGATCCGGGGCTGCCAACTATTTATTCAGCCTGCGAATGCAAATTAACTCGTATATCTATCTGGGCACATGTATTTCACTTTGATAAACTTACCTATGAACTGGAATCTTTTTAAAGAAGACATTGTTTTCATCATGTGATGCTTCATTTTCACTATGTAATTAATCTGTTTTGCGAATGCCTTTGTTGTGCTGAAAACGCTGGGATGTGTTCTTCTGCTTATGAGTCACATAAACTGCTCACAAACCTGCATAATGAATTTTAGATCAGATCTCAGATCAATTTTGATGTGAATGCTCTTGTTTATACACAAACTAACATCTTAGCTGAACAGCTTTTCACAGCTGCTGCTTTGTAGACAAGGCAAGGAGATTAAGCAATATGATTGTGCTTCCCTGTGTAAAAGCATACAATAAAATTTGTTTTTTTTTAAATGTAAGCAAATACTTTTTGCACCATAATTAGTCATTGTTGTTTTCAAACAAACCACTGTCTTTCCAAAAAGTTTCCATGGCAAATAGAATGCTGCAGTTTTGCAGATTTTTACTTAAACCCTTAGGGCTATTCCACACGGGGAGATAGCCACGCGTTTGCGGTCGCGGCGACAAAGCGCCGCAACAGTCGCCGCGACCGGCGCAGGCGACAGTTTTGTATGGGCGCCTATGTAAAAACGCCTGTGCTAACCACACGAGGCGATGCGCTTTTCAACAGTCGCCTGAAAATGCCTCGCCAGACTGTGCTAACCCCACGAGGCGATGCGCTTTTCAACAGTCGCCTGAAAATGCCTCGCCAGACTGTCGCGGCGCTTTGACGCCGCGACCGCAAACGCGTGGCTATCTCCCCGTGTGGACTAGCCCTTAAATACACACACACACCACCCGCTTTGTTCCCATCAGATATGATCTGATTTGTGTGAGAAAAAAAAATCTGACTATGTTGTGTCTACTGTTAAAGGAGTTGTTCACCTTTGAGATAACTTTTAGTATGATGTAGAGAGTGATAATCTGAGATAATTTGCAAATTAGTTTTCTTTTTTTTTATTATTGAAGCTTTATGAGTTATTTAGCTTTTTATTCAGCAGCTCTTCAATTTGCATTTGAAGTAATCTGGTAACTAGGGCCCAAATTACCCTAGCAACCATGCATTGATTTTAATAAGAGACTGGAATAGGAGAGGGCCTGAATAGAAGGATCAGTAATAAAAAGTAACGATAACAACACATTTGTAGCCATAGAGCGCATTTGTTTTTTTAGAAGGGGACAGCGACGCCCATTTGAAAAGCTGCAAAGAATCAGAAGAAACAGACAAATAATTATAAAACTATAAAAAAAAAATAATGACAACCAATTGAAAAGTTGCTTGGAATTGGTCGTTCTATAACATAATAAAAGTTACCTTAAAGGGGAACCACCCCTTTAAATGAATGTGACACAGGCCACACCCACCACCTTCCTCTCTTCCATTGAGAGCAGCTTTTTTTTTTTTGACAATCAGCTGAAATGCAGCTTCTTGTTCATTCACACATATGGCCAAATAAGACAATATGGGGCAGATTTACTAAAGGGTGAAGTGGCAAACACTGGTGACAATTCGCCAGCGTTACCGCCTGCAGGGACATTGCCGATTTAGTAACGGGTGCAGGCACCAATTCGCTAGCAAAAGAGACAGGCACTAGCGGCCATTCACACTCTATCGCCAGGCAACAATTCGCTCTGGTGAATGGACGTTACACTGCTAATTCACTAAAATGCATAAATAAAGACTTTTACTGAAGGTTTCCTCTTTCGTCCAGACTTGCCTTCGCCGGCTCAGATATAGGCGGAGTGCATAGATCTTCCTCAATCTTCTGTGGAAAAAGTATCAAATTTTAAGTCTAAAAAAGTCGTTCTAATTTTTTTTTTTTGGGTAACCGGTTTCCAACATACATTTTCTAACATATTTAGAACAGTAACTATACAGTGGACTCATGTGTAGAGCATTATAACAACTCTGTCTTTATTAAGGTTCCCCGGACATGTGTAATTAACAGAGGAAATGTAATGTATTTGCTGCAACATATAACATAAAGACTTCCATTCAACTTTAAATTTCCCGCCCTATTCAAATTAACCAGAGCACATGACCGCTAGCGAATTTGCAATAGGCAGACATGAACGCTAGCGCATCTTCGATTTGAATTGCTCGCATTGACGAAGTAACGCTAGCGAAAAGTAGCTCTGGGACTGTTCTAAAATTATACATTTAGTTGATACATGTTGAGCTGCTGATCCATAAGAATTTCACTGATTTGGAGTTTAATGTTTCTCTCCTTTTTTATGTCTGAAGTACAGATACTATTACTATAAATGTATATTTAGTATAGTTTACATTTATATTTAATATAACCGCTCTATCAAAAGCCTGAAATGCCTCTTATTCATCAGGTGTAATAGTACACGGTACAATGTTGTAGACAATAATAAATAACAGCAACCCTGTTATAAAATAAAATACAGGTATACCAAAACTGAGGCGTATGTAAGTAATCAATAGACTAGGATTGTGTATATAAAAGCTGTACGACTGCAACAGCTATTAAACGCAACAGATTGTGCTGCTTTGGCCTCTTAAAGGAGAAGGAAAGATTAAAACTAAGTAAGCCTTATCAGAAAGGTCCATTTAAATATACCAGTAAACCCCCAAAGTACTGTTGCTCTGAGTCCCCTGTCAAAAGAAACACTGCATTTCTTACCTTCTATTGTGTACTCATGGGCTTCTGTATCAGACTTCCTGCCTTCAGTTTAAACCTCATTGCCCTGGGCAAGAGCATGCTCAGTTTGCTCCTCTTCCCTCCCCCCTCCCTTCTCTGCTGTAATCTGAGCTCAGAGCATGGAGAAACTCAGGCAGGAAGTGATGTCACACCATGTTAGTACTGCAGCTCCAATCTTAAACAAACAGAGAGTTTCTAAGGATTTTTACTCAGGTATGGTAAAACATTCTACAGAATAAATATAGCATTCTAGCTTGCACTATTGCAGCTAATCTATTGGCAATAAAATGCCTCCGTAGCTTTCCTTCTCCTTTAATCATAGTGGTTTTAATGTGCTCACATCATATAAAATGATGTGTATGTTGCTTTAACTTATCTTCCCTATACAGGGTGTATTATAAACATTTTCTTTCCTGCTTTTCATGATTAAATAATTTTTCTGCAGATAACTAAAATATATTTCTGTTTATATCCTTTCATAAAATGCAGCCTGTGCTTTTAACCAAATACAAAGTGCTAATCCCAAACTTAATTATTTTTTTTTCCAGGAAATGCCTCACTGCTTTGCCTATGGCTGTACCAACCACAGTGGGAGGCTATCCCCAGCAGTCTCCATGCATACCTTTCCCAAAGAATTGCCGCTGGCTGAGATGTGGGTGCATCACTGCCGTACAAATGTAGGAAATGTGCAGGAATTTGTGCGTGACACATTGCTGAAGAGTCCAGGGCACTTTGTGCTGTGTTCAGAGCACTTTGAAGAGGATATGTTTGAACTGTGTGGAGATACACAATTTCTTCCTTCTGAGACCAAATGCAAGAAAACAAAATTGAAAGTTAATGCTGTACCTACTCTTTTTCCCACTGGAGCCCCCAAAATGCGCAAACAGGCAGAACATCACTTGAAAATACATGAGCGAAAGCAGGTATTGTTTACCCAGTTCCATATTTCATATGGCTAGACAAGACCTCTTTGGCTGAAATAGGGAAATCTTCAAAATTCATTCTGTGTTTGTATGTAATCTGTATGTTTTATGTATTGTACAGCGTTACAGAATATGTTGATGTGTTTTATATACATCAGTTCTTTATTTGCATACATACTATATGTCTCTCTTGATGTAGTTATTCTGTTTTCAGTTTTATGTTTTAAAATATCTCAAGCTGTAGTTATTTCATATAAGGTCTGATAAAATGGTTTTGAAAGATCTTTTATGGTTTAACACTGCACTATTTATTTTAAATTGCCAAAAGGTCTTGCTGAAGAAAATCTAAGGGGGCTGAAATGGTAGGGTGTAATTTGATTCCTCTTAGGCTTTTCCTATGTGCAATGCACAATATCTGCCTGGGTACAGATTAATACTGTTGATCTTGAAATATATATACAAATTACTTTCTACAGCTATTAGATAATCTCTTGGAACAACAAAAGAAACCCCAACTTGAAGCAGACCAAATAACCAGCCCATGTACATCACAGGAATCTGAAGAGCATAATGCTTTTCAGCAAAAGGTATGTGTAAAATAATTTGTCAATATTTCTTATCACTTTTATGTAATTCATGCAAAAAAACAAAAACATTTAAAAAAAAAAAAAAAAAAAAGTACAGTTTAATTGGGTGCTCCAATTATAATGTAACTTTTACAAATAATATCTGAGACTACCATTGGAACTTCTGTCCTGGCCTTAAAAACAACCCTTTGTCCTAACAGTCCCTTATTGTTCAATATGACATTAAATTTTTGTCGATATCTGTGCCAAATATGAGGCCTTCCTAACACCCGCCCTCTTCTATAGCAAGGGTTTGAGACCAAATAGCATTGTTTTAGGTGTGAGCAACACCTAGGAAAATTTTATTTTGTTGCTGCCCCAATAAAAGTCCACTTCTGGGTACGCTATAACCATTTCTATAATAATATCTGTGATTGCTGGAATGCAATATATATGAAAGTAGGTCCTTACTTTAAAAATCCTGTTGGATCGAGAACCACATCAGTTCATTGATGTGGTCCTTCGCACTGACCACCTGCATTCCCGAGTTGTGATCTGATCGTTGGGCCCTAGGGCCCACAAACTGATCAGCCCAATATCACCCACTGAAGCTGGGCATATAGGAGCCAGAACCCCTTCATTTGGTGACCTCTCTTAACGCACATGTATGGCCACCTGTAGCTTTTCAGTCACTTCTGGCCTTCTAGCCAAACCATTATGGTTAATTTGCCGCTAAACATTACAGTTGCATCCAACTGTGTTAATACAGTGATACGTTTATCCATACAGATAATTGCAAACAAATTTCCTTTATTGCCTACAATGATGTAACTTCATATTTGTAGAAAAGTTAAAGAAATAATGTTTTGTACACAGGATGAAGACAGCCATAGTGATCAGCCAAGGAAACCTCAGTTATTAAGGAGAAAGCTACTTCCCTTGAAGTCACAATTTTTGAAGAAATGTTTTAAACCTGTGTCAAGAGCTCTACAAAGGAAAGTGCGTATTTTCAAGTTGTTGTTTTATCCTTTCTGCATTTTCATCATATATTGTGGCACTGAGAACTTTGGTTACATTAAGCTGACTGCTTTAGATTTGGGTTTGGGATTTTGCCAAAACTTGAATCTTTCTCACAGAATCAGAATCTCAAATTAATCCAAACCCAAATTTGCATATGAAAGTAGTGTTCACATTGGAGAATGAAAGCCCAATTTTCTTTGATGTGCGTCCTAAAGTCACATGATATTTAGGGTTTGAATTTAGCTGAATCTAAAAAAAAAAAAAAGGCTCGGATTCATGGAATTTCTGTAACATAGTGAATATACATTGTTCTTTTGACAGTGAAGTCACTTTCATCTTTAATTACCGTATATACTCGAGTATAAGCCGTCCCGAGTATAAGCCAAGGTACCTAATTTTACCTCCAAAAACTGGGAAAGCTTATTGACTCGAGTATAAGCCTAGGGTGAGAAATGCAGCAGCTTCTGGTAAGTTTCAATCAAACAATTGAGGGTTTCTGCTCCCATTGGAGGTGCTGGCGTCTCATTTTTGGATGCCGGCGACCATTCTTGGACGCCGGCGAATATTCTTGGAGACTATTCTTAGGCGCCGGCGACTATTCTTAGGCGCCGGCGACCGTTTTTGCGCTAGACCCGAGTATAAGCCGAGGTAGAGTTTTTCAGCATATTTTGGTGGCTGAAAAACTCGGCTTATACTCGAGTATATACGGTATGTCTCCCATAGCTCAATATATTTCTAATCTTAGTTTAGTCTATTCCTAATTTGGTGGCATTGCACATGCTTAGCGTAAATTAGGTAAGCAATTTCATGGTGCTAAAAGTTGATTTCTTTTGTAGACCCCTACCACATTTAACAGAATAGCAGTTTATTTTTCTGATGAGGAGTGGGAGATGCTGGAAGAATGGCAGAGGGATCTCTACAAGAACATGATTAAAGAGAACTCCGAAGCCCTGACATCACTTGGTATGATCACCACCTCCCCCACATTTCTTTTCCACAAAATTCACAAACCCTTAGATGTTTGTTGTGTTGCTGAGGCCTCACATGCCAATTTACTACACAAGTGTTTGAATTATGCCAGGATACAATAATGCAGTTGCAGCCTTTGCACCCCTGATGGTTACACCACTGTAAAATGACTGTAATGTGTAAACATTACCCTGTAGCTACTATCAGTGCACTGCTGTCTTAGGAATTCTCTCTGCTTTAGTTGCTTATAGACAGACAGCCTATCAACCTTTCCTCCTGTACACAGTATTTTGTTGAAAGCCCAGATGGCATTTTTTTTCCATTTGTCAGTATCAAAGAGAGAAGGGAGGATTGTCTTTTTTTATGATCGTGATTGGAATCCTTGTAAGCATTTATGACAGTAAAGATGTGGTATAATTAATATAGCTTGACTGCAAAACTGTTTGTTGTTGCTGAATTATAATTTTTATTCTGTTTTTCTAGGCTATTCTAATATCAATCCAAATATTCTAAAAATCAAAGATGAGGATGTAAAGCACTTTACAGCAGATTGTTCACCAGATGATGTGGAGCAGGCAGATAGTCCAAAGGCAGGTGAGGGAAACTTCATAAACACATTTCTGCAATATACAGATAAAGAGCTTTATGTGCGTGTCTGTTTATATCTTTATATGCATACAGTGGTCATGCACATTTATAATATTCCCAGTTAAACAATGTGGTCAATATTAAAAAAAAAAAGTATTAAACAAGTATTAAACAGTATTAAAAGATTATGCTCACATGTTCAAATAATTTTTACAGTTTTATGTTCTTTATGACTGATCTGAATCATAATTCTTTTTTTAAACCAGTTACTTAGTCAGTATAAAAAAACAACTTATATGGTAATATGGCTAGTTGTAATTTGTACATTTTATTATATTTTATTTTTGACTGTAGAAGATCATGCATTCATGGATCCTAATGTTTTTTCAAGAATAAAGCAAGACCAAATGTCGTATTTAGATGGCAGCCCAGATTCAGAGGAAGGAGAGCCAAATAGTTATCTAAGCTCATGTAAGTAATAATTTCAAGCAACACTAACCCAAGTTGCGGAGGTAAGGTGGCTAAAAGAAATTATGCTGTGTGCATTATTTCACTGCTCAATATCTTCTTCTTCCCCAGACAATGTTCCAATTAATAGCAGTATAGAAGAGGATACTTTTGGAACCTGGAGCGGATCTGTGAATGTTCAAGACCCAGTTTCAATGAAATATAATCTTTCCCAGTGTTTCACTAGCAGCATTACCAGTGATATGTATTCTGCCTCAAAGTGGAAAACAAGAAATGTTTCCCCAAGTAGCCTTTTTAGGCCTATTGCTCCCAAACAGGATTTTAGTCCAAATTCCCCCAGACTAGGAGGGCCAATGGATTTAAGACCTTACAAATGTTCCGCGTGTGACAAGAGCTTTACTGTTAAATCTAACCTAATTAAGCACTACCGTATTCACACAGGGGAAAGACCATACAAATGTTCTCATTGCTCCAAAAGCTTTAGTCGCAACTCTCACCTGATCACCCACCAGCGAACTCACACAGGAGAGCGGCCTTATAAGTGTAATGAGTGTGACAAGAGCTTTATCCAGAACTCGGTGCTTATTCAACACCAAAGGATCCACACAGGAGAAAGACCTTTTAGATGTGATGAATGCAACAAAAGCTTTAGTCAAAAGTCATGTCTTATTCGTCACCAGAGAACTCACACAAGATAGTGTTTCTGTGCATTGGCTTAAAAAAAAAAGACCATTGACATTTTGGGTGACTACAGACTAATTTGAAACCTTTTGAGGAAGAAAACAAGCAATAAAAAATGTGCCAATCTCTTTGGTTTAGAGATGACACCAAGAGAGTAGACCAGTAGGACAATAACCCTTATCATTAATATAGCCATAAATTCAAAGAAATGCTTATTTTACATTGCTTACATTTTATCATGTATCTAAGTAGATACTAGAAAATAGTGGTAAATGTGGAAATAGGATGAAGGCTAAACAAGTCCTAATCTTCTGTGAGTCCCGTAAGTATTTCTTTTCCAAATAATAATACTTGAAATATATTTATAGGGAATGTTCACCTCTATGGTATTCTTACTTATGTAAAATTTTTGTCCAGAGCAGTGCTGTGTAAAATTTGATATACTATGGGCTATGCACTTAACACTATTTCATTTGTTTGGGGGCTGGATTATTGTAAAACAGTAATGTCTTACAAAGAGGTCTATGGAGATCATTTTGGGGGGCTACAAAATCTATTGGAAGGCCACATACAGGCTACTGGTTTCCAGTTGGACTGCAATGGTCTAGAAAGCAATGCTTCCTAAATTATTTGGCTGGCCCAGGCTCAGTCTGTTGGTGGCGCATTGAAGGAAAATAGATTTGTAGACAATACCAATTTGCTGTTTTAGGTAGTCCTGTAATACCATCTTTGAGATCATTTACAGCACTATTTGGGGGAGCACTTATAATGTCCTCGATATTCTTGGAATTATTGCTTAATGGATGATACTAGGGATGCACCGAATCCACTATTTTGGATTCGGCCAAACCCCAGAATCAGTTTCGAAAGATTTGGCCAAATACCGCAATGAATCCGAATTCTAATTTGCATATGTAAATTAGGGGTGGGAAGGGGAAAAAAATTTTACTTCCTTGTTTTGTGACAAAAAGTCACGCGATTTCCCTCCCCGCCCCTAATCTGCATATGGAAATTAGGAGTCTTGTTCGGCCGGGCAGAAGGATTCGGCCGAATTCGAATCCCGCTGAAAAAGGCAGAATCTTGGCCGAATCCCAAACCGAATCCTGGACTCGGTGCATCCCTAGATGATACACATATGTTTTCATGTGTTGGAAACCTTGTTCTGTGCTAAGGGGGGGGGGCTCTTCACCAAATGTTGGCCCTCAAAGGGATGCTTAATCCCAATAAATCTGACAAACACTGGTCTAGATGATAGTTAAAGCAGATCTGAATGTGGATGGGACCAAAACTGTGTTTTTCTAACTTCAAATCAAAAGCACTAGTACTCTGTAGCTGCAAAACAGTAGAAAAAAACAATAAAATAAATAAGAATTGGGAAAATCAGAAAGGACAACATATCTAAACAAAACAAAAACAGGAAAAAAGAAATAGCATAATGCTATTGATGAAACAATATTCAATGCTCCTTGCTCTAGTGCTTTGGACCATCACAGTGTGTGACCATGCAGTGACTCTCGTATACATAAGTGTGCCAGTTTCATGCAGTACAATAGGTGGTCATTCTGTGAAATTACAAAAACTATAGTAAATCAGTTTACAGGGGACCAGTCACCTAGACGTAAAAAGCTGTATATTAAAAGTTCTTTTCACATGAAACCCGTTTTTTTAACTTCCATACTTGTTATAAACTCATTTAAAAATCTCAGCTGCCAGTCATATTTTGCACCCCTCTGCCTCATTGCCTGAGGCACAGCAAATGTCACCTTTCTGCACTGCCTTGATATCACTGACCTCCTCATTTTGCCCTGCCCTCATCACTGTCTATAATTGTGTAGCCTCTGCATGTGTATCAGGTCCAGCCCATGCATTAGATTTTGGGATGATACAAAGCTTGCCTTGGTTACAGTTTCCACCAAATGGTGGCTGCCTGTATGTTCTGCATAGATTATAAAAGAATGAAAGAGACAAGATGTATTAGTGTAAGTAAAGTTTATTTTAATAGCATAGCATTTAGCATTATTTCTTAGTGTGACAAGTCCCCTTTAAATCCAATGACAAATCCTTCTGAGCACGTTTCTAACGTTTGGTAAAATATCATCACTTAAACAGCCTTTAGTAGAACTAATACTAAACTTTTCCTTATCTGCCCAAGCTCAAAATGATTGTGGACAATGGGACAATCATGTTGTCATGCATAAAACCCTAAAACTTCTATCACAAAATAATAGAATCAAATACACTCATGATTCAATAATGTACCTTTCATGCTTTTCTCTACACAAAGGATGCTTATATGTCTGCCACTTGTGCAGTTTTCAGCACTTGTTTTTTGGCTCTCCGCAGGTTTCCTGTGGACAGACACACAAGATTTAAAGAGGTGAATCACCTTTAAGTTAATTTTTCAAATGTTATAGAATGTCCTATTCGTAGCAAGTTGGTCTTCATTATTTATTTTTTTATAGATTTTTAATTATTCGCCTATCTCTTTTACATCTTTTAAGCTCTGTGAGCTTACAATTGTATCATTGTTACTTTTTATTCATTATCTTTCTTTTCATGTCCCAGTCTCTCATTCAAATCACTTTCTGGTTAATAAGGTCAACAAGACCCTAGCCGCCAGATAGCTGCTAAAATTCTAAACTGGGAGAGCAGCTGAACAAAAGCCACCTAGCTTGAAAACCACAACAAATAAAAACCATTTGCAAATTATCTGAGCATATTCATGTCTGTCATACTAAAAGTTAATTTAAAGGTGAACAAACCCTTTAAAGGAGAAACAAACCCTTAATAGAAAAAAGCCTAGCTGCATCCCAGGCAAATGGCACTAACTCTTTACTTAAACCCTCCGTGCAGACTGTGTCTAGCGGAGTTCACGGCAGCCATCTTCAGCCAGTTCGGTAGTCTTCGGGAATGAGACCGGCACTTTGACAATTTAGTGCGCTTTGGTACATGCGCAGTTGTCGCAAGACAGAAAATGACTCCCAACTGCGCCGCTTCACCAGTTTCATTCTGAAGATTACCAAAGAGAAGAAGATGGCTGCCGTGAACTTGGCTTGACAGAATCTGCACGGAGGGGTAAGTAAAGAGTTAGGTACATTTACCTGGGCAGGCAGCTAGAATGGGGGGGTTGAGGGAGGGGGGTCTATGAAGGGTAGGGGGGTAGGGTTTATTTCTCCTTTAAGTAGACTTGATGGGCCAAAGCACTAGAGGGTGAAGTATTCCATATTTTCTCCCCTGTTTTGTGTGTATGTATCCATCCTCATTTTCCTTTTTTAATTATTTCATTATTTTTTTCTATTTCACTTTTCCTCAGTTTCTTTTCCCTATTTCTTAGTTTTTTGGGTTTTTTTGGAGAAATTCAACGAAGAGGGCACTTCAGAGCAAATCATTGTATATAGGTATAACGATGATCATCTGGCAACTGGAGTGGGGTGAAATGGAGTGTACACTAGTGATGTGCGGGTCGGCCCGAAACCAATGGGTTCGGGCTGACTCCTGCTCCAAATTTTCGAGTTGCGGGTGGGTTCGGGTCAAGCTATTCTCCTGCTCTCCCCACCTACGACTTAGCACTTCTGGCACCTAAATTTATAGACTCCAGCCTGCCCCTTTTGTGATGTCACTGCAGCAAGAGTCGGCGCAAGTCTTTAAATAGGGGGGCAATAGCAGGCCGGGACGGATGCGGATTGGGAGGGGGCACATACCTCCCAACATTTTGGAAGTAAAAAGAGGGACAAAAAAATTTTCCGCACGTAGCGCAGCAATTTTTTGACCATGCCCCTTTCTGTGGCCACACACCCTAATTACCATGTTCGGTTTACAAAATTTGGCAGGTTATGAAAGTTTGAAAATATTTCTCCTTATCTAAACTGTGTTTTTGTGTCTCAAAATTGTTACAAGGTATCTTATTTGCACCTGTTAGGAGTTCTGGGCTCTGCTAAAAGCCAATTAAGTGAGAAACTTTGTTTATTTTTCTGGCTGTTCAGTGCAGAGAAAAGAGGGACTTTCCAGTACAAATGAGGGACTGTGGGTTGAGCTGTCAAAAGAGGGACTCTCCCTCCGAAAAAGGGACAGTTGGGAGGTATGGGGGCAGGTTAGGGTCAGGGGCAGGTAGAGAATTTCTTGACCCGCACATCATTAATGTACACAGTAACACACCAATTCATTTATTAGGTGATCTAGAAGTATTTGTATGAAGGTGAACATCCCCTCTTACAATATATTTAGTCAAGGGGGTTTTCTTAAAATTTAAAAATTAAGAAAACCAGTCAAAGTTCTATAGTTATGTTATTTGTATGTTCATGTGATTGCAATGGTAAATGTTTAATATATTTTTGGTCAATGACATTTCAAATTGTGGAATGAGAGTACAAACCCAAATGTAATTAAATATAAGAATGCCCCACACTACCTACAGGCCTTGTTGTTGATGTACCTATGTACCTATGTACACATCTCAACAAGGAGCCACTCTAGAACCTACTCTAGCCACACCAGATGTCAACCAGTGTTATTCCCCTGATCAGTGCAGAAACTGTTGGCACCAGATAGCTGAAAATAAAATTCAGCTGCATTTTGAATTACTGTTAACCATTTACCTTCTTCTACTTCACCTTTTTTTCAATGTATTTATTTTTCTTTTACATTGTATAAAGCAATCATTCTAGCTGAACTAGAACCTTATTCTTATTCTCAAGATCAATGTAATATTTTCTTTGACAAATGCAGATTTTTTTATGTTTGCAGGATTTCCAATAAAACCACCAACTACCATAGTTACAGATATTTGGAATAGTCACTCATTGATCCAATTACAGGAATATTGTAATTGGTTTGTTGGCAATTAGTTAATGTGCTGGCACAGGGATATTATACTGACCAATTGTACATTTTTGAAAGCAAAAGTATTTCTGTATGGCTCTGTATAAGTTTTGTTCCATGTGTAAGAGAGATATGTTCTTCACACGATAATTAATAAAACCAAGCTTATTAAAATTTTCAGGGTTATGTCCTTACTATGGACACGGGCCAAAATTTATATCCATTGATTGGTTTTGTGGTAATCATAATAAGATGTAAGAGAGAGTTCTTAAAGCAAAATTTCAGTTAAAATTTAAACTAGTTAAATAGTCTGTGCAAAATAAAAAACATATTTTCAATATAGTTAGTTAGCCAAAAATGTAATCTATAATAGCTGGAGTGAATCGATATCTATCTATGGATAACTATATTGAATATTTTATTATTTTATTTTGCACAGCCCATCCTTTTACCCAGTTTTATTTTTATACTGAACTGTCCCTTTAAATTAGTGTTTATTCATTGGGGGATTTTTCTTTCATGTGCGTAATTTTCTAAAAAAAAACAAAAGCTTGCCACTAAAACCAGGTGAATTTTTGTAATTCTGTATAAAAAAAAAATGAAAAATGAAAAACATCCTGCAAAAGGAAAAAAATGCAAATTGCAAGAAGATTTGGGTAAGATTAAGATCCCTCACATTTTGTTAAAATAGTTACCATGATCCATGTGCAATAAATAATAAATCTGCCCCCTATATCATAGTAGATTGCAGCTGCAAATTGAATTTAAATATGCAAATCGCTATCCCTTTAGAATATTCAGTGCTTATTTATTTCTTAACATTAATTGAATTGTGAAGTGAATGTAATGAGGTTTTTTTTTTCATTTTATGCTTGATTCAGGCTGTGGATATTTTCCTTTTTTTGCCAATACAAGTTCAACTTTTTAAATATTTGATAAGTAACATTATTTTGTATTAAATACAGACCTGTTTTGAAACTTTATCAGAATTCTTCTATATACTCCATTAACTGGGGCAACACTGCCATTGAGCTGAATATCATATTTGGTCATCGGGTGTATATTGTATAACGAGCTGTAAAGGTGAAGGTGCAAGGGCTATGGATCCTCAAAATGAAATAATGCTCTTCTGTTTAATTATTGTAATTATGCAGGCATCAGTGTTATACATTTTGGGCCATATAGTTGAAATGTACCATTCCCTAATAATTTGAGTGTAATAAACAGTTGGAAAGAATGCAAGATCCTTACCTTACAGTGCTGAGTGAACATAGCCAGAACACAGCCTGTCACTACCATCAGCATTAGTAAAGTCATACAGTCATACGACTTACAGTAAAGTATGGTAGTTCAAAGTTCACTGATCATCCTGAACAAGTGAATTTATTTTGTAACTTTTATTTATCAGATGTTTTCTGCTTGTCATTTATTAATACTGATGATGGTTACCTTGAGAATTGAGAATGCAAACCAGCATAAATGTCGTTTGAACCTAATTAATAATGTGTTAATTATGTATATATGTAGTATGTTGAAACTCCTATACTGTGATATTCTTTTCATTGACAGGAAATTGCATCAAAGTTATTATAATTAATTAATTATAAGGCCTCATTTGTGAAGATGAATGCAGAAAAATTATGGGAAAATGGTTATTTGTTTTTTTATTTTTGCACGCTGTTTTCTGTCTGCAGTGGCTGTAGGTTTCTGCGCTCTGACTCAGACCAGAGGCACAGCCATTGAATGCAGCTCTGACTGTGTTGGTCAGTGCAGGATCCAAGAGAGGCAGGCGGGCGTAGGCACGTAAATGTCACTTCAGCCTCCCCTTACCTGCCCCTACCTTGTGCATCTTTCATAGCAAAGCGCAGTGTGCAGGAGGCGAGCAAGTACTCCTAGAACAAACCCCACAGGGTCAAAAATAATGCATATGAATTTGTTCCCCAATCAACCTATCCTATATTGGTCTGTCCAAAGTTTTCCCAAGTAGGGTTGGAGATACTTGTGAACGTTGCCATTTTCCAGTCCATGTAAAGAAAATTACGGAAAGTGATAGGATTTTCTAGGTACCATGTCAAAGAAAGTATTTTCTAGGCTACTGTCATCTTTCTTAATACTATATACTGTTTGGAGATACATTTTAAGCTTATAATTACCTTGTTTACACTGCAAACAAGCACTTCATGATGGAACTGCTTTCAGTTGAACTATTGTTTCTCCAATCAATGTAACTGAAGTCGTTGCAGTGGGACTTTGATTTTTACTATTGAGTGCTCATATGTACGAAGGAGGGAGCAGTTCTCTTACACTCCCATTGTTCTGTTGATAGGGTGCTGGGGGGGAGGGGGCAGTAAAGAGTGACTGAAATTTATCATAGCACAAGTGACATGACTGGGGCACAGATATATTCTTATGGATGATGTAACCCTTTTCGTTATTGTGTCTGGTTCCACTACAGAGTTAAGGCCCCGCCAGACCTGCAGACTTTCACAATTATAACATAGGACTCTGGAGAACCAAGGTGTTGATTCAGTGATTCATTTTATTCATACAGTGCACGACATGTTTCGAGCCAACTAGCTCTTCCTCAGGTGACTGGGGGCACCTGGGATGCTAACTGTCTAGCCCCATGTCAGATTTCAAAAATGAATATTAATAAAAATCTGTTTGCACTTTTGTCAAATGGATTACAGTGCAGAATTCTGCTGAATCAGCACTATCAACTAATGTGCTTTGAAAAAAAACAAAAACATGTTTTCCCATTATAGAATCTGTTTAGGAAACCTTTACGCTGCAGCAGCTGCACAGTGTAAATCAACACTGGCCTCTACTTTGTAGATCTCTGAGAAATTGAATTCTGCTACAAACTGTCGATGAGAAATGAGAAGCACTGCCACCATCTGAATATCACCCCTTATATTCTCAGCTCAAGTTGTTCATTTGCTTTAAACCATAGATGGGAAAGCCTGTCCTACTGCCACACAAACCTATCTGAACAGGTGGAACAGTATATGGGCAGGTAATTCTGGCAGATCCATGCAGCTGCTGATGGGTCAAGATTCATAACCTACACGTTCACAGTAAAAGTTTCTATGAATACATCTCATAACTATAATTTTACGCTGCTGTAGTCTGGGTTTGTAAATCCATTGTCTCCTGTTGTCCTCTGGGCTGCAGAAAAATGTCTTTGCATTTTGGAGCAAATATGCAGCCCAGTATGCCAGAGCTGGACGCCAGAATTGCAAATACCTCTAACGCCACCAATGATTTCCCACTGGAACTGAGGTAGGCTGGGATAAAGGATATCCAGACCATGAAAAAAACAAGCATGCTAAAGGTGATCTGTTTTGCCTCGTTATAGGTATCTGGTAACTTCCAAGACAGGAAAGCAACAAAGAAGCTTATACTAGCTAAGAGCCATAAGTAGCCAAAGATGCAATAACATACAATGGCCGAGCCTTCATTGCACTCAAGTATGATCTGTTTGCTGCCTGACTGTATATTGTAGTATGGGAATGGAGGAGCAAATATTAGCCAAAAGAAACAGATAAGAAATTGAATGATAGAAAAAACAATTATGACAAAATGTGGGCTGTAAGCCCCAGTCCAGTATTGCTTGTGCTCATGTGTCCTGGTGGAATTGAATGCTAAGACAACAGTCAGTGTTTTTGCAAGAAGAGATGATACTGTTACTGCGTACGTAACTCCAAACACAGTCTGTCTCATGAAACAATTCCACTGTTCTGGTGGCCCAATGAAAGTCAGGCAGCCAAGGAATGATAACATTAGGCTAAAGAGAAGGATAAAGCTGAGGTTTCTGTTGTTAGCCTTTACAGTTGGATTATCTCGATGTTTAATAAATACACCAAGAACACCAGCAGTCATTAGAAAAAAAACTACTGAAGTGACAGCTAAAAAGATTCCAACAGGATCTTGGTAAGAGAGAAACGTTACGACTTTTGGGACACATTCTGTTCTCTTCTTATTCGGCCATTGGTCCTCTGGACATCTGATACAAAAGTAAGAATCTGAAAAAAAATTAAGATCGTATACGTTGTTTGAACATGACATATTGGCTTTTCATGTTTATGACAGAATATAAAATTGACCTGTGGATGAAACACAATAGTGAAGGTAGAACACCGAATGGAGTCATAACAAGACTGCCATTTTTTACTGGAAAAACCAGCTGTGATCCAGTGGAATCACTGGGGTTCTGTCAAATTCCAAAGAAATCATAGATGTAGCCATGTCAGACAGGCCAAATAAGGGCAAAAAGCCTGATCATGGTGCTGTTTCTATGGTCATTTACATTGGTCATGTGAGTTTGCTGTGATTGCAAAATATGTCTGCAGCACCAGTATTCCATTTAGCTTTATCATCATCCATGAGTGTGCACTGAATCTTTGCACAAATGTGATTCATTTCTATTAGCATTATTTAATGACACTCACATGCTTATATAACTGTTATGAGCAGTGGCAACAGGGCTCAGCCTGAAGGCTAATAAGGGTGAGATTTAGGCAGCATGCCTATTTGCTCTTCTAGATGCACCTGAAATGCCAGCTTCAATCAAGATGAGATTTGGGCTGAAAACGTATTTACTGTTTAAGTTATTGGTGCACCAAGCTTGGTACAGCAATGTGTCTAACCTTGTTTTTAGCTAAAAGGGATCCTGAAGAAAGACTGAACCACCCAAGGGGGCTTGAACTAAAAAAAAGTCTGACAACCGCTGCCTAATATGTTTATGGATCTCCTAAGTGATTTCAAAAAAACATATATTTTACAAAGGGATGTTAAAACATTCTAGCTTTGTTGATGACACACCCATCTGAATTTGAATGTCTTACCAACTGTCATGCTTGCATGGCCTTCAGAACATGGGATGCAGTCATAGCAGCATATATGTTGTCCCTCAGGAAAAGATTTTCTCATTCCAGGTTCACAGCTCTCACTGCATGATGATCTTGGTGTCTGGTTTAGGGACAAAACATTTCTCTGTATGTATTTTGATTAACATATGTTTGTTTTTGTTTGGAATGGCAATATCCCATAAAGGAACATCATAATAAAAGAGCAGAAGGATCCTTAATTAAACAGAGAAACTGATAAGTTATTTCCTGTTACTTATGACTGAATACCCAAACAGCATATCTCTGTGAGCTGCCTGTTCTCTGCTTGTTTTGTATTGTGTCTTGCCAGCTTCTAGTATAGAGCACTATCTGTGCATATATGTTGCTGCACAGAGGTGTATTTATAATACAGGTATAATACAGGTTTATCTCAGTGCCAGCAGCAGATTTTAAAGTTACAGTGCTATATATGTAATACTGCTGTAATAATATATACATACATATGTTTGTCTATTAATTCAATGCCAATTGATTTGAAAGGGTGGTTCACCTTTAATTTAACTTTTAATATCCTATTCATGTTGCAACTTTGCAGTTGGTCTTCATTTTAGTTTTTTTATTGTTTCATAATTATTTGCTTTCCTCCTCTACATCTTTTCAGCTTTCAAATGATGGTCACTGACCCCAGCAGCCAAAAAAAAAAGATTATTGCTATGTGAGCTTACAATTGTATGACTATTGTTACTTTTTATTACTTATCTTTCTATTCAGGTCCTCTCCTATTCATATTCCAGTCTCTTATTCAAATCAATGCAAAGTTGCTACGGTAAATTGGACCCTTGCAACCAGATTGCTGAGACTGCAAACTGGAGAGCTGCTGAATAAAAAGTGAAATAACTCAAAAATCACAACAAATGCAAATTGTCTCAGAATATCACTCTACATCAAACTAAAACTTAGTTTGAGGGTGATCAAGCTCTCTAATGCTTTGGTAGAGATGACAATTGTACCATTAAGCCAATATTTAACCAATATTGATATATAGAGTTAAATATCAAGTCAAACATGTTCTATAATTCTTTTAGTATATACAGTATGGTGCAACGTACATAGTTTGTAGCCATTTTATAGATGGATTTATAGTATTGATAGAAGTATAGGAATATTCTGAGAAAGGAAAAACCTGCGAAAAATTCCATCTTACCCCACTAAAATGGCTGTCCCAGGTAATTGCCTGGTGATTGATGCTTAACTTCCCTCTGAATGATGTATCATGGGAAACGTTTCCAACCAGCTCAGTTTTTATCATTCCATTGGGCAAGTACACCAAATTATAAATATCATAACTGCTTTGTATTTCGTTCATTTGAAAATATTTCCTTTCTCCAAGAGTGTTAATAAAATGAATCCTTTTCAAGTAACGGTGCATCTACAAGGAACAGAATTATGCCTCTTATTTAATTATTGCACACGTAACTGTTCAGCCTTACAATACACAAATTGACACAGTTTGGCAGTTTGTAGTACAAGCAGGTTAAAAACGATGGTTTTATTGCTGGCAATATTAGATTTTGTTATCAATAAAATATGATCTTAAGAAATCTCAGAAATGTAGTTATAAAGTGGCAAAAAGCACCTCTGGTAGTCTGAGAGTGTTTCCCTTACTATGACTATTTTTATTTATTTCCACTCTTTATTCAAAGTTTCAGAAATAAAGATGCATAAAATGAACAGCACCAGGTTTCAGGTATGCAAGTCCAGTACAAGTCTAGTAGCTGTGGAAATGGCCACAAGAAGTTTTTTCAGACCTTGTGAAGCCATTCCAATGAAATGTGCTACCTTTGGGGATGCACCAAATCCACTATTTTGGATCCGGCCGAATCCTTGGCGAAAGATTTGGCCAAATACGAAACAAATCCGAATCCTAATTTGCATATGCAAATTAAGGATGGGAAGGGGATAACATTTTTTAATTGCTTGTTTAGTGACAAAAAGTCACACAATTTCCCATCCCACCCTCAATTTGCATATGCAAATTAGGATTCGGTTCAGCAGGGCAGAAGGATTTGGCAGAATCCGAATCCTTCTGAACCGAATCCTGGATTCAGTGCATCCCTAGCCACTGTTACATATACTTTGCACATTTATTACTGCAAGAATAGGTAAATAATACTACTGGAATATAGGAAATAATGCTGCACGGCTATACACTTCTTCTGAGCATCTTGCCTATTAAACTGTTGGGCCTATAAACAGCTAATGTCTTCTCAAGGCATATGGGAATTGTTCCCACCACTTCCAAAGGGAAGTAGAGTTTTTCCTTTATCCCTCTGTCCTTCTTTTTCTGTATTGTTTAATCAATAATTGTTTTCGTTTTCTCAAACGCTCTGTCAATGAAAATGTCCTAGGCCCATCAGTAACAGGGAGGATAGGGAAAAAATTTTTTGCACGCTTAGGGGCACATTTACTAAACTCGAGTGAAGGATTTGAAGTAAAAAAAAACTTTGAATTTTTTTTTGGCTACTTCGACCTTCAACTATGACTTTGAATCGAATGATTCAAACTAAAAATCGTTAGACTATTCGATAGTTGAAGTACTGTCTCTTTAAAAAAAACTTCGACTACCTACTTCGCCAACTAAAACCTACCGAATTGCATTGTAGCCTATGGAGAACTTCCCCATCAATTTTCTACGTTTTTTTTAATCGAAGAAAAATCGTTTGATCAATCGATTAAAATCCTTCGATCGATTTTTCCTTCGATCATTCGTTCGAAGTATTTGCGCAAATCCTTCGACTTTGATGTTCGAAGTCGAAGGATTTTACTTCGATAGTCAAATATCGAGGTTTAATTAACCCTCGATATTCGACCGTTAGTAAATGTGCCCCTTAATCTAATGAAACACTATTAGAAAGTTGCATTTGGTACAAAAAATATTTTATCAATTTTTTAGCAAATATTTGAAATGGCTTAATAACATTTTAATTTTCACAACTCGAATGTTTGCATATTTATGAAAAACCCGAATGTAAAAACTCAAATTGATTTTTGAATTTTCAAGCAAAAACCACAATAAAAAACCCAAAAATCTTAAAGGCAAAAAACATCTTTATCTGGTTCAAGGGACCTATGCCATCGACTTTTACATGACATCGACATGTTTTATCTGTAGCATTTTTAGATGTGGGCTCTTAGCAACTTCGGGTCACACAAAACACAACTTGACCTTTTATAAATAACCCCCTTAATGTATTAAAATCATACCCACAGAGTATCTAGTAGTATTACAATCCACATACACTTAGGCAACATGCCCAATTGTTGATGCCCGAGGCCTAAGGGATTGTAAACAAGTAGCTCAGGATGTTGTCTTACCTTCAAAGGTATTCTATTTACATGTATGTCTGCAATGGTTTGGTTAGTTGTCTGTATTTTTCTAAATTCCTTTTGTAGATACATATTATGTAATGAGTGGGCCACAGAATACACAGCATTGTACACATTGTAAGCCATGCCATAAAATTTTAAGTTACAGTTTGAGTCTGAGATTTCTGTCTCATTTTTTGCACCTTGGCAGTTCTGATCCTTTCCATTAAATGGGCAAAGGGTACAAAGCTCATCCCACCAAGTAACCGGAAACCAATTACTGTCTACCTCTTTGAGGAAGGTTAAAAATGCTGGTATTTCTCTTTTTCTTATGATAAAATGCAAAGATCCATTGTTTACTGTCCTTCTCGTATTGTAGACTTGATAAAAACTAGAGTCTGCGGTGCTGATCCAGACCTTACTAGGTATGCTGTAGAGATTCATATTGTAAACAAGATGAAAAAAGTAATTTTTGTAACCATATACAAGTATCACAGTAGCTGTTGATCTTTCAATAAGTGTCTTTAGTCTCGTCTGCATCCATGGTATACTGTAATAATCAATATCAGGCATAGTTACTATAAATTCAACACAGCCTCCATACATCATTATCATTCTCTTAATGATTTCAAGGGACAAGTTGCTTCTTTCATCTGAAGTAGCTATAATACCTATCCAAGTCCAGTCAAAATAGGTCAGTAGCTCCATTATTCCAGAATAAAGAGTATATTCATTTGGTACCATTCGGTACAAATATGGGAATATCTGTGTGTCACTGTGAAAGAGACTTTGTGATGCAAAACTGACCTGTAAGTAGACGTGCATTAACAAAAATGTATATAAATAGTAATGATATGGTTTGGTTTTTATATTTTATTAATTAACAGTAAAACCTTTTTGGAAACAGAGCAGCCTTTTTAGTTTGTCACCTGGTCATCTGATCCAAAAAGGTATTTACAAGGTAATGTTACAATTGGGCCTCAAACCAGTAAGCCCACAAGCCAATTCAAACCACTATTAACGATTGATGGAAAGTCCCAAGGAAGCTTTTGCTGTTTCTAGAACATCCCTATATTATTTGGTTTTAAGATACAAGACAGTATCAGTGCCTACAGGCATGTGACCTATTTTGCATTTGGAAATAACATTTGTTGGGTAAATTCCCAGACTTTGCTCGAACAATTTACAGTATATTTTTATATACCTTTAACTCTGTGACTCAGAGTTGGACTGGGGGGCCCGGGAGCCACTGTGGGTGCTGTCCCAGGGCCCCCCTCCGCCCCCCCAGCGCGCTGGGCTGCGATGGCGCGACACGCAGCGTGTGGGCGTTGGTGTTTGCTGTTCATGCTGGAAGTGCTGAGTGCAAGAAGGGAATAAGTGCAAATAACTGACTGCCTTGTGCTCTGAGAGTATCTGACTGAGACAAACAGCTTTTTATTTTCTCTGTTTAGGGAAACTGGTAGATACATTTAATGCATTTATTTTCTTTTTGTGTTTTATCCTTGGTTTCTAAGGGGAACATTTTTTAAAAAGTTAATAAGGGGTTGTTTTTTAACTGCTGGTAGTAAACAGCATTTCGTTTTCTCTTTTCCTCTGTCTGCTAATTAAGGGGAGGAGTTAATCAGGTAAATTCTGATCAGGCTTGTGTTCTGTGGTTTGAAACCTTTAACTCTGTGACTTCAAAGCGAGCGTGGGAGCTGCTAAGCAAGTGTTGCTTGTGAATTAAGTGTTAAACAGAGTTAAAAACCAAAAAGGTGTTTAAAACCAAAAAGGCATTGTGAAGAATTGCACTTGGGAGACTGTAAGTACCTTGTGTAAATATGAATGCAAGTGGGTTTGCTGTATTACTCAGTGTGTGTCTTGTCACATGTATGTGGTGTTGGAGCAGCAGTTCCATGCAGTATTTACATATGTCGGTGAGTTTTCATCTTGGAATATGAACTGCGGACGCGGGGGAGGAAAGGAGGCTTGCAGAGCAACCACTGGCGCGGTCTAGTGGAGTGGGGGGAGGAGATGGGGCAATGGAGACTAATGAGGGAGGAAGGTTTGTGACAGTCAGGAGGGGAAGTAGGGGACAGAAGGATAGGGGGGCTGATCCACAGCTTTGTCCAAAACAACAAATTCTTCATTTTGGCTGACGATGCTGGGGAGGAAAGCTCTGAACTGGCATGTATGGAGAAGGCTGATTTTCAGAGCACCCTGGGAGGCAGTGGCTCTAATACCGGTGGTGGGGGGAGTGCAAGGAAGGAAAGGCAGGTTCTAGTTATAGGGGATTCAATTATTAGAAAGGTGGATAGGGTAATCTGCCGTAAGGACCCTTCATGACGAACAGTCTGCTGCTTGCCTGGTGCTAGGGTTTGGCATGTGGTGGAACGAGTGGACAGATTATTGGGAGGAGCTGGGGAAGACCCTAAAGTCTTGGTACAAATAGGTACCAATGACCAAGTTAGAGTTGGTGGTGAAGTCCTCAATTTAAAAAAAACTAGGTGTAAAGTTGAGGGATATTACCTGTGCCATAAGCAACGCTAAGAAGACATGAGGGAGCTTAAGGAGATTAATGCATGGCTGAGAGATTGGTGTAGGGAGGAGGGTTTTGGGTTTTTGGAGAACTGGGCTGATTTCTCAGTCGGCTACAGGCTCTTTGCTAGGGATGGACTGCCCCTCAATGATGATGGTGCAGCTGTTTTGGGGAGAAGATGGCTACACGGTTGGAGGAGATTTTAAACTAGGCGTGTGGGGGGGGTCAGTAAAAGATTCAGTGGAAGACAGTTTAGATGACATTGTGGGCAAAGGAAGGGAAAATGGGGAGGAGATTTTGCTGGGGGTACTGTTAAGGATAGGGAGGACCACATGTCATTTGTTCAATATGGTACCAGTATTAAATGTATGTTTGCAAATGCAAGGAGTCTGACTGATAAAATGGGAGAGCTGGAGGTGCTGGTGCAGGAGGGAAAATATGATGTGATTGGTGTGGCCAAAAAATGGCTGAATGAGTCACATGACTGGACAGTATATATCAGCGGCAATACTTTGTTTTGGAGGGACATTACATTGTAATGGCTGTTACATGGGCCGGAACTAAGGGTTGGCAGAAAAGGCACATACCTAGGGTACAAGGATGGGGGGGCATTAGGCACATACCTCTTGCCTGCATACCTCTAGTCCAGGCCCTCGAGTCCCTATAGTACTGTTCCCCAATGCTCCCCTGTCATCATCATGATTGTGAGCATGCATGCTGACGCTGGGGTCAGTGAGGTTGCTGGCAGAATTGCCTAGGGCACCCGGCTGGCCTGGCCCAGCCCTGGCTGCTACTAAATAAATATTAAACCATTGCATTTTAGCAATTCTCACTTCAGCTTTACTTGTGTTCTGCATCCCAACAGGTTTAAAATGCTTTGTAGGGTTCCAGTCTTAGAAAAGGTGGCCAATTGCAGGAAAACTTTAAGTTTGAAAGCTACTAAATTCTTAAAGCTTGCTTTTACCTGAGTGTATTTATAAGTGTTAAATAGATCTGCAATCGCAACTGAAGAAGATGGGGTCAGTCCTTCAATAACCGCTGCTACAACAGTCGATGGATCACAGTTGTAGTTAGGCACGATATCGCCCTTTCCAGTTAAGATTTGTAAAACATTTTGAACAGAGGTACGAGCATTGGTATGAAATATATTATATCCTAATGTGATGTTGGGCAAGATTTGTGGGTTGTTGTTTATTTCATCAACTGCAAATACAAATGCTAATAAGTTGTAAATGTCTTCCGGGAACCCACTGAAATAATGAGAAACAAGGAATTTCATTAATACAACTAGATTTTATAGTTATACATTTAAATATATGATTATGCTCTAATATTGGGAAAGGTAGAATTACTAGTTTGATTTAATTAGCCTTTATAAGTGTGATCAGTAGCTTTTAGGGAAAGAATGAGCTAGCTCTAAACTCTACTGAAATTAGTTCTAACCCTTTTGCTTGACCTGAATAAAGAATGGGGCAAAATATTTTTCCCTAAAGAAAGGAAAACTAAAAAAAAAGGACATTAGAGATTAAGAGTGATATAATGCATACTACTAAGGCCTAGTGCATACTAGAACCGCTTACAAATGTATCCACCACTTTGCATTCATTGCATTTTTCACCAACCATTGGGCAGCAGGTGGGAGATTTTGACAGCTGTTTGAACCTCCCTCCTGCCAAGTTCCCAATGGAAGCGATGGACCAGAAGAAGCAGAGCAGAGGAATCTGTCAGCAGCAGGTTGGTGAGAGCAGTGTGGGAGGGCATTTTTTGAGTTGTGGGGGCAAACAAGAGGGGGCCTAGGGGCACCATGTATTTAAATTTGGCCCTGCTTTGTGGTTATAGTACAAAACTTTTCTAAACATAAAAATACTATCATTAAAGAAAAAAACTACTTTTGACTTAGTACAATGAACAATGAACATGAAACACTTTTAAGTTCTGCAGTTAAAGGGATACTTTGCCTTGAAATTAATCTTTAGTTTGAAGTCATATTCTAAGTCTGTTTTTAGAAATACTGATATATTTTGTATTATAACATTGTCGTTGAATGCTATTTATCATTTTGCCATTGAAGTATTTGCCCAATGCTTTTACATTACCTATCTGACCCTCTATGAGGGGCTGCCTATTTGTGCAACAGTAGTCCGTTAGCATTAGAAACTTTGACATGTTGAGAAGGAACAATCTGGTTGGCAGAACAGTCAGGTTTAGGAACCTTAAAGGAGAATTCAACCCTTTACCAAAAAAACCCTACCCCCACCCCACGTAGACCCGCTCCCTCCTCCCCCCAACCTAGCTTCCCCCCCCCCCAGGAAAATGCCCATAACTTTTTACTTAGCCCTCGTGCAGATTGAGGGATCGCAGTTTACCGCAGCCATCTTCCGGATCTTCGTGTCTTCTTCTGGCGCTGTGGCAATTTCTGTCCCATTCTCCGTCTGGAGAAGGCTGGAGGAGGGAGAGAGGTCTATGTGGGGTAGGGGTTGTTTTTGGTAAAAGATTGAATTCTCCTTTAACTTGCAGACTTATCAGCGAAAAACGATCAACAAGAACCTATAGGTTAATTTACATTCATATTTCTGAATCAGTTGTACAGGCTGATACATTAGATAACTTTAAGAAGGGGTTGGATGACTTTTTAGCAAGTGAGGGAATACAGGGTTATGGAAGATAGCTCATAGTACAAGTTGATCCAGGGACTGGTCCGATTGGCATCTTGAAGTCAGGAATTTTTTTCCCCCTGATGAAAATTGGAGAGGCTTCAGGAGGAGTTGTTTTGCCTTCCTCTGGATAAACTAGCAGTTAGGCAGGTGATATATAGACTTAAAATGCTGAACTTGATGGATGTGTGTCTTTTCTCAACCTAACTTACTATGTAACTTACTATGTTACTATGTATTTTATTTAAAGAGTGATTTTTAAGGGTCAGTATATTTTTAAGGCTTCCCCTTTCAAATACTGTAGCATTGAGCCAGCAGTTTAAAAGTCGGTATGGAAGATCAGCAGGGGGAGGATCTGAAAAGATAGCTAAACATTTAAGAATAAGAACAACAGCACTCTCATCACTGTGTTTGTTGGTTGACAACTTGATAACATATTTTTCAGCAGACGGAAAATAGGCAGAACCGTACTGGGCACATTTACTCGAGTGATGGATTCAAAGTAATAAAACTTCGAATTTCAAAGGTTTTTTTGGGTACTTCGACTATCGAATAGGCTACTTCGACCTTCGACTTCGATTCTAATGATTCGAACTAAAATTCGTTCGACTATTCGACCATTTGATAGTCGAAGTACTGTCTCTTTAAAAAAAAAACTTCGACTACCTATTTCGCCACTTTAAACCTACCGAGCTACAATGTTAGCCTATGGGGACTTTCCCCATAAGTTTTCTAAGCTTTTTTTTTGATCTAGGAAAAATCGTTCGATCGATCGATTAATATCCTTCGATCGTTCGATCATAGGATTTGCGGTAAATCCTTCGACTTCGATATTTAAAGTCGAAGGATTTTTCTTCGAGGGTCAAATTCGAGGGTTTATTAACCCTCGATATTTGACCCTTAGGAAATGTCTAATCATAAAAGAAACAATACAAAAAAACCCCACCATTTTTAAATTCACACCAACCTGAAAATATTAAGAATGCCTCCAATGATCACATCACCATCCATTCTTATGTGCCTTTGTAGAAGAGGTGTCCCCATTTTGTACTGAGGTGGTGAAAATTGCCAGACGCCATCACATAATAGCAGCAAGATAAAGTTGTTCCTAAGTAGACCTCCCGTGATTTGGAGTTGATGTGTCTTCATAACATGCATGCTGGTATCTGGTGAATGTATTCCACTTACAAATAAGGAAAACTATATACAGAATATAATCAACTTAGTATCCTCATTTTAAGCCGTTTAAACAGAATCCAAAGTGTGCCCTGGTAAACAATTCTTTGCTTGTTCTGTTTTTAAACATGATAAACCTTTGCCAAAGCTGATGCAACATATACCAGGTGTGTTATGTCTCAGTTTCTCCTTACAGTGCATGTGCGAGAACTGTTGTTGTTGTTGTACTCCACACAGTGTTTCCATTCACGTTTCAACACAAATGTTTTCATCATTTATTTTAAGATATGACCATCATAAAATCCAAAGTTGACAAGCTCATGTGTATGTTGAAAGAGTTTGAGCTTTAATTATGACAGTTGTTTTAAAAATGGCAAAAAAGAGGGTATTTGTTGTCTTTGTTTGTTTTATTTTTCAGTGGTAAAATTACAGGATTAAAAGCAGCAGCTGCAAATTGCAGTGCAAACTAGTCAGTTGAGAAGTTCCTTAACATCAGTTCTGAATCAGTATTCTGTAACATTTTTATATCTCTTTTATTTTTCAAAAGCATACGCATGAACAAATAATAAAGCAATCATTATTTTCAGTACAAATATCTTCAAGGGAAAAGGAATATTAGTATGGGATAACATTGAAATTGAATTGTCTGCACCAGTACTACTTTCTAGTATATTTGGTATCATATGCATTACTACAGCCTTTCTCTTATGATTGTATAAATATATTCCATGGAGCCCAGATTTGTATGTGTTTATCCACCTTGTCTGCCAATAAAGCTGTTAAATACAACAGATTCTGTGTCTGGGCAATTTTTACGACTACGGCTTGAGTGTCTATAGTCTTTTGCAACCAGTGTTTCGCTAAGTTGGTTCTTGCTGCAGCTAAGATTTGCCCCATTAATGTAGTTCTTTGGTTGGGTGGGCCAAAAGAGCCATGATGGCCTCAGGGACAATACGTGTATTAAAAACCTTTTCAAGTAATTGAAAAACCTCTTCCCAATACAACACTGCTATAGGACATGTCCACCAGATATGCATATAATCCCCAATCTCTGTACATCCCCTAAAGCAAGAATTAGGAGTAGAAGGATCATATTTATGTTTCCTGACTGGTGTAAGGTACCAGCGCATCAGGACTTTATATGTAGACTTTTTGATAGCAGTATTAGGTGATATTTTAGAGATAGAGTTCCAGATTAGGTTCCATTCTTGCTGAGATATGGAACGCCCTAAATCTTTTTCCCAATCCACCATATATTTAAGGGGCTCTCCGACATTTGCCGATACCAAATATTTATACAGTAAGCAGATAGTACCTTTCCTTTTCCCAGCCTGCCCAGAACATGTTTCTAATAAAGTTGGTGTTTTAGTTTTAAAGCAAGGATCTATAGATTTAATGAAATGAAGTAATTGTGAATATCGATAGGTTTCCTTCTCTGGCATGGATTTAGCAAACTGCAAATACTGTATTGATTTGATTCCCATGGATAATAACATGTCTTGTATTCTATTAATGCCATTTGCTTTCCACCATTGAAATGCAGGAGTAGCATAGCTAGGAATAAAAACTGGGTTATTATGTAATGGAATGAGAGTACTATAAGTCTCTGCTAACTGGAATGTCCGCAGACTGTCATGCCACGTTCTAATAGTACGATTCAGCACAGATCCTGTTACTGGGATGGACTTAATTTGTGTCTTCCATCCATAAATAAAATGTCAGGTCCGTGGGATGTGCCAACATCATCTCTAACTGAACCCATCGATTCTCATGTGGTGGCAAATGCCATTGTGTGGTCTGGGAGATCCTCGCATCTTTATAATACAACAACAGATTAGGTAATCCCAGTCCCCCGTCTATGGGAAGTCTATACATAGTTCGCTTGTTTATGCGTGGTGGTTTATGGGCCCAGATCAATTTATTAATTTTGTTTTGAAGGTAATTAATATCCTTTCTTTTAATCGTCACTGGCAACCTGCGAAATCGATATATGATTCTGGGTACTAGGGTCATTTTAACTGAGTGAATTCTCCCAAACCACGATATAGCGTATCAAGACCACTCCTCAAGATCCTTAAGTAATTTCTTAATTAATTTGGGGTAATTATGTTTATAAAGTGACGCATACACCGTCGTAATATTAACCCCTAAGTAATCAATGAAGGAATGTCGCCAAATAAATGGGAAGATGAGTTCCAAGAGTTTAATCACATGTTTGGGGGTGTTTAAAGGTAATGCCTGGGATTTAGAAATATTCATTGTTAGGCCGGATATGCAAGCAAATTTGTCTAATAATACAAACAAGTTTGGAAGAGAAGTTTGAGGTTTAGTAATTGTAAGACAAATATCGTCAAAAGGCTCACTTTAAATTCTGTACCTTTAATTCGAGCTATATTCTGGTCCTGCCTAATTAGCTGGGCTAGAAGCTCTACTGCCAGTGCACATATTAGTGGGGAAAGAGGACAACCTTGGCGCGTACCTCGTAAAATCGGAAAAGTGGGAGAAAGGAGTCCCATACATTTGATTTTCGCAGTGGGAGTTGAATAGAGAACTCTTATCATGTCAATAAAATTACCCTTGATGCCAAATAATCGAAAAACGTTATAAATATGTGACCAATACATCGAATCGAAGGCCTTTTTTAGATCCAGTAGTAAGATTATGCTTTGTAAGGCCTGTGAGTTAACATAATCTATTGTGCTAATGAGTCTCCTAATATTATCCGAGGTCTGTCTCTGCAGAATAAAACTGGACTGGTCTGGATGAACTAACTTTGGCATATAATTATTAAATCGATTAGCCATTACTGTAGCCAATAATCTCATGTCGACATTGATTATAGAAATGGGCCTATAGTTTTGTGGGTCAGTATGATCTTTATTAGGTTTAGGTAGCAAACAAATCGTAGCTTCTAGCATTTCAGATGGAATAGAGTGGCCCTCCAGTATTTAATTGAAGACCGCAGTCAAATGAGGTATAAGTAACGTAGCGAATTTTTTATAATATGCTAGAGGAAACCCATCAGGTCCAGGACTTGATTTGGCTTTCATGTGTTTGATAGCCCACTCTACTTCATCTGTTGTGATTTCTGCATTTAAGGTTTCCAATTCTTGTTGATTTAATTTAGGGAGATCTAAAATAGCCAAAAAAGCTTCTGAATCTATTTTATGCTTTGCCATATAATTTGCTGTAAAAGTCATGAAATATTTGTAAGATCTCCTGAGGAATAGAAGATAACTGACCCTGACTATTTCGCATTGCAGTGATCCTCGGTAACTGCGAATAATTGTTCAATTTTCTAGCAAGCAATGTGTCTGGTTTATCCCTATCAATAAAAAGTTTTTGCTTGGTCCACCGAATAGTTTTGTCAGCCTCCTCCATCAAATGTTTAGTAAGAACTGATTGGGTAGCTTGTAACTTTTTAGTAACATATGGATTAGGGTTCTGTTTATCCAGACTTTCCAGACGATTCAACTCAGCTGTAAGGTCCGTGACAGTTTGTTGACGGGTCCTTTTCTGTATGGACCCAAGTTTTATAAAGGAACCTCTAATGGTTGCTTTACGAGCCACCCATATAATACCCATTGACAGAGCTGGGTCCAAATTATTTAGGAAATAGTTTTCTAGGTCATTAGCCTTGTTGTCTTTGATAATTGGGTTAGATAACGGTGCTTCGTTTAAGCGCCAGTTGATTCTAGGGCCTAAAGGAGGTCGTTATACCATAGTTACCTCTATTGCTGTGTGGTCCGACCATGTAATCGGATGTATAACCGCATCTGTGATTTGTGAGAGTGTTTGAATTGGGGTGAATAAATAGTCTATGCGGGAATAAACCTGGTGTGGGTAAGAAAAGAAGGTATAATTCCTGGTAGAGGGGTGTAAAGAGCGCCAGGCATCTACAAGAGCTAAGGATTTAAGGGATTAAGTGAATGTTGCTGGGGGTTTATGAGTATACAGTCTAGACGAAGGAGTTTTGTCCAAAGTGGAAGACATTACCATATTAAAATCTCCCATCAATATAGTAGTACCCTGAGTAAGCTGGCTCATTCGAGTGAAAAGGGAATGAAAAAAGGCTTTTTGACCTTCAGAGGCAGCGTAGACATTAACCAGCGTATATAATTTTTCTAATAATGTACCCTGCAATATAATATATTGGCTATTAGGATCCTTAATGACTTTAGTTGTCTGAAACCCTAAAGCTGATCTTATATAAAAAGCAACCCCTCTACGGAAAGTGGTATAGTAAACTTGAGAATATTGTTTATGCAAGTATGGAAACGGAGAACCGTCTGCAAGGTGTGTTTCCTGAAGTGCAATAATGTCAGCCTTAAGATTACGGTAATACTTAGCTGCTATAGACCTTTTGGTTTGGAGAATTTAGTCCTCTAATATTATGAGAAATTATAGTCAATTCCGCCATTTTATCTGTAAAAGAAGAACTATAGAAATATGGATAACACCTTGCATTGGGTTTCTACATGTTATACATTGAAAACCAAAATAATAGCCATATATGCATCCATTCAAATTCAAAATATAGAAATAGTGAGACATTTCGTACAACCACTTTGATCATAGAACACAATGAGAAAGCAACCTCACAAAATAATCTAAAACAAAACAGCAAGAAGAGAACATACCATCTGACCCAAATGAGATATGGAGTTTCGTAGTACTGGGAGAACATCACTAGTAAAAATAAGTGTTAGTATAGCAAAATTTTCATTTACAAAAACAAATGAATCTGAAAAGAAATTTGTCTGTCCGAACTCGGACAGATAGCCTCAATCTTGTGAGGCATGGGAATACAGCTGTGGATCACGAGCCTCCGGGGCTAACAAGCCCTGCAAAGTTGTAGAACCAAAACAGGTAAGTGGGGATAGTCAACTCTTAGGTGATTTCATGACAATAGAATTAGGCTTAGTCATCGTAGACCATTGAGGTTTAAGACGTGGAGACAATCGGCTTGGGGACTTTTGTGTCTCATCAACATTTTGGAGACCTAACTTGGCTAAAAGCAATGACCCATCAGACGGCTTAGTAATAGAGCAAGTTTGTCCTTTATATTGAGCCGACAGGCGGAATGGAAATCCCCACCTGTATCTCACTCCGGCCTGACGCTATATAGCCGTAACTTGGCGAAGTTCCCTTCGTTTTTGTAGTGTGATCAGACCAAGATCTTGAAATATGGAAATCGTTGAACCATCCAATGTAATTGCACCATGATCTCTAGCAGAGCGGAGTAGGTCTTCTTTAGTCTCAAAATAATGCAAGCAAGCTAAAATGTCTCTTGGAGGTTCCTCCGAAAGAGGTTTGGGGCGTAATGCCCGATGTGCTCGATCCATGAGTAGAAGGTCCGAATTATACTCTGGTAGAAGTTTAGAAAATAAGATGGAGAAAACTTCCTGAACATCTGTATAAGATTCTGGAACGTTGCGTATGCGGAAGGGGTTTTTTACAGTGAGAGCTGTGAAGATGTGGAATTCTCTCCCTGAATCAGTTGTACAGGCTGATACATTAGATAGCTTTAAGAAGGGTTGGATGGCTTTTTAGCAAGTAAGGGAATACAGGGTTATGGGAAATAGCTCATAGTACAAGTTGATCCAGGGACTAGTCCGATTGCCATTTTGGAGTCAGGAAGGAATTTTTCCCCCTCTAAGGCAAATTGGAGAGGCTTCAGATGGGTTTTTTGCCTTCCTCTGGATCAACTGGCAGATAGGTAGTTAATAAAAAAAAAAAAGGTTGAACTCGATGGACATGTGTCTTTTTTCAACCTTACTTACTATGTTACTATGTTACTATGTTACATTACTACTCCAAGAGCGATTTTCTAAATCCTCAATGTGCAATTCCATAGATTCTATAGTGTGGTGCAGAGCAAGGATGTCAGATTTTAAAGAGCCTTGTTCCATTATCAAGGCATCATGGTCAGCTTCCAAATCATTAACCCTTGTGCCAATAGAAGTAATTTCCTTTGTTAAATCAGTAACAGTCTTTTGTAATTCAGTTTGAAGAAAGGACTGCATCTTCAAAAAGAGAGCATCAAGTCCCTCAGATAAATCCGTTTTTATTAGGCAATGGGCATGGTTCTGTGTAGCTGGCTGCGAAGCCTCTCCTGATTGGGAAGATTCCATTGGGGAAGAATTGGTGTCTCCTTGCTGCCTCGTTTCCTTTTTCACATACAGTATGAAGTCCTTCTGGGTATGTTTAGTACGTCACCCAGTCAATGTAGTATAGATATTATGTCACTCAATAAACTGCTTTATAGCTGTTGTACCTGTCGAATAGAATGCTGATGGGCGCAGCCTACGGGGTTACATGCCCCACATACTATGCCCCATTACTGAACTTGAAATGGGGGGTGGTATAGTAAGTCTTGAGGGAAAGATGGGGGCTCCAAAGATACATGTACTTACTGGTAGTCTTGCAGTAAGTGGCAAATTTCCCCTTTAATTTTGTCAATCCTCATGTAGGATCACCCAGCTTTTATGTATCAAATTTCTGGGTCACGTCGAAAGTGTAGAGTAATTTTATAAAAGGGAATGCCTTTGTACTTGTAGAATGTAAGGCCACGAAGTGGTCAGTGATGGAATCTGCTGACCAGGTGCTGCATAGTACAATGGCACCCCTGTAACAAAAATTGTATACATTATTTAAGCCTCATTTCACATACAAGCCTTTCTAGCAAAATATATAGAGAAGCATCCATGGGACAGTTAAGCAATACATGTATGGGACCTTTTTTCCAAAATGCTCGGGACCTGGGGTTTTCCAGATTTTTTCATAATTTGGATCTCCATACATCAAGGCGGTTATTTACTAAACCTTGAATTTTTTTCTGGTCACGGTATTTTTGGGCAAAAACTCAAAGAACCTAAAAATTTTCAAGATTTATTACACACCGAAGCTGAAAAATGTTCTAATCCTAAAATCTGCCGTCTCAAACCTGTCGAGGTCATGTAGAAGTCAATGGCAGATGTCCCTTTCACATTTTGAAGATATTGTGATCTGTGCTGGGTTTTCTACAATAATTCGGGCGGCAAATATAAAAAATAAATTTGTACGATTCAAGTTTTTGCTTGATTTTTTTTGATAAAATCGTGGATGGGAGTTTGGTCGAGTTTGGTTTAATAAAAAGATAAATTCGAGTCTACTAAAAGATCATTTAACCATTAAATAAATCCAATTGGATTGTTTTGTCTGCAAAAAGGATTAACTATATATTTGGGATTAAGTGCAAGGTGCTGTTTTATTATTACAGAGAAAAAGGAAATAATTTTAAAAAATTAGAATTATTTGATTAAAATTAATTCTATGGGAGACGGCCATTCCGTAATTCTCAATAATGGGTTTCCGAAAAATGGATCCCATACCTGTATAATCACACATAAGAATACACAATGTGACGGAGAGGCAGCAGCCTAATTTTTTAACTGAATCATAACATTTCGAGTTTTATAATTGCAGAAACGATTTTTTATATATATATTTCAATGTGGTGATTTACTGGACGCTTGTAAGTAGTCTGTGCATTTTTTTTAACTTCTAAATAGATATACTACACTATATTGGCTTTTATCCTCTCTTATGGTGACCCGGGTGATCCATATGTGAAGCTGAAGGGGAGATCCTGGCATTGGATATTTATGAGCTTGGTCTTTTATTTGTTCTGGTGAGTACGGTCACTGTGTGATCAGTGTATGGAGATTAATTTCATCTTTTAAAAGGGGCGCTGAACTATAAGCACGTTGGTCACTTTATATATGTTGGTTGAACTATTATGTGGAAGCGGTGTTGCTATTTACAGTTTTACACAGAGATAGTATGAAGAACAATTAGAATGCAATATTTTAATGCTCTCTGAAAAGGTATTAGTAACCAGTGACATGTCAAGTGCAAGAAGTCCATGCCTTGCTATATATGCAAGACAGATACTCAAGTGAGACTGACTTGGGCAACAAAATACCATCATTAAAAAAACAATAAAGTTTTAATTCCCTCAATATATGTGTTGACATATTTAGAGTTGGATTTATCATTATTTAAAGTAGTCTCTACCTTGGACAAAATGTCAACAATCTCTTACTTATCTGCTCCCACAGCTATTTTTTAGCATGATGATACCCACAGGAGCTATGGCCTAGTAACTAAGGGCACATATTCTCACATGACTCTGAATATAGATAGTAAATACAGGCAGATAGTCTGCCAAGATCAGCCTATATATTTTCACAAATTAAGTACAAAATTACCGGTTTGGGATGCATTTTCCGGAAACCCATTATCCAGAAAGCTCCTGAATACGGGAAGCTAGTCTGCCTTTAGCAGATTTAAAGTATGGCAATTCAAATTACGGAAAGATCTCTTATCTGGAAAACCCCAGGTCCTAACCATTTTGAATAACTGGTCGCATACCTGCATAATGGATTAGAAATAATAAGAATTCTATAAGGACAGATAGATGTTTTAATATTTGTTTATTGAAATAATTTCCAAGTAACATACTACATTATATATTCATTCTGAATTTATAATTTCAGTATTCACATAACATATTTTATTTTATATACTTTTTTTTTTTAAAATGTAAATCAATTATTATTGTACATTATATCTGTCCATCTGTGGTGGCATTCACACACCTTCACCAGTAACATGCAAAACTTTCAGCTTTCAAAACAGATTGCCTTTCCCCAGTGCCAAATTGTGCAAAATATTACAGAGACCTTCCCTAATTAATTGGACATATAGGGGCAGATTTATCAAGGGTCAGATTTCAAAGTAATGGGAGTTTTTTGAACTCCCATAACTTTGAAATTCGAATAAAAAATGACCAACCGAAATTTATTTAACAAAAAAATCTGCATGTGAATAGGCTGTTTTCAAATCGTTCGAATCTAAGTTTAACCACATTCGTCCGAATTCGAATTGAAGGATTTGCCCCAAAAAACTTTTCGAAAATTTCCACCAAATGACTCCAAATAGGTTCTAGAAGATCCCCCATAGACTAAAACAGCAATTCGCAGGTTTTAGATGGCAAATGGTCAAAGTTGAAGTTTTAAAGAGACAGAAAATGACAAATTTCAATATTCGATTAGTCGAATGTTTTTCAAATTCGAATCTAATTTTGGCCTATTCGATAGTAGAAGTACGCGAAAATAGCTCGAAATTCTAATTTTTTTACTTTGAATTTTCAATTTGACACTATGGGGCAGATTTATCAAGGGTCGAATTTCGAAGTTAATTAAAATAATTCTAATATCGAATTCGAACTTTTTTTCAGCGAATTTGGACATTGAATGATCGAAGTAAAATCGAACGATTAAATCCTTCGATTCGAATGATTCGAACTATTTTATTGTACGATTGAATGATTTTTACTTCAAAAACTTAGAAAAATGCTGTAGAAGGTCCCCATAGGCTAACATAGCAGTAAGCAAGTAACAGTACTTCAATTATCGAATGGTCGAATATTCGAACTATTTTTACTTCGAATCGAAGTCGAAGTAAATTCGAAGTTGTAGTATCCTATTCGATGGTCGAAGTATCCAAAAATGACTTTGAATTTCGAATTTTTTGAAAATTCCCTCGAATTCACTTTGACCCTTGATAAATCTGTCCCTATATCTGCCCCATAATATTTGTGAATATCATTTTCACATATTTTGATAGTAAAAAGTAAAATATAACATCAATCAAATAAATCTAGCAATTTTAACTGTATTAGACATGACATGCAAGCAGGATACTCCTTTGCACTTTCTCCGCAGTTTTCTTGCGTGAAAAGTGATGCTTCAACAATCTTTCCAATAATGTTTATGCTATAAAGACCTACTTGTATAGCCGCACTGTTGTAGTAACACCCACAATTGTTTTTCATTGTTACACATAGTTATAGTAGTAGAATCCACAGCAGTCCAAAAGCTAAAATTTTACTTCTTACGCCTTCTGAAATCTAAACCCCCTTGTTAATTAATTGCATTGACACTTTATTTGACAGCAGATCCTCTTACCATATTCTTTTTCATGTTTTGCTCAGGCTTTATTAAGATGATATAACATTTAGGGACAAACATACATGCCAATAATCCAGAGCTAGATGCAAGGATAGCAAATACCTCCACTGCCACCGTTGATGTGCCTTTGGCACTGTGGGAGGTAAGAATAAAAAAGATCCAAACACTAAAGAAAACCAACATACTAAAAGTGATCAGCTTGGCATCGTTAAAAGTGTCGGGTAATTTCCTAGCAAGAAAAGCTGCAACAAAACACACAGAAGCCAATAGACACAGATATCCAAGTATTGTATAAAAGGCAGTCACTGATCCTTCATTGCACTTAACTATGATTATTCCGGGTTCAGAATCCTTGTTATAGTATGAGTAAGGGGGTGATATAACCAACCATAGGAGGCAGATACACACTTGAATGGCTGAACAAGTCATGACAATGTATTTGGGAATTTTAGCACCAACCCATTTTCTTAAATTGTTTCCTGGTTTGGTCGCATTAAACGCCACCACAACAATAAATGTTTTGCCCAGAAGGGATGAAACAGAAATTGTAAAGGTTATTCCAAAAATAGCTTGCTGTAAGAAGCAAGTCAGTTGCTCTGGGCGGCCTATGAAGATCAGACAGCAGAGGAAGGAGCACATTAGTGATATCAGTACAAGGTAGCTGAGATCCCGGTTATTTGCTTTGACAATTGGGGTGTTCTGATACTTCATAAATATTCCCAAGACCCAGGCAGAGGTAAAGAAACATACTATTGCTATAACTGTCAGAGTAATTCCTATTGGGTCACTATGAGACAGGAATGTTATGTCCATCAGGCTGCAGGATGTCTTCTGTTTATTGGGCCACTGGTTTTCTGGACATTTTGTACACACATCCACATCTATAAAATGAACGTTATAATATTATATTGGATGAATATATAAATAAAACAAGGACATACGGCTATGTTTACACTTATAGATTTGACTTCAAAAATGTCTCATCTTCTGCAACATTGAATCACCTTGGTCTCACCAAATAACTAGAGGAGTCACAAATACATCCCACCCCCAAACAGCTCTTATGTTTCATCTGTGTATAAGGTATCCATTTACTAAAATGCAAATAATTTCAACCATTAGTGCTGTGAATTTAGATTGGTAGTTGTAATTGGTAAGTTTTTTCTTAAAGGGCACATATTACAGCCAAAATCAAACACATATTTACAATCTGACCAGTAGAAGCTACACGTTTAATCAAACTACGTTTATAGTTTTTTGAAAATCCCTTACTTTGTCAAATAGGTTCTTTCACTCAGGAAGGCCATACTGTGACTATAACAGAGACTATTAGAAGCAAATTTCAGGAGCATGCTCAGATTGTAGCACTGCCTTGAGTATTCTACCCATAATGCATTGTAAACTCCTCCACTAGAAGTATCAGGAGATTTCCCTATCTTGTCCCCTGCTGGTGATGTTATTATGCAAATGAAGGGCACACACTAATGTCCAGAAGGAGTCAGCACTACTGAACAGCAGCTAACACAGAGGTTTGGCTGATTTAAAAATAGCTTAGAAGGGTTTCAAGAACTACTGGCTGGGAAGGTATAGGTAGGAGGAGCCAGTGAAATCCAAGATGCCTGCCTCAGCTAGAACTGCAGTGGATATAGGGGAGATCTTGCAGAAGGAAAAGTGTATAGTGTATTTACTTAGTAAATGATTTTAGTTATGATTGTGTGATACTCTTAAAGGACTGTGTTATACTCTTAAAAGAAAAAAAAAGGATAACTCATTAGAAGGGGGTCCTAATTGTTAGGTACTCTTTGCAAAAAAAGTACCAGCCTGGGGTAAAAGAATGGGCTGCATCATTTCACCATTTTTTTCCTCTTAGAGGTAGTCTTTACTCTACTTTAAACCAATTTAATATATTACAAGTGCATCCAGCCCATGCCTGTGCAAGGACTAACCAACCAGTAGGCTAGCATTTTCAGTGTTATGCTACGATGGTTTAGTAAACCATATGAAATAGCTTACATGGTATTATTTTCTGAAAAAGCTACGATCAAAGAAAGCATTAAAAAATCATAGTTAGAGAAGTTATTGTGATAAAGTACACCAGCAGAAACATGATCTGGTGACTTTATTAACAAGAGATCTTTTACAAACTTTTATTGCAGTACTAAGTGCTGAGTAGGTTGATCTGTAGAAACATTTTAATCAGTCATTTCTGAGCTCATGGCTCCCCATGCTAATCAATGGGTAGGATTCATTCCAAAGCAATCTGCATGTTTTTTAACCAAGAAAAAATGTGTGATAACTCTCACAAGCATCGTTGTTTAGTATATATGACATTTATTGACAAATAAACAATAGTCCCATGCAGGTGTCATCCGTTTAAAGAAATAGCGAGAACACTACCTGCTTTTTAGGAAATACACTTGCTGTTTCAGGAATGAAATTTTATATTGTAGAGTGGATTATTTGCATTGTAAACAGTGTAATTTAGAAATAAAAACTATGAACACATAAAAATCATGACAGAATCCCTTTAAACTTTTAGTATGTTATAGAATGGCCAGTTTTAAACAACTTTTCAATTGGTCTTCATTATTTATTTTTTTATAGTTTTGTAATTATTTTTCTTATGACTCTTTCCAGCTTTCAAATGGGGGTCACTGACAAAAAAACAAATGCTCAGTAAGGCTACACATTTGTTGTTACTGGTACTTTTTTATTGCTCATCTTTCAATTCAGGCCCTCTTCTATTCATATTCTGTCTCTTATGCAAATCAGTGCATGGTTGCTAGGGTAAATTGGTCCATAGCAACCAGATTGGTGAAATTGCCAACTAAAGAGCTGCTGAATAAAAAGCTAAATAACTCAAAAACCACAAATAATAAAAAATGAAAAACAACTGCAAATTGTCTCAGAATATCACTCCCTACATCATACTAAAAGTTAATTCAAAGGTGAACAACCCCTTTTAACAAGACTATGCAGGCAGCCTGCTTGTTTATGTAGAAGGGATTCATAAGAACAGTGAGTGGGCTGCTTTCATTGATATTTACAAAAATGCCATGTTCCAAGAATTCTAGCAGATATTAGCTTCTACAGATGTTTTTTTAATGTACGCTTCAACTTACGATGTCTGTTTAAAAAGAAAAGAAAGAAATATGACCAATGAAAAAAGTAATGGTATCCTTTTAAATAATCATTGTAAATAACTGTTACCTGGTGTGTGTAATGGACTAACTTGCTACAATAGTAGTAGTTGTAAAAAAATTACCTGTCTCATTGGAAAACTCCCCTTCTGGGCATGGCAAGCAATCATAGCAACAAGCTGGTTTCCCCTCCCAGACTGATTTTCTCTTTCCCGGTGGGCACTTTTCACTGCACACAGATCTTGGAGTCTACTTGAAGAAACATCGACAGCTGTAAAGTTATATTTTGAATTTACCTATAATTATGGTATTTTACATATGGTGGCCTTTAAAAAACAAAGTAGGGATGCTGCATTTCTATAATATCAAGCTACTAGACCAAACCACAGATAAATAGTTTGTGTTTTTTCATAACATTTTTCCATTAAATAAGTTTGTCTTATTTTGTTTTTTTCAGCATATTCTAAATCCCTTTAAATTAATTAGTATAAACCTATGTTAGAATACAGTTCTGGCATCTTATTTTTCTTTATAGTAAATGACCAGTGGCAGACCAAAAGACGAAATTGCATTCTGCCATTAGGTTGCTCATGCCATCCAACCTTGTTGTTACATACACCCCACTTACATACAACTCACACTTACAAACAGAGGCTATTACAGTAACATACTACGGTTTGACTTTTATTAGCACTTCGCTTTAATAAACCACCTGCCCCAAACCCCTCTGGTGTGTGTTGTCTACTGCAGAGCACAGAAAGTTAAAAATAAATATTGTGTTAAGACAAATATCTGTCTAAGTTGCATTTAATAAGTAAATGTATATGTTTCAACTTACATACAAATTCAACTTAAGAACAAACCTACAATACTGTCTGTATTCCCCAAATCACATGGGAACAGCATTGGGAAATCAAGTACTGATATGGGATCCGTTATCCGGAAACCCGTTATCAAGGAAGCTCTGAATTACGGAATGGTCTTCTCCCATAGACTCCATTTTATACAAATAATCCACATTTTTGAAAATGATTTCCTTTTTCTCTGTAATAATACAACAGTAGTTTGTACTTGATCCCAACTAAGATATAATTAATCCTTATTGGAAGCAAAACCAGCCTATTGGGTGTATTTAAATGATTTTCTAGTAGACTTAAGGTATGAAGATCCAAATTATTCATTATCCAGGAAAAATCCAGGTCCCAAGCATTCTGGATACCAGGTCATGTACCTGTATTAGCAAAATACAATTTGCAGCAATACATTGTACCCTTCTACATTGTATAAATTGTATGTGGTTTAATCTTAGAGGATATGAATCATATGGAGCAAGTGCAGATTACGTTTTCAGAGAGTCAAAATAATAGCACATTCTCTATGTGGGATATGATGACTGCAGAACAATGATGCTGATACAAGCAAAGAACTTTTACTTTTGCCCAGTGGCAGCGATTCACAATGTATTTAAATTGTAACACATAAAACTAACCTGTGAAAAATAATTTTCCCAAATAATTGCTTTCTCATTAACAGCCATTTGTTTTCCTGGGGGTGCGTCGGAATAAAAACTTCCAACATTTTCTGATAGGATTGTCCTGTTAGGTAAGTAGACCACGTTATAAATATCATATCTGCTAGATATTTCATCATTGTTAAAATAAATTTGTTGACCCATTGTGTTTGTAAAATTGACTTTTTTCAGGAAACGGTGTAACTAAAAGACAAGCAAGAATAAGGTTTAGTCAGAATATACATATGAATTATTTTAATTTTGTTGGAGGAAAATGTAGAAATAAAATGTCATGATTCTCAGTGTACAATATTTCAAATCGAATTTGATCTTACTTTGATTCGAACGATCGAATACAGCCTATTCACCCGCTAAAAAAAAAAGACTTTGATTATTTTAATAAATTCGGTTGGTCTGTTTTATTCGAATTTCAAATATATGGGAATTAAAAACAAACTCCCATTACTTCGAAATTTAACCCTTGATAAATCTGCCCCTTAAGGCATTACTTCGAAATTCGACCCTTGATTCAACCCTTGACAAAAATAGCTTGAAATTCGAATTTTTTTACTTCGAATTTTCACTTCGAGCCTTGATAAATCTGACCCTTAGATATCATTATTATCTGCCACCTGACTTTCACATCAACCAATGGGATCTGAGCCCTTTCCAGCCCTCCCCCAAACATGGTCGCCATGTTTGGAAGTAATTTTGCCATTGACTCAAAGTTTTCCTACAGTTTTAAGAAATTTGCAGTGAAGTGAAATGCTGCAAGTTTACTCATCACTACTTTTCTGCTGTAAAAGTATGTAAATACAAATTAGTATAAAATAAGCTACAATTTGGCTTGTGTGTGCCCAACATTAATGGACTGTTCCAAATGCGGGGAGGTACTTGAAACATAACTGATAAATGAATCTTGTGAAGACGCAACCCTATCACAGTACTTTGTAAAGGTTTCTCTATCTTGACCCTGAAAACTTGGTTATGTCACAGGTTGCTCATACAGCCTTTTTACAAAATTTGGCACATTTCTGGGGTTTTAAGGGTTCAGGTTTTATGTGTTTTTTACAGTTTTGCTAATGAAGGTGAATTTCCCCTTAAGATGCAAGTCAGAGTTTATCTGAAATAGCTACAATTGTTTCAAATTAAACTGTTACAAATTTATCTAAGTGCACCTGCCATTCTGGGCTCTCTGCCAAAAGCCTCAGTTTTAGAAACTTTGTATCTCTTTCTGGCAGTTCAGAGCAGGAGATCAAAGAGAAAATCGGGACATTCCAGGACTGCATGTTGAGCTGTCAAAATCGTGACTGTCCCATGAAAAATGGGACAGTTGGGAGGTATGCTAGCGCTTAACTGTGAAGTGTACAGAAAACCTTGTGTTCTCCTACATAATTCAGCACTTGCAGTAGAAGCCATTCATGATATTGCACACAACTCATTAAAAGTACACACAAAAAAGAAATTAGTTGAGTTTATGGCCTACAAAAGCTGCTGTAGAGTCAGTTTCCCAGTCCACTCCAGAGTTTATGATAAGGATGCTAATTTAGAGAGAGCTAGAAAGAATATACATACCTGGAAGATCATCTTAGAAATTATATCTCAAAATGTCTCTCTTCCAAAATGATTCATGGGAAAGTAATGTAACTTAAAGAATAAGACAACCAGCACCTTCTATTTTGCAGAACAAATAATTGTAACATTCTAGCAGGATATCAGAACTTGGTCCTGTATGGCTATCCCTTGACATATCATTATCATCATTATTAGTAGCAGAAGTAACATATTGTTAAATTTAGAATATTTATGTATAGAAAAAAATAATCCCAAATGGAACATTTCTCACACAGCATCTTCATTATTAAAGAAATATTTATTGCAAGAGTAATTACCCATGGAACTCTGATTTTGCCCATTATTCATTGTTGCCACTACCATCTAACTGTAAGGCACATTATTAAATCTAAATTAGTAACCAAATTGGCTGGATTGAACAAGCTCAAATAGACCATTAGTTGCTCACGTTGTTTGATCTCGTTAAAGAGATAAAGAAACAACTGATGCACTTGGTAATTTAAAAAAGGTAAAATTCACAACTTAAATCACCAATATGACAATTGTTTATGTTGCCATAAACAGTAGCTAATGTGCAGTTCATATAAGGGCAATGACACAGGGCATTTTCGAAGACAGCATTATGATAGTTAGTCTCAAGCACAAACAGCCTCTCTATAATTAGAGAGCTTTGTCTTCACATATTTTTAGGGGGTTATTTACTAAACTCTGAATGCCAAAAACCAGAAAGATTTGAATTTTTTGTGGGGGGAAAAAATCACAAAAAAATGTATTATACCCCGAGGATGGAAAAAGTCAGAATTCCGAAAATCCAGCATCTCAGACCTGCTGAGGTTGCATATAAATAAATGGGAGAAGTCCCAAAGATTCTTTAATCTGCGCTGAGTTTTGTGCAATAATCTGAAGTTGGGGTGGGGTTTTCGGGCAAAAATCCAAAAAAAATTTTTCAAGAGAAATTCCAAAAAAGTCCTAAAATTCGTATTTTTTCCCACAAATAAAATTTTCGGAAAGTGTATTAATAAATAAGATGAAAAAATCAGAATTAGGTCAGACTTTTTTCAGAAAATATTGAGATAAATACGGACTTTGATAAATAACCCCCTTGGTGTAAATTATTCTGAAGGATAAACATTTCAACTTACCACCCAAGGTTGCAAATCCTGTAATTTGAGTTTTCTGGAGTCATTTAATCTTTCCTTCAGTGTCTGTTGATACATATCATGCAAAGCATGTGCCACTATATACACAGCATTGTATGCACTATAGCTCATGGCTGCGAATCTGAGATTGCAATGTGAATACTCAATTACCCTCCCGCTTTCCACCCCTGTGCAGTTCCGTTTCCTTGGATTAAATGGGCATCGGTTTTCACATAATTCATCCCACCAAGTAGTGAATGTCTTTCCACTAGGAAATCGACTGGGATTAACTTCATGGATAAATTTAATGTAATCTGGAATTTCCTTTTTATGCATGTTTAAATACAGAGAGCCATTTACATATGTTCCATTTACTATATTTAACATTCGGAAGCTAGATTCTGCAGTATGAATCCAGACTTTTCCTGGAATGCTGGTAATATGAACACCTTGTTCCAGATAGTAAACATAGTTCTTAGACCCATAGACAAGTATGGCTTTTGCTGTGGCATTGTTAATGGTGTTTGTAATGTCCATGATCCTTTCTGAACTGTAGTCGTTAATAGATGGCACAACTTTAATAAATTCAATGCATCCCCCATTTCCCTCAAACATCTTTTTAATTTCCTTGATGGCATTTATACTGCTGTCATCGTCTGGGCATATAATTCCTATCCAGGTCCAGCCGAAATGATTCAGTAATGCTATTATTGCAGCATAAAGGGTCTTCTCACTTGGCACAGCACGGTAGAAATTGGGGAACTGCACTTTATCACCCTGAAGTGGATCCTGAGATATGAAACTGATCTACAGGAAAATAACACTGTTTTGTAGTTGACTTTAATACCCAAGGTGCACTTAAATAAAGTAAAAGCAACTACTGCCCTTGCTCAAGGTGCCTGTATGTACTCTGGAAACCTGCTTTATTGGATGCTGGTTATAATTCAGGGGCACAATATCAATGTGATTCAAGAAGGTAAGCATCTACACGTATACCAACAAATTCTTATCATGCTTAAAGGAACAGTAACTTGCAAAAATGGAAGTATTTTAAAGTATTGAAAATATAATGTAGTGTTGCCCTGCACTGGTAAAACTGATCTGTTTGCTTCAGAAACACTACTATAGTTCATATAAACAAGCTGCTTTATGTAGCCATGGTGGAAACTGAAAAGAGGCTATATGGCACAGGTAAAAGGACCAGTAACATCAAAAAAAAAAAAAAAACACCAAGACTAATTAAACTTTAAAATCGCACAGCCTTTATTAAGAAATAACTTACCGAAACTCTGCTTGCCTTCCTCATCAGAAAAGGCCACGGCGAAGATCCATCATGCAGCATTCGATTTCTCCTCCCTGGCTATCTCCTATAAGGAAGACAGGGAAGATAAATCGAGCGCCGCACAATGGATCGCCTTTTCTGAAGAGGACTGCAGAGTTTCAGTAATTTATTTCTTAATAAAGGCTGTGCGATTTTAAAGTTTAATTAGTCTTGGTGGGTTTTTTTTGTGGCATACTAGCGAACTTTTTTTTAAAAAAATGTTGATGTTACTGGTCCTTTAAATAGTGGATAACAGATAACACCATTATGTTCTACAGAGCTTATCTGCTGTGTAACCTGAGCCTTTTCTCCTTTGAATGGCTGCCCCCATTGCTACACAGCAGATTATTTTTTATAAACAATAGTAGTGTTTCTGAAGCAAACAGAAGTTTTACCAGTGCAGGGCAACATTGCATTAAATTATTACTTTAAAACACTTAAAAATGTTATGTTACTGTTCCTTACAGATTGTTTAATATCTGCAAAGTTTGTTTTTTAAATAACAATTTATCTTTTTTTCTATTAAAATAAATGGTAATTTGTAAAGAAGTTTGTAAACTGATTGATTGTAAATATCTCATATTGTTGGAGAATAAAAACATAATAATTTCTGTGAAATCTGTTAATTCTGTATCTCACAACTATCTATCTATTATATATATATTATCCATCTATCTATCTATCTGACTGTCTGTCTGTCTGTCTGTCTATCGTCTAATCTAATGTAGCTATCACTAATCTCTCTCTCTTGCTCTTTTTATTTATCCTTATATATTCTAGACATTTCATAATATAATGTAATAATATGATTTTAACAGTAAGATAAGGAAATAAGATAAGAAAAATAAGATAACATAAAGTGAGATAGGAAATAATATGACACAAAAATGTGTTCACCTTTAAATTAACTTTTAGTATGATGTAGAGGTTTATATTCTATGTTGATTTGCCATTGTTCTTCACTTTTTATTTGCAGTTTTAAAATAATCTAGCTTTTGTTCAGCAGCTCTCCGGGTTTAAATTTTCGTCAGCTTATCTGGTTGCTAGGGTCCAACTTACCATAGCAACCAGGCAGTGCTTTGAATGAGAGATGGAAATTTAGATAGTGCTTGACCAGAAAGATCAGTAATACAAAAAAAATAACTATAAAATTGGAGCCTCACTGAGCAATTGACTATGGGCTGCTGGGGTCAGTGACCCCCAATTAAAAACTTGAAAGAGTCAGAAGAAGAAGAAGGCAAATGATAAAAAAATAGAAAATGAAGACCATCTGAAAAAAATTGGTCATTCTATAACATACTAAAAGTAACTTTAAGCTAAAAAATTGCAGCTAGTATATTTTGGTACTAAGATTTTTGATAGCATATTTATCTACTTCACATTTTCTGCATAACAGTATGTTTCTCATAGTGCTTTGAGGTACCATACTTGCATCTTATTATTAAGCCTATCATTCAGGGTCCATGATGTACAGGCCTTTGGTTTAGGGGGACACAGAACCCTGGCATAGTTAAAGGCTCTGACATTAGTTCAATTAATAGTCTTGTTTTTATTGGGAAGAATCAATGGTTTATTGAGCGTAACAGTTGATCCTCTTTGCTAATTTTAAGGGACCTTTCTCTGAAGTACTTACCTGTGGATGGTTGTACATTCCAAATATATTAGAATACTGAATAGAAAATGAAGAGGCCATCCCATCAACGACAGCAGCTAAAACACCATATTTATCACAGTTATAATTTGGAAACTGCTTTGTGTTTCCTGAATAGATGCGAACAGCACCTTGGATCGTTCTAAAGAGATCAACGTAAGAGTCATATACATTGTACCCCAAAGTCACATTGGGAAGTAGATTGGGGTTACGGTTGATTTCATCCACAGCAAATACTATGCTAAGAAAGTTATAAAAGTCCTCAAGAAGCATACTGTAAAAAGAAAAATGTTGTTGCAGGTTAAATATTTTCAATAAATGCTGATTCTTAATAGAACTTAAACCCATAAATAACATTTTGCAATGGAATCTTAAATGGAGGAGACTTGATTACTGCAACAGGAAAATAATTTGCAATTACGATTTGAAAGTAGCTTTCAAGTAATTGCATATCTGTAATAAATTAATACTGGATGGGTGCTTGGAGCTGCTTTCATTTTACAAAGTCTTATATTTGCTTTTGCAATTATAAAAAGCTTGAAAATACAAAAGATTGGGTCAATGCAATACTGTTAATTTGTACAATTTATTTATATTTTTTTGCCATCACGAAGCAATAGACAAAAAGTAAAAGTTAAAATGGTATATGTATATTTTTTTCCATCCCTGGAAAATTTTGTTTCAGATATAAAAAATAAAGGAAATTATTTAAGAAAATTTGTCAAAAGATATTTGAATGTTCTTATTACATTTGTCAAGTAGTCATGGTTTAAAAAAGTCTTCACTTTATATTTTGCCTGAACCGATATGGCACTTTATATGAACTGAGGATGGCACTTTATTTTTATAGTGCAGAAGTTTTTAGGCTACAGTAATCAACCCATTTTAGAAAGTTTTTCTGTTGTGTACTTATATAGAGAATTTCATCCAACTTGCTGCATACCGAATAAGTCTGTTTTCTGCACATGGCCATTTTTTAAATGAGATTTTAGCTGAGCAATATATCATTGCAACTCCCAAAACACTTGACAGAAGGAAAGCCTGTAAGAGTTTTCTTGTTTTGCCGCTGGCGAATAAATTCATAAAGTGCAGCGAAAATTTTGGATGCATGTCAGAAAAGTCTATTGCGTCAACATTATTCTGAAGCCCATTGACATTAACACCAGCATCAAAATTGAAACGAACTTCAGAATTGACACGGGCATCAAAGTTTACAAGGGCATCAAAATTCGACTTTCGCTCATTTTTGGCCAAAGCGAAACAGAACAAATTGGCCCATCACTAATAATCACTTTAAAATGACTTGCATTTTCTGTTATTATTGTGGACTAAAACCTTTTTCTTGTTTGATATATTTACGTGTATGTGGCATTAAATGAATTATTGCCATTGCCACTACTGTCAGAGTTACAATATGTGATTTACTGCACAAGGAATTAGTAACTGACCTTATTTTTCGTGGCTGAAGATGGGGAGAGCTCGAAAAATAAAATGCTTCTGTTTTATAATATATATGTATATCAAGAAGACCACCAATAAGGACATCTCCCGACATATAGAATGGTCTTTGAGAATAAGGTGTCCCAGGTCTGCAGCCAAATGTTGGAGTTTGGCAAATCCCATCACAAAACATCAACAAAATCACAAGACTTCTAAGAATGTTTCTCATTCTAAAATACCTGTGTATTAGAGCAGTGTAAAAGCAACACGCATGCACATGTCACTCATAAACCTCTTACCATAAAAGCTGAAATAAAGGAACTTCATGTGTATATATATCACAGTATATAATAATTTAGGCTCTCCATCGGGAACTGTACTGCAATATTTTATGATTAAGCAAAAAAAATAATTGTAGTTTTAATAATATAATTATAAGGCAAAATAACCTTTGACGAGATGTCGTTGTAATTTTTCTCTTTTAATTATAAGCCCTCATGCAAGGGCTGCTTCCCCGGGGATTGAGGGTGGTGCAGCTATAAGGATAGCAAAAGGTAATAATTAAAAGACAGGTCCAGTTAGGAAGTGAAACATTTTATTATTTATACCATCATATAGCAATTAGCCCTGAGCACCCCTGTGGCTGTTTTTCTAAAGCTTAAAATGTATATATTGTATTGTTGTTTCTACCAAATTTATAAATCAATAGAGAGTGTAAAATAGTTTATTTCTGAGAATAGGAGGGCGCCATTTTTGTTTGGGAGGCTACCATGTGAGAGCTTCTAACTACAGTCTTACAATTGGTAAATGGTCTATTTTTGAGGAGGCTAAGCCTCCCTAACCTTCATTAATCTGTACCTAGAGTCTTACATTCTGTAACGATCTCAAAACTTTAATTAGAAGGAACGTGTTAATCTTTTTTGGGTTCTGTGTTTATTGGGGTGGGTCCAGGGAAAGCTCAGTAATTGAAAAAATATATATCTAGCCATACTGGTGCTTTTATAAATATAATAATCCTGGTGATTCAGTTTCCCATTACTCCAATGATCTTTGGAGTCAAAGTTCACATCCATATCGAATGGATGTAAGAGCCCATTTGTCTCTGCTAGTGTTCAGGAGTTCAGGAGGAATTATCTCAAATAAAGAAAAGGCTGCTTCTCTGCCAATCAAAAAAATCTGGACATGGAATATATTTTTTTGCCATGAGCCATAAAGCAGAGCTTGAATCAACTTCTATAAAATAACTCTTTTTCACCACAAAAATTTAGAGATGATGCAATGATTGTAACAGATTCACTTAGCAGATATTTAAGACCACTTCAAAAGCTCAGGTGAGTTTGCAGCTCATAAACCTCCTTGAATCCTATAAAAAATATTGAAAGAGATATTGTAGAATTCTTAAAAGGTCTTCTTCCTCAAACTCCTCAGGAATGGTGAGGCATTGTCTCACTTTTCCCTAGTCAAACTACATTCAATTACCTTCAAAGCAATGAAATAGTAAAATTATACTAAGAGCAGCAGGAAAACAGGGTCAATTTAATTCATAGCAAATTACATACAAATCTTTATGATTGCTCACTGCAAACAATTATAAGGAGACATTCATGCAAGCCTGTCTTACTCCAGGATATAGAAGAAAACCAAAAAAAACATTTAGAGCACACTGCCCTTACAAGTAAAAAACACTATTTATTATTTCATTTGTGTTCATTTAAACACAAGTGGCTGCAGCATGATAGATGCCTTACGCGTTTCAGGAACACCCCTTAATCATAGGGTTGATTAAGTGGTGTTCCCGAAATGCATAAGACGTCTATCACCAGCATAATGTCAAGTTTGCTGCTTTATGAGAAGAAGGTTGAGATTTTAATGTCCAGCATATGCCTTTTTGAAGGATTTGGTTCATTTGACTTGGTTCTTCATGAAGGACCACCTGCCACTAAATATATTTAGTGCTTCTAGCAACATCTGTCTTTTTAAAATCATTTCATTAGATGGGCTTTGGTCCATCATAAAGGGCCCTCTACCACATTTGTCAGTCCAAGTGTATGGCTTCATCAACAACTAGGGTACTGCCTTTTGTGGGTTCAATTTCCAAGATAGATAGCAGCACTCCCATATAGTATAAAACGCCTTTATTCCAAAATATTCATTGGGCACAGCAACGTTTCGGACCACCTGGTCCTTTTTCAAGCTGACAAAGTTAAAAACTGCCTAATTGGACTTCCTTAAATACACACCTTAACAATGCCACCTAGTGGTTACAACGTATCATTATATTACACAAATATCATTTGTTACAACATTCAGAGAATAATTTAGTTACAATTACATTATGTCTATTTGTAACATATTAGCCTACTTAGATTTTGTTGCTTCAGTAATATGATATCTAGTAGTCACTAGGAAAAAAGCAAAGTGATGTGTCATATTAAAAACATTTAAAAATCCATAAAATTGCCATATTTGTATCAAGAGTTTTTTTTCAAAGTAATGAGTTTATAACAGAGGATACAGTTCGTATTCCTTATTTAGACCACCTGGTGTAAGAGTTCCAAGTTTTTTAATCCAATTTGCTTCGCATCTTAATAATTGTTTTACCCTATCACCACCTCTCCTAGGCCTAGGAATTTGTTGTAAAATTTGGAACCGTAACTGGGAAACTGAATGTCCTGCTTCACCAAAATGACAGGCCACAGGGTTCTGTTTTACTTTTCTTTTTATATCGGATTTATGTTCACCTATCCTTTCTTTGGCTTGTCTAGTGGTTTGTCCAATGTACATCAGACCACATGGGCACTTTATAGCATACATTACAAATGTCGATAGGCATGTATAGTATCCTTTTATCTTAAAAGTAGTGCCCTTGTGTGGATGGTATATTGTGTCCCCTTTAATACAACTATTACATTGTTTACAGGAGAGGCAGGGATAAGTACCATTCTTTGTACTGCAGAGAGTTGTTTGTCTCTTTTCTTTCCCTGCTCCAACATCCGCTCGTACTAACATCCTTTAGGGATTGAGCTCTCCTGAAAGATAGCAGGGGGGGATTTTGAAATACAGATATCCCTTGGCAAGCTATTTTTAAAATGTCCCAATGTCTATTAATTATATTACCAACCTCTGTAGATAGGGAATTGTAGGAGCTTACAAAAGCTAATCTGTCAACCTTTTTGGACCTTTTTTTAGCAGTTTGACACATTATCTCATTCTATGATTTTTTAAAATTATTTTTAGGGTAACCCCTTGTAATCAGTTTATTCTCCATCTCATCCAGCCTCTTTTCCAAATTGCTCTCCTCCGAGACAATTCTTTTAATCCTTGTGAATTGTGATCTTGGCACCGATCTTTTTACATGTGCTGGATGGGATGAAGAATACATCAATAGGGTGTTTTTGTCTGTAGGCTTAACATATAAGTCTGTAGCCAATTTACCATTATTTTTGTAAACCCATACATCTAGGAAGTTAATCCTACATAGGTCTGCATGTATTGTAAACTTTAAGGAGCTTAAATATCCATTTAGCTCACCAAAGAATTTATCAAGGGTTAACTGTTGCCCCTCCCACAGCATGAAAACATCATCGATGTATCGAAACCAACATCTACAGTATTTCAAAAAAATTTTGTTTTGGTACACATACGTTTCTTCAAAAAGGTTCACAAAAATATTGGCATAAGTTGGGGCCACATTTGACCCCATTGCTGTACCACAGCATTGTTCATAAAAGTCATCCTGGAACATGAAATAATTTCTTTCCAGAATTACTTTCAGAAGTCTAACAATCAATCGTTTATGTGCCCCATCCCAACATGGATCTTTATGTAGACACATTTCAACCGCCTCAATTCCACCTTCGTGTGGTATATTCGTATAAAGACTTTCTATGTCTAAGGTGACTAGAATGGTATTGTCACTAATTGTATTTGTTTGTTTCAATTTATTTAAGAAATCAGAAGTGTCTAAAACAAAAGATTTTTGTTTCTCCACATATGGGTGCAACACCCTATCCAGAAAGATCGCAATCGGGTTAAATACAGATTGTATCCCTGCCACAATCGGACGTCCTGGAGGATGTTCAAGATTTTTATGAATTTTAGGCAGGGTGTACAAAACAGGAGTAACCGGATTGGATTGTTTCAAAAAGGCTGCCAGCTTTCCGTCGATTACTCTATTATCAATCGCTTCCTCCAAAATTTTATTAATCACATCTTGTATTTTTGGTAAAGGGTCTGTTGACAGGGGAGTATATGTCTTAATATCCATTAACATATTCTTGATACTTTGTATATAGAATACCCTGTCCATAACAACCACCGCTCCTCCCTTGTCAGCGGGTTTGATTATTATTTCTTTATGGACTTGTACATTTTTAAGGGCTATTTTTTCCGATTTGGTGAGGTTAGAAGTGCATCTTTCTGATGTTTTTGATCTATATATATCTTCTAATTTTTTAATATCATCCTTCACCATATCAATATATGTATCTACCCCTTTACAAGTTATATCTGGAGTAAAATTACTCTTCAAATGCAAATCAAACATAGACAATGTAAACATGTTTTCATATGTGTTACCTGATATATCTTTTTCATTTTCCAATGTCCCAAAATATGCCTTTAATTTAATGGTTCTAAAGAACCTAGTCAAGTCCAAGTCCAACCCAAAAAAGTCTGGTGGCGAGTCAGGGCAGAATGATAAGCCCTTTTGTAATACTGTTTGTTCATCATTCGATAAAGTATAAGAAGATATGTTTACCACCAACGGGCAGGGCGCTTCCGATCTCTCCGAGGTCATTCTGGCTTCCCCTTTATTCCGATGTTTCCTGCCGCCTCTCCTTCTCCTTCTGCCTGGCTGCTGCTGTCTTGCGAGCCACCTAAAAAATCAAGTGACGTTGTGGAGGAATCCGTGTCTGCACCCCTTATCGACGTCTTCGTCGCTGTCTGTCTGGGCTCTCTCTTTCCCCATGACTGGCCCCTGTAGTTACCTCTCCACAAAGTGTGTCGTGAATTCTCAGTCTGCGTCCAGCGGTACACTCGATCATTTTCGTAGTCTGCGCCATCACGCTGAAACTTTTGGCGATTCCGTTTCTCTACCTCCTCCTGGAACTGACGCATTGAGCTCAGCAGCTTGTTCCGGCCCGCATCAAACCTTTCAGCCGCCTCCACATTGCGCAACTCCTGTTCCAATGCTGCTTTTTTCTCGGCGCAGGTAGGAAGTTCTTTCTGTATGCGTTCCATTAGGGCTAGTTCCAAATCTAGTGAGCATTTATTAAGAATAGATTCCCATCACTCTACAAAGAAAAAAAACAACTCTCTGCAGTACAAAGAATGGTACTTATCCCTGCCTCTCCTGTAAACAATGTAATAGTTGTATTAAAGAGGACACAATATACCATCCACACAAGGGCACTACTTTTAAGATAAAAGGATACTATACATGCCTATCGACATTTGTAATGTATGCTATAAAGTGCCCATGTGGTCTGATGTACATTGGACAAACCACTAGACAAGCCAAAGAAAGGATAGGTGAACATAAATCCGATATAAAAAGAAAAGTAAAACAGAACCCTGTGGCCTGTCATTTTGGTGAAGCAGGACATTCAGTTTCCCAGTTACGGTTCCAAATTTTACAACAAATTCCTAGGCCTAGGAGAGGTGGTGATAGGGTAAAACAATTATTAAGATGCGAAGCAAATTGGATTAAAAAACTTGGAACTCTTACACCAGGTGGTCTAAATAAGGAATACGAACTGTATCCTCTGTTATAAACTCATTACTTTGAAAAAAACCTCTTGATACAAATATGGCAATTTTATGGATTTTTAAATGTTTTTAATATGACACATCACTTTGCTTTTTTCCTAGTGACTACTAGATATCATATTACTGAAGCAACAAAATCTAAGTAGGCTAATATGTTACAAATAGACATAATGTAATTGTAACTAAATTATTCTCTGAATGTTGTAACAAATGATATTTGTGTAATATAATGATACGTTGTAACCACTAGGTGGCATTGTTAAGGTGTGTATTTAAGGAAGTCCAATTAGGCAGTTTTTAACTTTGTCAGCTTGAAAAAGGACCAGGTGGTCCGAAACGTTGCTGTGCCCAATGAATATTTTGGAATAAAGGCGTTTTATACTATATGGGAGTGCTGCTATCTATCTTGGAAATGGCTACATGGATGTGAAGGTGAACACATCAACCAGCGTGCACACCTAGAAAGTAAGCTTGTGAATCTAAATGCTGGATGCTCTTCTATGTTTTGTGGGTTCAATACCAGGTTATTTCCACATCTGTCTCTTTTGGGATTCTTTGGTAACAACTGGCTTGGTTTATTATAAAGTACCATCTACCACTAAATTTGGCTACCCAAGAATGGTGCTTCAATAATGTAGTTAAGGAATCTAAGGTTGAGATATCAATTCCTGCTTCTTCCATCATCTATTTCGGATGTTTTCATTTGAAATACTTGGTATAAAATGAGTTCAGATCCTCAGTTCCACTGTTGGGATTAAGCCCCTGTATTGGTTGCCAGTGTGGTGACTGATTGTAAAAACTAGATAAAAAACCCCAAGTCGGCTTTCCCTAAAACTGATATGTAAGCCCTGGCTAAACAAATGGGGAGAAAGGTAGCAGAGGGATGGAGGATAGCAGGGGTCAGGATAGATCAGGGATCCCCAACCTTTTGAACCAGTGAGCAACATGCAGAGTTAAAAGGAGTTGGGGAGCAACCCCAGCATGAAAAATGTTATTAGGGTGCCAAATAAGTGCTGTGATTGGCCATTTGGTAGCCCCTATGTTGACTTTCAACCTACATTGAGGCTCTGCTTGGCAGCGCCCCTAGTTTTTATACAGCCAAAACTGGCCTCCAAGCCTGGAATTTAAAAATAAACACCTGCTCTGAGGCCACTGGGAGCAACATCCAAGGGGTTGGAGAGCAACATGTTGCTCACGAGCTACTGGTTGGGGATCACTGGGATAGATGGTTATAGAAGGGCACTGGTGGGTTGGATAAAATAGAAAGAGTGGCCTGGGCTTGTCCAGGTGCCAGATGGGGGTATTGCTGAGTGGAGGGGCCAATACAGATTCAGAAGTAGAAATGGGGGCACTGGTGGGTGGGAAATTAAGGAGCTGTTCTTGGAAAGTGGTAGGCAGCATCTGGTACTGGTGAGCAGGACAAGCATGGCTTGATAGGGTAGAATTGATTGTATGTTCCAAAAATTCCTTCCTACTCACTCATCTGAAATATTGTTTTGTTTCTTACCATTCACCCCTGGCATACTTGAACTCTCTCCTCATCTCTTGGATCTTTCAGATGAGCTTCTGATCCCTTCCTTTCCATGACGTAACTACCAAGGAAGCAGACCCTGTGGCTGCTGGGGAAGCTGGATCTACTTCCTCTGCAGAGGGGGCATGGGCGGTGCACATAAAACAAATACACATGCCACCCATGATTTCCAGTGAGGGCTCTGGGATTTCTTTTCCATTCTGGGTTACTCCTACTACTTGTAATGATTATTGTTCTGCTAATTTTTGCTTCCCCTGTTCTTAACATTCTGAAGCCTCATTTGACACTCATCAAGGCTTGTCCTGAAGAAACCACATACCACAGCATCATTCAGGGGTTACCTGATTTTCTTACACCAACTTGACAGTTTCTTTGGGGTGAACTACTCTCCTCAGGCTTCTAATTGGAAACTCATATCCTGTTCTGCTCATTGTCAGATAATAGAGCCTCATCTGCTTTATTCAGGGGTCTTCAGGACACTACATGTATCAGCCACTTACTCAATTCTTGTATCTCTCACCTGCTTTACCATTTTTACTTTTCTTTACCACTGCTATAACTGCTCTGTACTCTCCTCATACTCTCCTTTTTTATTTTTTCTGTTTGCCTGAGATGTTATCATTTTCTTAGGACATACTTCAACAACTTTCCTCCTTTACACATGTAGGGACCTTGAGATATGGTTTAAATTACTTGGGCAGTTCCCCTTTAGCATTTGGGCACCTAAGGGTCTTTTAGTTAACTCAGGCAGCTATGTCCCTTGCTGGGTCCACATTAGTTCAAGGAGTTTGTCCACTAGGTGGCACTATGTTATAATACAAAGGGGACTTTGCCTCAATGAGAGGTACTACAGGTCCAGGTCTGCTGGTGAAGTTAGTTAATATGAGTTAGTGATAGTGAATACGGTAATAGTCACTCTAGGAGTGAGAGTCAGCACAGGTAGCTAGTGAGCAGATGTGGCTCCAATGAGGAGAAATAGTGGGGTTAGGACCCCGGGTTATGTGAACCACTAGAGCAGGGACTTGAGTTGAGGGCCAGATAGGGTGCCAAGACCGTCATCGTGCATTGGTGTGAAATTTGAATATTTATAGGCGCAGGCGTCAGTTGTACAGTACCCAAGGTAAAGGTCTTTTCACAAGTTCTTGGGTGCTTTCTTTTAGTGTATTAAGTTGTTATTGATCCTGCCTGTCCCTGGTTTCATCCTGTCTGTTGCCTGTCCTGATTTTTACCCATTTTAACTACTTTATTGGCGTTCCCTGGTACTGTGATATAGGTATGTTTTGACCCTGCCTGTGACCCCGACTACTCTCTAGGTTACGGCATCTGTACGGTCTCTCCTGTTCCCTTACCTGCCCAGAGCTCTTCCCCTGGTCCTCTCACGCTAAGACCTGGTGGCTCCCGAGTAGTGGAGGGCCCCTCCCAAAGTGAAAGGTGGCTGTTATAGGTGGAAGACTGAGCCACGACCGGGACCTTGGGGTTTGTTCTTGGTAAGGGATACCAATCGTAAATGACAGTATATATATATCCGGCACACGCCCTGTTCATTAAACTACAGTTGAAAACGGGTATACTACCCATTTAAAGTGTGCTCTTTTTTTTAGTGATAAGTGATGACTGAATCTGCAGTATTCTGTTTAGAATAGATTTTTTGTTGATTTTTAGAGCCAAATTTAGCATATCATCCCTAGGGGTATTAGAGTTGTTTTTTGGGGGGAGGGGGGTCTGGTGTACTGCAGGAGACTGTATTCACTGTATTCCAGTGTCGGACTAGGGTGCCAGGGGCCCCCAAAAGAACCTTAGACTGTGGGCCCACATTCCAAACTATTATACCACCTCTCCTCACTCAACCTCTTTATTCTCCTAGTCTCTTTTCTTTACATACTATATACTGTGTTATTTTATTATTAAGCCTCTTTGTTCCCATAAAGAAATAGAGAATGACTATGAAATAGGTCAAATAGTTAGAAGCAAGAGGCCCACTGACACCTGGGCCCACGGGAGTTTTCCTGGGATCCTGGTGGGCCAGTTCAACACTGATTCCATAAGGCTAGGGATCAGACAGAATGTTAACCATAGGTTGTTTGGCCAGATCAGTAGCACTTCCATTGTATTTTAGTATTTAGCCATGGAGTGCTCCCACAACCTTTTCCATTTTGTATTGTAGCAGATCTATTCTGTTCGAAGTTTAGCAGCTATGCTGCAGGCCAGGCTTCCATTTGGTTGTAGCACCCCCACACCCGTCCCTTTAAATGGTGGCCCCATGCCTTTGGAAATGGGTGTTGGTCTGGGCAGTCTCTCTCTTTTAAAAGCCAATGCTGTAATCTAGGTTATCTCTCTCCTTTGAAAGCTAATGGCGGGGAGCAGGGCCGCTATCAGGGAGGGGACAGGGGGTCAAGTGGCCTGGGCATGAAGGGGGCCCAGCAGTGCTGCACTTTTGAAAGAGCCGGGCCCCCCTTGCGAGCGCCGAAGATTTGCAGCAAAGTGGTGAAAAGCCGAACAGCCAAACTCCCAAAGCGGCAAAAAGACCCGAAGTCACAAAAATAGCCGAAGTCCGGAAGCGGTAAAAAGACCTGAAGTCACAAAAACAGCTGAAATTGAAGTCTTGAAGCTGCAAAAAGACCCAAAGTCTCAAAAGGAGGCGAAGTTCTGAAGCCACGAGTTCAATTCTACTGAACACCAATTTGTCAATTTGTGTTTTTTTTAATCCCCTGGCCATCAATGTATTATTTTAATATTCTATGGGCACCTGGGGGCCCCGAAAATGTTATTGTACAGGGCCCCGTGATTTCTAACGGTGGCCCTGGCAGGGAAGACTAAGCCCTATGATAGAAACCAATGCCCAGATCAGGAGACCTTTATTTAAGGTAATGCTTTTATGCTGGGAGGCTTTAGCAATTGAGTATTATCACCAGAGGTAAATAGTTAGGGACACCAAATGGGTTTTATGATCATAATTTTGTAACTAAAAAAACCCTGTCTTTGTAAATGCATGCATCTGCATATATTACTTATGTGACAGGGTACCAGGGAATGTGCATTGGTCAATCTCTCTTCTTTTTCTCAAATATATTCTCACCTGAAGAATAGGAAGGAGAATTTTGTGTATTGCCACGACATTCTCGCATTTTGTAAATGGGTTCTATTGGTCTTTTGTTGGTTGTTAAGAAAGTAATAAAATATCATGCTCTTTGAAATATGGAAGTTTCTCTTACAATGCTTTTTTAATATGTAGTAGTGATGTGCGGGTCAGGATTTGCCCGACCAACAAACGACCCTAACCCTGTACAATCCTTTGGCCCACACCCGCCCGCATCCGCACTTCCGGGTTGTTTTTATAGACCAATGATGTCACAAAAGGGGGTGGGGCGAGCAGGTGCAGTGTCTATAAAAAATGAACCTGGAAGTTGGAAGCCAGCATTTGACGGTGGCGGGAGTGGAGAGCAGAAGATCTCCACCCGCCCGCCACCCGCGAAAAAGAGTGCGAGGTCAGCCCGCACATCACTAATATGTAGGGTTTAATAATATAGGGTCTGAGAAGGGCGTCTGGGGCATAATTAAGGAGAGGGTGCATTTTGGCCTTGTGTCCTTTTTATCTGCAATCTTTCTGAGTGAGGTTATTGAGAAAGTGATAGAGAGAAAACGTTCCTGAGTAAGTGAAACAGCTGAATTCCAAAATGTTAAAAATGTAAAAGTCTATTGATGTGGTTGATCCTGTTAAACACTTTATTCACCTCTAGATCAAGTGTGTGATATCCTTTATGAAAACCTTTATATACTTCTAAACCCCACCCAGATGTTTTGGGCAATTCAGGTAGCATCCACCAATTTAATGCAGCTTTGGATTGAGGTAACAAATAGGATCTCTTGGACTGGCTTGTTCATTTAAATTTCTTATGCAGCTGATTCCTTTGTATAATATTCTTTTCTGCGCAATTGCCTGTATTGACTACCTTTTTTGTCTTAATGGATACCCTTCCTTACATACTACAGACTTTGTAGTTAAATAAAAACTGGTTAGCAAAGTTAAATGAAATCTTTAAACTTGCTGTAAAATATTCAAAGGGGCTATAAAAATGACTGTTGTTAATTGATTTTATTCATTTAACTTTGAAATTGTGCTTTTGTTATAAGAACATCATTTCACAGGTGGCCAGCATTAGGGCTGCAGCATTAAGGTGGCAGCAGAATTGTGTGTGAATATTTTATAAAATCCTATATTATATATATATCAAGTTTGATCTGATTTAGCACTTTGTAGGAGATACTGTTAATATTGCAATACAGTTTAGCGAGGCAGTGATCTGGGTTACTGAGCTGCAATTATTAAACATGAAATAGGGGAGAATTAAACGAATCGGTTTTTAAAACCTACATTTCAGAAAAAACAATAGAAAAATTAATTTAAGAAATCATTATGTAAGGTGTACTGTTTGAACACAATATGTTTTGGGAAGGTGAACCACCCCATGAAGCAGGCCCTGGCATATTAAATAGGCAGAGGCCTACACAGACCCCCGAGGACCAATATGTTTTTACTGCCTATGGCATCTTACAGCAGCCCCTCTGGCATTTGCCAAGATTGGGCCAATTTAAAAACATTAATTAACAGTATGATTATGTATCTGCCACCTCTGAAATGTTTTGGGGAACAAAAGTCTGATGCAAATGCATCACGACTGATTCTCAAAATAGAAAATGTGTGACTGGCATGTAAACCCCCACTGGCATTTATTATTAATCTCATATTTTCATGTCTATTACAATTGCTAATTCAGAAACCAAAATTCAACTTTAAGCAACATGAGTTCTTTATTTATTGATCATAACATTTTAAACTGTTATTTAGAACCAATACTTCACTCGATTTTAACATTTCAGAAGGTACTGGCAGCAGTATAACACCAAAAAAAAAATGAAAGAATGCAATTTATCTGGTTGAAGTAAAATTATAAAATCAATGCTGTTGTTATACTTTATTTTTACATGTTTCATGGGAATTATTATTTTTTATTATGCAGATAATGTAACACAACAACCTTCTGGCGATGTCTGTGATGTAAATGCGGAGTCACCCTTGCTGTTTCTGGACTTTACTGGATGTATTTTATAACTAGCAAAGCCAGCCACAATCAGGGGGTCCATGGATATTCACATATTTTGGATAACACAAATGATGCATTACTAGTAGAAGAAATCCAACACGCTACAAATCTTCTTAATGGAGGTGACAGTTCAGTAATGTATAAATTCAAACTTAGAAAACAGATCCTAAAGAGAACTACAATTAAATGCATATTTATGAGAAACACTTTGCATCAAGCAAATTAATTTTTGTAACATTATTAAATTGTTTTGATACCAGTCACAAACAAACATTTAGAGCACGGGATCTTGTATCTTCTTGTTTTGTCTCAATATGAATAATGCAAATTAGTAGCTTATACTGTAGTGGTGAAATATATTTTCATGTGCTATTTTAGCATGAATTAATTTGTGTATATCTGCAAATATTAAATGTCCCTTGTCAGATGAATAATGCATACATCAACACTGCCCTTATTTTTAAATGAAACCAAATTTCTAATTACCTAATAACTGAACAGTTAATTTAAAGTTTTGTTAGCAGATATTATACATCATAAATGTTGCATATGCAAGTTATTTATAACATTTACAAACGTAAGAAAAAACACAGCAAAAAAAAAAAATAGTACAAAATCAATAACATCTCACAATTTCTAAAAGACAAGCCTTATCTAATAAAAACCAAATTGTTTCGGAATCAGTTCTTTTTTATACAGTACCTGAATGCAAATTACCAACATATTTCTTTGTTATAGTATTAAGATAATGTATTTTCTTCCGGGAGGACGGTTCCTGCTAGAGGAACTCCTGTTATCACAAACTGGTAAATAGCTTGCAGCTGGTTCTGAATGTGATTTTAAAGGTTTTCCCTCCTTCTAAATCCACCATTTCATTAAAAGAAAAGTAGTTATCTGGATTGTCCTCTGGGATGCTAGTGAGAATCAGGAGGCTGATTATAATAATTATGGATTCCATTTGCCTGCAGGAAAGGCGGTAATAACTATGTTTGTAACATGATGACTTTGCATCACTCTATAATAACTCCACTTTTAAATATAATATTTGCAGAAGAGTCATTACCCAAGGGTGTGTTTTCTTTGTCAGAAGAACTTCCATCTTCCTATTGTTTGAGAGATACTGGACAGATGGGTTTCTTTTTTGTCAGGGTGAACGGCCTTTAATGACATTTATACACTTCAGGCAGCAGAGTTAGGCCAGAAAATAAAAGTATTCTATATTTATCTTAATTGTTCTTCTACTGTCATGTGCCTGGGGAAATAAAATGTTTTTCTTGATCAACTCTACTCTGTTGTGTACAAAATCGTTTTTATTATTTTTCATGCATTTTGAGCCCCAGGCAACCCCGCTGGCCGTATCGTCCCCCTCCGCCTGAGCACACGCATGCGCACTCAAACCTGAGCACACACATCCGCACTCGAACCTGAACACACGCATGCGCACTCGAACCTGAGCGTGCGCATGCGCACTGACCGGATACGTCACCCCTCACGTAAGCGTGCACGCACGCAAATGAGCACAACGAGAAAAACTGCAGACCGGACTGGGGTCTGGCACCCCTCAAGCTTTGTGCCCTAGGCACGTGCCTACTCTGCTTACCCCTAGTTCCGGCCCTGATTTTGAGTAACAATGCAAAAGAGTAACAATGACATAAAAAATGAGAAATCATTGAACTTCAGGTGACACTTCCAAGGGCAAAGTAGGGTATTAATCAGTGCAAGGCAACACAGACTGGTTATGCATTATATCAGTAGAGGAAAGTTCCTGTGTACATTGCCTTATTAAGGGGCAGATTTACATAGGATCGGATATCGAGGGTTAATTAACCTTCGATATTCGACTGCCCAATGTAAATCCTTCGACTTCGAATATCGAAGTCGAAGGATTTAGCACAAATAGTTAGATCGAACGATTAAATCCTTAGAGTCGTTCGATTCGAAGGATTTTAATCCAACGATCGAACGATTTTTCTTCGACCAAAAAATACTTAGTAAGCCTATGGGGACCTTCCCCATAGGCTAACATTGACTTCGGTAGGTTTTAGGTGGCGAACTAGGAGGTCGAAGTTTTTTTTAAAGAGACAGTACTTCGACTATCGAATGGTCGAATAGTCGAACGATTTTTAGTTCGAATCGTTCGTTTCGAAGTCGTAGTCGAAGTAGCCCATTCGATGGTCGAAGTAGCCAAAAAAAACATTCGAACGATTCGAAGGATATTAATCCGTCGATCGAACGATTTTTCTTCGACCAAAAAATAATTAGAAAGCCTATGGGGACCTTCCCCATAGGCTAACATTGACTTCGGTAGGTTTTAGGTGGCGAACTAGGGGTCGAAGTTTTTTTTAAAGAGACGGTACTTCAACTATCGAATAGTCTAATGATTTTTAGTTCGAATCGTTTGATTCAAAGTCGTAGTCGAAGGTCAAAGTAGCCCATTCAATGGTCGAAGTAGCTAAAAAAAACATTCGAAATTCGAAGTTTTTTTTATTCTATTCCGTCACTTGAGCTAAATAAATGGGCCCCTAAGTGTCAGCTGAGATATACAGCAAACTAATAAACAGTTTTCCCAACAATTGCTGACGTTTCCTGGGAAGGAAAGCAGGCTGGAAATAACAGGAGGGGTTGTTAAAGGTCTTGTCCACATTGAGGTAGCAGAGAAGAGAGCTGTTCAGTTAACCGTAGGGTCCATAGCTTTCTGAACTTTTGGGGGCATCCTCTACACATGTATGTCAATTGATATAAGGGGACTGTACTGTTAACTAGTTCAATCCACTGCCTTTTTTTGGGTGAATATTCTGATTTCCACTTTAGTCGCCTAGCCTAGATAATGAGGAAACATAATTGTGTGTTTTTTTTTCTTAAGAAATATTTACTGACTCATCCACTGAACTAAGAATGTAGGCAGTTGTTCTCAGATTGTGTGGCTGCCCTCTCTAGAGGGGCATTAACCTGAAGGTCATTTACGATGAAATTTGCCTATTTTGCTTCATTAGAAGGTCAGTAAGACTGAGATTTGGACTTGAACAATTATTTATTTACATAGATATTCTTGGAACATTTGCAATGTTTTACTATATCTGTAACTTTTCTATGAGCTAAGAGGGCCCTAAACAAAGGGTTGTCCTCCAAGGTGGGGCTTCATCTGAAAATAATTCATAAGAAAGTAATGACAATCATTAGAGCCTTACTTTTAATCACCAGGATCATTTGGGTTCCCTTCGAGTTTAGAGATTTATCATGTACAGGTAAGGATATGTTATCCAGAAACCCGTTATCCAGAAAGTTCCAAATTAAAGGAAGGCCATCTCCCATTTTAATCAAATCATGCAAATTTTGAAAAAAATATTTACTCTTTGTCTGTAATTATAAAACAGTACTTGTACTTCATCCCATCTATGACAACTAATTGTTTTTGGAAGCAAAACAATGCTATTGAGTTTTTTTATGTTTAAATGATTTTTTCATAATTCAAAGCATGGAGATACAAATTATGAAAAGATCCTTTATCCGGTAAACCCTAAGTCCTGAGCATTCTGGATAACAGGTCCCATATCTGTAAGAGATTCAGATATACCTTTTAGGAGGTACTGAACCATTTCTGGAGAGAGTAACATGGATATTGAATAGCAGTACAATTTTGGGGTGTCGGAATCATGGAATGACACCAGATATTTAGAATACACTATTATATATTTTATAGCAGAAAAAAGGGCATTTACCTTTAAAAATTTAGTTTCTGAGGGTATATACAAATTGAATGGCGTATCCATCAAATGTATGGGGTAGAACTTTATAGTAAGTGTCTTCTGTTAAGTTATTACATATCATCTGTCCTTCTCAGAAGGTTGAGGGAAATTTAACCGAAAAGTGACTGTGCTACCTAAACGTCTAGAGCTTCACAGCATTTTATATGTAAAGCTGAATATTAACAACACATTTTCTGCCTGAATTATATTCAGATGATTATTTCATATAAAGAAGGGCTGAATAAATACCCATGTAGAGCAACATTTTAGCCATGACCTTCTGCTGCGCATCCCTAGCTTAAACAAACGAGTGTCTCTGGTGAATTTACCCAACAACCCAAAAAAGTGAGTTAGTGGAGGACATTTCTTGGACAATCTTTAGGGGTTTGTTTTAAAAGAGATTTAAGATGTGTCTGAAAGACAATGGATTTGTACAAGGTAATGACAGAAGGCGATATCCAGAAAACGGTGCTACATGAAAACAGAGATTCGAATACACAAAGAAGAGAAAGATGAAGGCTTGAAGCCTCTAAGTTCCTCTCAGTTTTCTTCTACTTCAAAGCCATAAATTCCCCCCAAATTCTATCAATAATATCTCTACATTTCTTGATCTTCCTGCCCATTCAGCATTTCTTCCATACCACCTATCATCTGTAAACACATTCCCTACTTTGAGTGTACATATTCAGCGATTAGCAGGTACATCTAAACCACAGACCATCCATTTCTGCCCTGCCCTGTCTGAGTTCAGTGAATTGCTATTTGAAACGTAGAATACAATCAGACAGTCCCTGCATAATTGCTCAATATTTACATTGTTTATTCCTGATTCATATTGCTAAGACAACTAGCTTTAGTTTACAGCAAGATGGACATCCGAATGTTCCTATTTTATCCTAAGCGTTTCTGTTTAATAAACAGTGGGCAAGATTTGTTGTCTTGACACACCAGGTCACTTTTAGCAGATCACTTTTAGCAGATCACTTTTAGCTTTGAAACAACAATGGGAAATAGAAGGTATGTTATCCTGACCTTCTCTTATCACATTCTTAAAAATCAAAGCATTGCTTTCTATTAGTCTTTAAATCATTACAGTGAACAAATAAAACATTTTCATACAAATGTCTAAAGCAAAATTAAATGAAAACAAATAGCAAATGGCTATAATATACTGTATATATAGGTATGGAATAGGTTATCTGGAAACCCATTATCCAGAAAGCTCCGAATTACGGGAGGATCATCCCCATTGACTCCATTTTATCCAAATAATTTTTTTTTTTTTAAATATTTGCTTTTTCTCTTAAATAATCCTTGTACTTGATTCAAACTAAGATATCATTAATCCTTAATGGATGAAACCCCAGCCTATTGGGTTAATATTATATTTAAATAATTTTTTAGTAGACTTAAAGGAACAGTAATATGAAATTTTTTCTATAAAAAATTTGTTTGCCCTTAACGAAAAAAACACCAACACACATTAAACATTACATTCACAAAGACTTTATTAAGAAATATCTTACAAATACTCCACTTGCGCTCCTCTTCTGAAAAGGCAACATGGCGACGATCCATCTGGCGGCGCTCGATTTCTCCTTCCTGGCTATCAGAAGAGGACTACAAGCGAAGTATCGGTAAGATATTTCTTAATAAAGTCTTTGCGAATGTGAAGTGAAATGTGTGCTGGTGTTTTTTTTTTCAGAAGAGGAGCGCAAGCTGAGTATCGGTAAGATATTTCTTTGGTCTTTGCGAATGTAAAGTTAAATGTGTGCTGGGGGTTATTTTTTCCAAACTAATTTTTGATAGAAAAAAATTAATGTTGCTGTTCCTTTAAGGTATGATGATCCAAATTATGGAAAGAACTGTTATCCAGAAAACCCCAGGTCCTGTCCATTATGGATAACAGGTCCTATACCTGTACTATAATAATCAGGGGAGTAACCACAAAAAGTGCAGGGGGCACGGGAGCACATGTTTGGAGATGCAAGCAGATGCAGGGCTGCAGAGGTAGGTAGGAAGCTGAATGGTGAGCTTCCATAATAAGGGAAATAGTCATTGGCATTTTATTGCCAGAAGACAAACTGTTTGAGGTCTTATATGCAGCAATGTATACAGGAGTCACAGAAATTTCAGTCGCCCACCCCACCCTTGTTAGTGTTGGATAGCATTATGCCTCTATGTTCTGCTCCCCTATAGTTATGTCAGTACTGGATTTCATCCACAGACTGTAAGTACCTGTTTAATGACTAGAGTGTATTTTCTATTTGTTGCAAATAAACCAGGTTTTGTGTCATTTTAACCCAGATACATTTATTATTTAGTTCTCAGCTAACACGGATGGCATTGGAGAACTAATATTGCCTCCCAGAAGTTGCATTAGGAAGAGAATACTTTTATAGTGAGAGAGGGAGGCCGGTTGGAAGCTCTAGACCAGTGATCCCCAACCAGTGGCTCGTGAGCATCGTGTTGCTCTCCGACCCCTTGGATGTTGCTCATCTTGCTCATCATGCTCATTTCTATCTTCCTATGTGCTCTTGCACTTGTGCTTGGGGAAATATAAGCCCTGTAATGTTTTTTCCCCCGAATGTGCTGGGCCGCCATCAGGGGGGCATAGGGGGTACTCCTGTACCGGGCCCGAGTCTAAAAGGGGGCCCGGCTGTGCTGCACTTTTCAAAATAGCCGGCCCCACTTCACAGCGCCGAAGCCGCGACTCCTCTTCCGAAGTCCTGAACTGCCGAAAAGCCGAAGTTCTGAACAGCCGAAGTCCCAAAGCCACAAAAAGACCCAAAGCCGCAAAGTTGAAGTCCCGAAGATGTGAAAAGACCCAAAGTCACTAAAGGAGCCGAAGTCCTGAAGCGGTGAAAAGACCCGAAGCCACAAAAAGACCCAAAGTCACGAAATAAGCTGAAACTGAAGGTTTTTTTTAACTTGTAAGAAGGGCCCTGGCGTCAATGTTTTTTAAAAAAAACTTTCATGGGGGGCCCTGGCACCAGCATTTTTTTTAACTTATGGTGGGCCCAATGTTTTTATTTTTACTTATAGGTGGGCCCTGGTCACCAATTATTTTTTTAACTTGTTGGGGGGGGACCTCGACCACCAATTTTTTTGAAAAAACTTTTATGGGGGCCCTCACCATCAATGGCTTTTTATAACTTGTGTGTGTGTGTGGGGAGGTTTACCGTTTGTCTTTTAAAGGAGAACTGCACTCAGGGTTCTTCTACTGACAAGATGGAGAGATCCTCTTCCTGCTTCTACGGGCCTTCTCGCAGTTGCGCATGTGCAGTAGAGCGGAAATCTGGCTATTTCACTCTACTGCGCATGCGTCTGCCCTGGAAAATTTGAACTGTGGAGTGGGTGGGATATGGGGTGGGGCTTGGAGGATGGGGTGGGTGCAGAGCCAGGCCAACCCGGCCAGGCTCCCTAGGCAACCTGGCGTGCACGGCGCCGATTCAGTGTGCGTGAAACTGCGCATGCGTGAAATTACGCTCCAGCGCATATGCGCGAAATGGTGTTCGCGCATGCGCAGAGGCGCATTTTCATTAAAGTTACACTAGGCAGTCTGGGAGAGACGGGACCAGACACGGGGTAGGCAACAGAGCAGGTACGTGCCTAGCGCCCCCCCCAGCTTTGCGCCCTAGGCACGCGCCTACTCTGCCTACCCCTAGTTCTGGCCCTGGGTGTGCGAGGCCCAGAGGGCCCCAAAGATTTTGTTGTAAACTGCTCCGTGATTTCTAACTGTGTATGTGCACTGTGTATGTGATGGTAGATAATTTAGCATTACAGAAAATATATATTAAAAAAATGGTCACTGGGTAGGGTTGCCATCTGGCCAGTATCTTACCCACCTGGCCAATGCTATTAATAGGGTAAAAAGATAAATACTGTATATAGGAAGGCCGGTACTTTTTCCAGAAAAAGTTTTTTTATTTATGTGCCACAGGAGCTATTTGTTTAGTGTAAATGAGTCGCATTATATTTCCATTCTATACTATGCAAGGAAGTGACACTGCGGGCTCAGCATGAAACGCCATTTTAACTTCATAACTTACAAATACTTATTGGCATTATAGTCACAGGCCCCGCGCTGGGACATCTTTTAGGCGCTGACATTCACCCACATCCACAGGGGGGCAGTGCGCACAGCCCGCGGCATTTATAGCATTAGGCGCAGCGACTAGAGGAAGATATTGCGCTCTATCAAGTCTGCAGACATTTCTGATAGATAGTTATTGTTTATTTCGCGCAGCTGTATAATTGCTCTAAACACTTTGCTTTTGCCGTCCCTCCCTGCTCCGACAATGACTAATAAATCGCATCGACTATCAGTTCCCAGACTGGTAATCGTGCCATTTCTATTTATGAACTTCCAAAAAGTTGAAGCAGTAAACGAGTTGGTGTCGCCATCACAAACCTCCTGTTGCCGAACGGTCTGGATTAGTATTTATAGTCTGCTGTATGTAGATTCGTTTTTTTTTTAAATGGCTGTTCTTTCTCAAATAAATGTAGCGCTCCAGTGGCGCAATCGGTTAGCGCGCGGTACTTATATGACAGTAACTTGTGAGCGATGCCGAGGTTGTGAGTTCGAGCCTCACCTGGAGCACTTGTTTTGTAGCTGCTAAATCGTTGTAGCGCAGTCGCAGTGTGGGTTATATTCGTTTTTGTGCGCTACCAATGTGCCTGTGTTGGTGATTGCACATGTTTGGCATTCCATTGGAACACATAGATTAGAGTTCAGTGCAGCTGGGCAGCAATCCCCTCACTGACTGTTGGTAACAACTGCAGGAATGCTGCATAAACTCTACTTGCAAAATACATTTTGTCCTTTTCTATAGAAAAAAAAGTTAAAAAAAAAAAAACCACAACACCATTGAATTACAGGGTTTCTGTATCTTGACCGCGTGGCCTAATGGATAAGGCGTCTGACTTCGGATCAGAAGATTGAGGGTTCGAGTCCCTTCGTGGTCGCTTTGTTTTATTCCAGGACATTCATTTATATTTAAATTTGTTCTATGTGTATTATACACAATGTATGTCTGGGCGTGAGATTTTTTTTGTTCTGCTCCTCTGCAGTGTCTCTAATACACAGGCTTTTTGAAATGTGTTTAGGAAGACATGCTTATATTGCATTGTGTGTTTTATTTTAAATGCTGATGTGCCTTTTTTGTCAGTTCCACACCGACCCTCTGTTTTATTGGTTTGTGAATGCGCACAAACTGCAGCTAGTTGCACCTAAAAAGGTGTGAATGAATTAAAACACAACTATGAATGCTCATGAGTACAACCAGATGAAAAAAAATAGAACCAAAAAGCTGATGTATTTAGATGCATTTGAACTAGGGATGTACTTCGGATTGGGGTTTCGGCTTTTTTCAGCAGGATTCTGGCCGGCCGAACCAAATCCGAATCCTAATTTGTGGGGAGGGCAATCCCATGACTTTTTGTCACAAAATAAGGAAGTAAAAAATGTTCTCCCATCCGGATTCGGTATTCGGCCAAATCTTTTGCGCAGGATTCGGCCGAATCTACATTTTCAAACCTGCACCAGAAATTTAATAACATTTAAAAAAGCCATTATATAAGGGCCCTTAAAGGAGAACTAAACCCCCGTTAAGTGAAAACCCCCTTCCCTCCATTGACCCCCCTTCCTGCTTTCTCCCTCCATAGGACCTTACTTGAAAAAAGTGTCCCTGGAATTAACGTTGGCATATTCATGCAGAGGAGCGCAGCAGAAGATGACTGAAGATGTTGCCCATGTGCTCCACTACTCTGCATGAATTTGCCAACATTAATTTCTGTTTAAGGGGGTTTAGTTTTACTCTGTTTTGAACTATACTTCTTTTGCCTTTTATTACTGGTAAGTGCTCTATTTATTTATGTATTTATTGAGTTGTTTTTATTATTCTGCACCTTGGGGGAGCTTAAGTGGAATGAAATGTCAATACACTGTAATAAGTATATTGACAATAAAGTTTCTTGGATGTTTGGACCTCTGTTGCTTCAAATTCATATGAATGGGAAACAGTCAGTCACTGGGTACAATAATGTAACTATCAGTGCTGGGGCCTGGGTGCAGACAGAGCAGCCTCCACCCCTTCTCCCTCCAGTTTACAGGGCAGATTCACAAGAATCTAGAGGGCCCCAAGGGTGTTTTTCTGCTTCCTCCCCGGTTACCTGAAGCGCTCAAACTAGGGTGAGAGGAGTTGTGCAGGATCAATAGGGTTTACTCAAAGACCAGAAATGTGGCCCTTAAATTTCCCTGGGGCAGCATTCTGTATGCATTGACATCTTTTTGACCTTTAGCTGATGATGGTGCTGGGAACTACAAAGAGCTTGTGGGTGATTAACAAACTCCACTTGTTCCTTAGCACTAATATACAACAGGTGTTGACTGCAGTGTTGCTTCTGGGGCTCCTGCATATAACTTTGGCCCCGATTCCGCCCCCTCCCCTGCTCTGTGTCAAGGAGCAGTCACATCATTAGTACAGAGAGCATATTATACATAGTACACATATTGTGTGAAAAACAAGAATGTGCCAGTGCATTACAAAATATGCAGCTCTGTATCTAGGTCTGGTGCCTACGAGCACCCCCCACTAGCAAACTGCGTGACATCACTTCCACATGAGCCAGATACACCTCACCCCACCAGTTCCGCTGACGGAAAAAAATGTTTTTTAGATATGTAAATAGGGCCCTGGAGGAATGTGCTTTAAAAAAGTATTTTGGGTTGATTTATTAAAAATTTCAGCAAAAAACACTACTAATCCCGCTCATCTGTTCCACTTCCTGCTGCCTCCTTTCCTAGGCTGTTCAGGGGAACTGGTGAGACTCAACACACTGCACTGTAGCACAGAAACCAATCAGCAGCTAGGCTCACCTGATAGGGAACTGAAGCCTGTCTTTAGTTGTGTGACTGAAAGGCTTTGATTGGCTGTCCCTCTCCTATTGTGCTTCTGGCAGGGACCATTAGGACACGTCTTCCCCTGATTTGAAACATGGACAGGGGCCGTAACAGATCTATATTGAACTCCAATAAAGGGGGCAATTTTGAAGGTAATGTTCATTTTTAGTGACTCATCCATATGTTTGCACACTCAAAACAAAAACAATTTGGCAAAAAAAGGTGGTTTAAAAAAAAATGAGAATGGCCCCTTTTTCTGGTAGGTGTATCCGCTCCCTTGCTGTTTCCTTTTCTGCTGTATATAACTAATGGGTGGTTGATACTTTCTATTACTTTTTAACATTGTCAAAATTATGCCATATTGTAAGGCATTGTCTGTATAAAATGTTTTTCTGAACAAATAGTACAAATTGACTTTTAAACCACCTTTTTTTGCCAAATTGTTTTTGTTTTGAGTGTGCAAACATATGGATGAGTCAGTGATGTTGGTTACCTGAGGTAGGGGTAACACTTGTTTCTGCACCTCTAACTAACCTTTGAACTTTGGTGTGCCCTCCATTCATTACTAATTGTGAATGTTCATTTTTAGCCCAGAGTGAAACCAGCACCACATATTATTTAGTAATGCCTACAAAATTAGGGGAGTTGTCACTTATGTTATAAAGTCTCCTTTGAAGAAACTCATCGATTCTGCTCAGCAGGGCCGGAGATAAGAAATGTATCAACATGCATCAATTTAGAACAAGTGACCTCCCCTTCCCAAAGCTGCTTTGGAAAGACATAGAAAGGTGGAAAATTACACTTTAATATTAAAACAATGGTCACAAATAACACATAAAAAGTAATTGAATAAAGTCCTTGTTTCGATTGTAGGCACTAGGCAATATGGACAGAATCATTTTCTATATGATCTTTTGACTCCAAACATAATACTGTCCACAGTGATAATACGGGGCCTTCAGCTGTCATGTATTTATATTTTTCACCAAAAGAAAATACCACCCTCCTGCCCTGAGCTGCCTAAAACTACACAATGCCATATTTACAAATGGAGTGTGGGTCCATAACTAGGGGCATGGGGGATGTTTGCAGTAGGTGTTATTAAAGGGGATGTCTAAAATAAAATAATGCTAGAAATGCTATATTTTGTATACTAAACATAAACATGAATTTACTGCACCAGAAGCCTGATTAAAAAAATATTTAAATGCTCTACAGGGAAACAAACAAAGATGCTCGAGTTTTGGTAAGTTCTTTGAAAGTATGATCAGTTTCCCTGCAAAGCAGTTAGGGGTTCTCTGAAGTTTCTTATCCTCAGCAGTCAGTTGGTGGGGTTGGTCACTTCTCTTTTTCAAGTAGGACCAGTTATGCCACATGAGCAGCAATTTTTGAAAGTGATAGGACTTGCCATAAACAGTGACGGGTTGAAGCCTGGGAATTTGTTCGGCAACTAGAACTTTTTGTGGCACAGCATGCCTTTGGGTCCAGGATTCAATTCTGGATTTTGCCAAGACTCTGCCTTTTTCAGCAAGATTTAGATTTGGCTGGAACCAAGTGTCTATTCGAACCGAATCCAAAAAATCACGTGACTTTTCATCACACAAACAAGGAAGTCAATTTTTTTTACTAGGTGCGGTTCTCTTTCCCCCTCATTTGCCTAATTTACATATGCAAATTAGGGTTCGGGTTTGGTTTGGCATTCAGCCGAATCTTTCAAAGGATTCTGGATTTGACCAAATCATAAAATAGTGGATTTGGTGCATTTCTAATTACTAATGTACACTGCAGCATTATGTTGCTGTTTTATAAATGTTGGAAGGGGAAAGAAGAAGAAACCACAAAGTACTGGCCTTTGAAGCTCTGGCGAAGTGAAACAGCAGCAGACTTCAAAGTGGCCAAATATATGACACTTATACACAGGAGCTCCATGTTTGTTACTTTATTATTAAATAAAGACAAGACAAAGTATAAAATCTTACCTGCATATTACACATAGCACATGCCTACTACATTTTCACCGATGCAAGTTGTGCAGAGATAAGGTTCCTATCCACTCTATTTTTGATCTCCACATATAACAAGGTAAATGTATATAATGCATATCATTTGTCTGGTGTCAGAGTGCTGGCATACCCATCCTGCGACTGACAGGCTTTCTCTGAGTAGCCAACATACATGCTGAACATACCAACACAAAATGTCATCTAAATATACACCGGGGTTATTAGTAACTGTCAGTTTTTGCTACAGGCAAATAATAAGGGAAAATTAGTGTTGATAATATTTGACTGCAGCAAATGGTAGTTTTAAAAGGTGCACACCCTGATGCTTAATCAAGTACTGTTTTTGGCTAAAGCTTTCCCCACACTCAGTACATGTATGCAGCTTCAGGTGCAAGTGAGTTTTTTCATGACGAACAAGTCCTGAGTATCCAGTGAATTTTTTCTCACACTGTGTGCAATGGTATGGCCTCTCCCCGGTGTGTATACGCCGGTGCTTAATGAGAACAGAATTATACATGAAGCTCTTGTGACAGTCCATGCATTCATAGGGTCGTTCTCCTGTGTGAGTTCTCTGGTGTTGCACAAGGTTCCATTTCTGTGTGAAGATTTTTTTACAATGGGTACATGGAAATGTCTTGCCTCCAGTATGGGTTTTTCTGTGTTTTGCTAATCCCGATTTGTCACAAAAGGCCTTAGAACACAGGGCACATTTGAAAGGTCTCTCTGCATTATGTTGTAGACTGAAACATCCTTTTTTACTTGTCCTTAGATCAGCTGCATTTAACAAACTGGGGTGTTGAGTGTCCTGTTGCATTATAAGGCTGTATAGGATGCTACAACCTTTACTGGTGTCTGTGTTTTGTTTAAGGAGAGATTGTGGAGATCTCCCAGTATCCACTCGAGACTGTCTATTCGTGAGCTTACCAGAATGTACACACAAATCATTTGTTATAGACGCTTGGGTCTCAGAAGCCTCTGATTTTTGGCACTGCAGGATCTTTCCATGATTGTTCACCTCTGGAATACTGATGGCTACAGGCTCTGTGGAATTAGAGATGCTTTAGTATATTGCTCTTCACTGATGTTCTTATTCAAAGCAACTACCACCATTTCATGATGGTCTGTGTGCTGCCTCAGAGATCACCTTTCAATTTTTTTCAAATATATCCAGGGTCAGACAGGGCTGAAACAATGGAGCTCCCCCTGACCTCCCCAGTGGGTCCCGGGCCCCCCAGTCCAATGCTGCATATATGGTATTAGTTTTGCAAGGTCTTAATACATACCATGAGAGGGAAACGGTCGAGCATCTTTCTCAGCCTTGCAAAGAGGAATTTGTATGGTTGGACTTCTTACTGAAACACTGTTCCTGGCATTTATCTGACCTGCAAACAAAGCCAAGCACTTAAAATACATATTTCCATGTGGCTGTTAACAAGCATACTGTAGCATCCACAAACAATTCTAATAATGTTGTGTTTTAGAACCCCAAGCAAAGCAGTTATTATTCTTTCCAGTATCAGCATTTTGGTGGCACATTGAGGGAAGGATGCACCATAAACCGTGCATTCTACAAAAAAAACTTAAAGTAAGGATCAAATCATCAAGAAGAGTCTGATGCATTATACTTGTATAGATACAGGAAGAAATATACCATAATTGGATCTTGGTTTAGCCTCTTCCTCAGCTTTGTACATGGGTATCTGATCACACTGAATTCTTAGTAAAATGTCAGGCTTGATGTCTAGTTGGCCTGCCAGAGAAAACCATGGATTTATACACAAACCAGCAAAATGTACAATACAGCTAATATGTTTAAAAACAAACAGACCTTCAGACTGCCATATCAGTATATATTATAGGCAGGACCCAGTAATTTCATATCCTGTATTTGGCATTTCTGGGAACATATCACTTAATGTTGGTATAACTTAATAGGACTAATACAACTCAGCATTAAAATACATAGGCTCTTCAACACAGCTGGAATATGAGTATGTGAGACACCACCTCCTTTTACACATTTTTACATGGCCACTGTATGCTCAGGGTTTCTAACAAACTCGGATTACAAGGGGAATATTATACAGATATAGAGATTGTATGACTTTATTTGCATTTGCAACTTGTATATGCAGTTCCTCACATTATCCAAATACAGCAAAAGTACATACAGGGAGGAAAAACATTGCAATAAATACAAATAAATATACTGGGTACTGAAATTACAAAAAATGCTACAGCGATGATCCACTCTATTAGAACCATAACTTTTTTATAAGTATTATTAATATTACTGCTATGGTACTTAGCTTACATGTACTGTCAAATCTAATAATGCTGTTTAGCTGCTTTTACTTTAATTACTCACGTGCAGGTATATTCCTTGAGCAGTCTGTTCTTACTGAATTTTGAAGTTCTTTGTGATGAAATGGCTCTTCTTTAACTCTAAACAACACATCAGAATTCACTATAGTATGGCCTATAATGAAAGTAATGAAAGTTTTTTTCCTCAAACACTGCTGCTATTTGAGAACGTTGGAAAAAAAATGTGTGTCTACGTGTATATATATATATATTTATTTTTTTTTTACATTTTGGTGCCTGACATCATGTCTTCATACAAATACGTTTATCCATTTTTGGTATTTTATTTCATGAAATAAATGTATCACTACATTATTTTTTTAATTTCACATTACACGTTGAGACCTACTTCACGTACAGTTATGGATTTTCTAGATAAAGGGTCTTTCTGTCATTGAGATCACCATGTTTAGGGCTACTAAAAAGCCAAAGGATTTGTGTTGCTCTTAATATAGATATATGCAGCTTGGTTATCATCAAGTACAAATTATTGCATAATTAATATTAATACAGAGAAAAGTGAATTAGTGAAACATGGAGAACTGCATAGGAGAGACGCTACTTTACTTTTGAAGCTTTCTGCAAAATGGGTTTCAATAACCATATAATAATGATGATATAAAGGATGACAATATGTTTTTCTTGCTATGTATAGTGTGCCATTCTAATTTGTAAAGCTGTAACATACTTACCCAGTCCTATCAACACTGAATGGATTCCTTCCATGACATTCTTATAGACTTCCTTCTGTCTCTCTTCTAACAACTGCCATTCGTCTTGAGTGAAATATGCAGCAACATCACTAAAGGTCACTAGAGCCTACAGAATAAAAAAAAAAACAACTGTGCATTAATGATTACTGAATGTTGCCAACTTTCTCTGTAAGTTAAACCAACAACATAAACAGATCTCTTCCCATCCCAAAATCTTCTCCAAAACCTTTTGCCTCCAGATATTACATAAGTACAACTTCCAGGACCCCCAGGCTGCTTTTTTGGTGTTCTTAACTGTAGTTCAACAACACCTGAAGGGTTGCAGGTTTCCAGTGATTTATGTAGATATCATGAATACATACACATACATTTTTCAAAAAATAAAGTAGGGGGGGGGGACGCTCCTATTATTGTGACAACTGCTGTATAGTCAGTTTTGTACTTTCATTGGAAAGTGTTATTTTCACTTCCATTCTCCCACATCATCTCCAAGATCATATGAGTAACCCAGTGGTTACATTGCTACAGGATTTGAGCCCATATATAGACACTTGCAGTCACTGAGCATTAGTTGGCATCCTCACTGCCTGTCAAGTAAGCTACTCCATTGGAACACAGCTTGCATCAAACAGACACATGAATGTCTCGTATCTTATTTTATATTGAGGCAGGTTACAGTTCAGAAGCAGAATTGCTGGGAAAAAATGGCAAATGATACAAAGTATTTTCTTACCGGCATTAATATTTTGTTGGCCATTTTCAGGTTGCTCTTCTGAGTAAATTGGTGATGTAACAACTGCAAATACTAATCACAAATGAGATGTTAAATGGATACCGATCTTATTTTATTTAAAGGTTACCTTTGTTTTTTTTAAAATACAATTCCTATACCGTCCATTGACATGGAAGCCAAGTTTGTGTTTTCCATTGGGATGAGGGCTATTTTGTGTGTGGCTTATCCAATCGTCAGTTTGGGATTGGTTACGTTTAATATTTCATCTGCCAATGCAACATATAAATCAGTGTAAGGCACATGGGCAGATTAAGATATGAAGAGCTGTCTGCCCAGGACAACAGAGATGCTGCAGTATTTATACATTTATATATGTATAGCCCATGGAATACTATCTGTCTGTTTGGCCTGACTGCCAGTTGGCCAGGAGTGTGACAGTCAGTGTATTGCTGCCTCTAGTTTCATCAACAAGACACTTTTCCCAGACAACAGTAGAAGATCCTGTGTGTGTCGCTAGGGCAGCTACACAGACCATGGGAATGGGGTCGGACTGCTTTTTATAAATACCAAATAATCAACGTTCTTCCCAGCACGGCTGGTGTAAGCTCTGGTCACTCAGGATGGCCCGGTGGTATCCGATCCTGCAGGCTGTAGCCATATCTTTAAGCCGGCTTGACCCACTAGTGCAGCCTTTGTCCCGAAGGGCATTGTGGGTATGCGTTCCTGTCACACTACAGCTCCGTCCCGCAGCTCGGCTCACGTTCGGACCATAAGACCTGGCTAATCGAGCGACGCACGGGCTGTGACGCGCTTTCGGCATACGGGAAAAGTATCGGCTTCTGGTATTGATTATATGTCCTGCACTTTCCACACAGTGAACACTTGAGATCGATTTGCGAATGTGCAGCGGATGAGCGCCTAAAAGGGCAGCGTTCCTTGTGAGACAAATACCTCAGTAGAAGGAAAACCAGATGGTTAAGTTAGAGGGGTAGGCACGAGATGTGTTAGAAAGCGGTTGTCTCTGTGGCGCAATCGGTTAGCGCGTTCGGCTGTTAACCGAAAGGTTGGTGGTTCAAGCCCACCCAGGGACGCGCTCATATTTTTTTTTTTATAAATCGTTAAGGTGCAGAAGTCTGATAGCTAATGAGACTGATACTGCATAAGTGACGTATTGCACTCATGCTGTTATTCCTTTATATTGATTGACTGTGGGCAAACAATTAACATAATTATTTTACCGCACGAGAAACATTGAATCAGCTGAATTCTTTTGTGTAGTGTCTCGCACTCTTTCACAAGTTCCCTGGTGGTCTAGTGGTTAGGATTCGGCGCTCTCACCGCCGCGGCCCGGGTTCGATTCCCGGTCAGGGAAAGATGTTTTGTTTCCATGATATTTTGTTGGAATTTTTATATGAAATTGTCAGGAAGGCAGAGGATGTGTCATAAACCTTGCATTGCATATTTGTCATATATGTTTTTGTTTTTTTTGACAGCTTGCTGGCATCCCCGATACACATGCATAATCATTGTGCCTCATGTGGCCAAGCCTTTGTCATTGATTTTATTTTCAGGAGAAACAATAAATCATAAATATATATATCTCTTTTGAAAAGAAATCATCTGAAATGAATAATATATACTCATTATTATAATAGCAAAGCAGGAGTACCAGGATGGCCGAGTGGTTAAGGCGTTGGACTTAAGATCCAATGGACGTATGTCCGCGTGGGTTCGAACCCCACTTCTGGTAGAAACATTTTGTTATTTCATTCATGGCTATGTCTTTGGCTAGCACAGTGCTGTCCAACTGGTGGCCCACAGGCCACTACCCCTCCCTTGTTGCAGCCCACCACATGAAAGTCTGCCTGCTGTGATTTACCTTCTGCTCAAGGTATGAGTACTGAGATTAACTGGGCCCAGCATTATTTACGCCTCATATACAGACAGTAATATCCTGTGTTGTTCAAACCTGTAACAACTCTATTGTCCACAGACCTAAAGCTGGCCATAGACTCCAAGATCTTCTCCCGACCTGCCACTAACCATTCAGATCAAATAAAGTGGTAAAAGAACAGATCAAATGTTCTGCCCCTGACATATCGTAATCGTACGAAAGTTATGTCCGACAAAGCCGGTGACAGTCTCCCACTGAAAATCGTCCGATCGGCAATACATGCAGAGATATTATCGGCAGCCGACTGAATTTTTTTGACCTGTCCGATCGACCAAACGACCGATCTCCATGGGATGAAAAAATGTCGGGACTCTCCACACACGGTCCGAAAATCGTACAAATCAAGGATTCGTATGATCGGATCTTTGTGTCTATGGCCAGCTTAAAGCCCTGTACTGTTTACACCTCAGACCCAGTTTCAAAATACCCACATTTTTCACCTTTTCACACTTTATAGGGGACAAAGGGGCACCAGCATTGTGCCACCGTATGTAGCAAGTGCATCTGGTGCTTCTTTCAGCTTCCACTTTTTTGCCCAGGCCCCGCTCCCATATAAAATCGCCTGCAATCATGTGTGAATTTAGGGCAGGACTACATCAGTGATTTCGCCGCGATGCGCAAAATCGCAGGCGTCACGTCGGATGCGATGGAAGTAAGGTAAGTAATGCCAGCGTCAGATAGTGTCGCATTGTTGATGCAATGCGACACGACTGTGTTGCATCGCATCAAAACTGCAACACGAGCCGACAATTGAACTACGTACCTTATTTCTGTCACATCCGATGCAACGCCTGTGATTTTGCACAGTGCGTCGGATCGCGGTGAAATCGGTGGTATAGTTCTGCCCTAAATTCACACATGATTGCAGGTGATTTCATGTGGGAGCGGGGCCTAAAAACTATTTTTTTGCACAGGGGGCCTGGGCATAAAATGGAAGCTGAAAGAAGCACCAGATGCACTGAATTCTTAGCAGACAGGAGAAAATACTTGACTCAGGCAGAGATCAGCATGTGTATTTAATTAATCCCCACTTGTCAAATCAGATTAGGCGATAATGTTACCTTACACAGCTATAGTTAAAGAGATACTGACACCAGAAATTAAACTCTTTTTTTACATCTATCATAATATTGCCTTTGAAAGCTACAAATAACTTTGCCATAAAGTATTGGCACAATGCTTTTACATTGCCTGTCTGATGCCCCATGTTCCTGTATGAGGGGGCTGCCATATTTGTGCAGCAGGAGTCCGTTATAACTGACAGGCTGAGATGGGACAGTCAGGTTGGCAAAACAGTCAGGTTTGGAAACTTCAACTACCAATTACTTACAAAAATAAACCTCTTGGCAAAAAATGATCAGCATGGCCTATAGGTAACTTTTAATGTACATTCATATTTTAAAAAGTAGTTTTTTAGTGTTAGTATCACTTTAAGTAATTGCCATAAAGCAGAATGTGTGCTTGTTAGAAAGTTTCGGAAAAACATACACCGTTCCTGGTAAGAATTTGGCTGCTTCAATGTACCTCATATATGTAATTTAATTTTGTTCCCGTCAGAGTTAATTCTTGAGCCCCAGTCAATAATAAATAACAGCATGAGTCCAATAAGTCACTTATCCAGTAGCAGGCCATCAACTATCAAACTAACTATAAGCGCAGCCTGCGCCTTAACGATTTTGTAGGCTTGAAGAAAAAATCTATTAACTTCGTCCCTGGGTGGGCTTGAACCACCAATCTTTCGGTTAACAGGCAAACATGCTAACCAATTGCACCACAGAGAGTGTAAAGTAATATTTTTCCTCTGATATATTGTAACAAGTCAGTTGTATAAATGACTTCCTCCAATGTTTGCCTTGCAAATGTGTTTGGCTTCATTAACCCTGCTAATAACCCCCTTCATGCTCCCTCACACATGGCAATAAATGTTCGCTATACAAGTTTATATCACAGTCCAATTGCCTTAAACTCATAGCACAGCTTACTAGGGATGCACTTCTGTCCTAATGCTGATGTCACATTTAGACTTTAAGCTCTACGGGGCAGGGACCTCCTTTCCACTATGTCTCTTACCACTTAAGCTTTTTATCCTGATATGATTCTGCATATATTTATTATGTGATTTGTCTTCACAGTGTATACTTATATATATATTTATATATCTATATATATAGATATATATATATTTTTTACTATTATGCACTGTACAGCGCATACATACATACAAACCAAGTTACTGATAACTAAAAAATATCTTCTGCTTCCAAGACATCGGTATCATTAGTAAAAATTCAGCCGTCAGTTAGCGTTGGTGGTATAGTGGTGAGCATAGCTGCCTTCCAAGCAGTTGACCCGGGTTCGATTCCCGGCCAACGCAATTGCCTTTTTCCCAAGTTCAACTATTTTGCATATGATTAACATTTTAACAGTACAAAGACCCTAGAACTTACCTCCCAACATTTTGGAAATAGAAAGGAGGACAAAAAGATTTACTTGGCAAATTTTTATACCCATTGTTGTGGACACACCTCCTAATTACCATGTTCATTTTACAAAATTTGGCAGGTTATGAAAGTTTGAACACATTTCTGTGATTTTTATGTTTTATTACAGTTTTGCTAATGAAGGTGAATTGCCCTTTAAGCCGCAAGTCACAGTTTCCCCAAGAAACCTACTTATCTTAAATTGTTCTTTGCTTATATTAAATTGTTGTACAAAAGTATTGAGTGCACCTGCTGAATGTTCTGGGCTCTCTGCCAAAAACAATTAGGTTTATGAAACGTTGTATTTTCTGGCTGTTCAGTGCAGGAGATCAAAGAGAAATTTCAGTAACAATCCGGGACTGCAGGGTTGAGCTGTCAAAATCAGGGCTGTCCTGCAAAAAATGGGACAGTTGGGAGGTATGCCCTAGAAAACCACATATTTTGGAAAAGCACACATACTGTTCAATCCCAAATAGGAAAATTTGTCCTTCCACTGCAAACTACAAAGCCATGCTAAACATAGCTATGCTAAAATTGTGTAAATATATATACATGTGTGTATACTTGGCAAAATGCATGTTGTGTGCAAGTATGTGTAAGCCCTGTGAGCGTGCAAAACCCCCACCAAAAGCTGATCCTCCGCACTCCTGCCCAAAAGTACTGCAGGTCATAGGATATTTTTTTTTATTCACAGGCTGTAGATTCTAAGATGTGTAGCACTTAAAGGGTTAACCAAAATCTTTGAATAACTAAATCAATGTGACAGGTGTGTCCTTTGTCACTTCATTTCTAATTTTGTCAGGAGGGATAAATAAAACTGCAGAAAAAATTTGTTCCCTGACCGGGAATCGAACCCGGGCCGCGGCGGTGAGAGCGCCGAATCCTAACCACTAGACCACCAGGGAAGCTGCCAATATATCCAATTGTTAGATATATAAATTAAATAGTTAGTTTCTATAAAAAAAAATATCTTCTACATTTCAGTTTCCCCTTCTCTCCACTTTCACGGCTGCTCTACATGAAACAATCTGAAGGGCAGGGAAGCAGCAAGGTTAGCCTTATTCAGTTATATATTGCTCACTTTGTCTGCAGTTGTACAGCAGGAGTTGCAAATCTTTGTGTGTCCCAGTTAGGGTTTTATAGTGAAATTTTAGCTCCCATCATTACGTTACAGTGAGTATGGACGGCGCATTAGTCTGTGTTGTTTAATTGTGATATATATTAAAAGTTGCAAAAGAATTCTGGTACTCACATGTATCATATAAATTAGAAACATGCACAGCTTCTCATTTGAAACATTTATTTGTGTATTTTAACCACAGCAACATTGCACATTAACACATTCACAAAACACACCACAGTGCAGTGTCTCCCCCCCGGTCTGCCTACCTTGTGTTAGCCACTCCCTCCTGACGCGTTTCCCACTATTTGGCGCTTCATCACAGGAGGTGTGGCTGATACCAGTCATGTCCCGTAAATACCTGTGGGCTTATTTTTTACAGGTCCAGGGCTACCCATTTACAGTGAGGCAATAAAAAGACTGTCTTCAAGTCTCTCTTGGTCAGGCCCAGAATGGCAATCTGTGGGTTCTGGCAAATGCCAGAGGGGCTGCTGTAAGTTACCATAGAGAGTCACTCTTTAGTGGGCTGGTGGGGCCTCTCTGTACTTGGAATACAGGGCCTATTTTGACTCCCAGTCCAGACCTGCTCTTGGTGACTCTTTTTATGCCCCTACTGGCCCAGCCATTGTTCTCATGCAAGTGTGTGGAGACATGTTGGATCCTGGGTGACTGGATTATGTCCCATTGCATTTTTTGAGTAGGGTTGCCACCTGGCCAGTATTTTAACGGCCTGGCTGGTAAAAATTATGCTTGATGCCAATATTATTTATAGGGAAAAACCACAATAATATATGTGGCAACCATAGCCTTGAGCTATAACTGCTTTTGTATGTAACATCACTGACCTGTTCTGCTAAGGTTGTGCTCAGGCATATATGATGCCATAGCCTTTAATTATGCAGAATTGTATTACGCGGTCTGTGTGCCAGGATACCTATGCTGCACGTACTTGTGCCAGATGTATGAACAAAAAAAAAAAAAAAATGTGGAGAATGCGGGCATCGATCCCGCTACCTCTCGCATGCTAAGCGAGCGCTCTACCATTTGAGCTAATTCCCCTAGTGGTGAGAAGCTAGTCTTTTATCACTTCTCTCTAAAGCACATTGCCTATATTTCCTTCTATTACATTTTAGTGCCAAATACAATGAATTGCCTCCACATAATCAATAGCTTTGAGTGAAGCATTGCTAGTGGCGCCAATCATAGAGACCGCATGTCCCTGCAACAATGATTATGGCACCGCGCGCTTTAGCCACACTGCCTCTGTCTTGCCTCTGCTTTTTTTATTAACAACTGAGCGCGAAAGTGTTATTAAAAACAACTCGCCGCGAGCCATATTCGGTAAGGCAGCATACCAAACAGCGCGGAACAATAAAGTTACAGTATCTGAATGCAGCAAGGAATGCTGGGAGTCGTAGTTTGAAGTCTGACGTATGTTTTTGAAGGGAGCGTAAATTCACTGCTCTCCCGAACACAGATGTCTAATGAACGACAACTTGACCCGCCATTAACTCTAAAGCATATTTCAGGATATTCATTTGGCAGATTGTTTCCGCCATGCGGGTGTGTTGCCTTTCTTGCCGCCAGCCCTATGCGGGGTTAACGCTGAATGGACTTAAAACTCAGGAAACGCGGCGGCGTCCTCTGCTGGCAGAATTCTGAAATCGCACCATTGCTATTCACATTGCAGTGAAAGATTGGGACGGGCACGACTGGAGAGACGTCACGTGAGCAAGTGCAGCTGCTCATACACTCGGGAGAAAGGTTCGGTAGGGGGGTTATTGCAGGTAGCTCTTCCAATTTCTTTACTGATGTCGTAATGTTTTAGCAGTGATAGTCTCAAAAATGTGCCAGGGTTTGTGTCAGGTTCACAGACAGTCAGTACAGGGCCAGGTCTGTCAGTTGCCCCGGGCAACCCAGCTGTGCGCAACCGAGGACGCACGTGCGTTACCGTGCGCAACCGAGGACGCACGTGCGTAATTGTGCGTAACAGGACGAGCGTACGTGGTCGTGCGCAAAGCACTTGGACTTCACAGAGCGCACCCCTAGTTCCGGCCCTGCAGACAGTTGGTGATTCCCAGATGAGACACAAATACAAATGATGCGTGCAGCCTATGTTATTATTGTGGGAGACAGATAATAGAGGTAGGACGGTTGGTAGCAATGTTATAATAAAGAAGGGCTCCAAGAAGCCTTATATTTCTCAGTAGAGGAGAGTCTTGTATTTAAAGGAACAGTAACACCAAAAAATGGAAGTGTTTTAAAGTAATGACAATATCATGTAGTGTTGCCCTGCACAGGTAGAACTGATGTGTGTGCTTCAGAAACACTACTATAGTTCATTATAAACAAGCTGCTGTGTAGCAATGGCAGAAATTGAAAAAAGGCTATATGGCACAGGTTAAATAGTGGATAACAGATAACACCATTATGTTCTACAGAGTTTATCTGTTATCTGTAGCCTGAGCCTTTTCTCCTTTGAATGGCTGCCCCTATGTCTACACAGCAGTTTATTTATATAAACAATAGTAGTGTTTCTACCAGTGCCGGGCAACACTGCATTATATTTTTATTACTTTAAAACACTTTAATTTTTTCATGTTACTGTTCCTTTAACAGTACACCCATCAACAGGCTCTAGTGGGTTTTCATGCATGCAGTATCATATATCTTTAATCCTGCATTCTGGAAAAGCCTCCTATTCCTATAGCTAATGTCACCCTCTCTCATCCCCTGTCACACACTTGTGTAGAGTTAGAACTACCACACACACTGCCACACAACAGAGTACAGGTATATGATCCATTATCCAGAAAGCTCTGAATTATTAAAAAGCCGTCTCCCATGGACTCCTTTGGAATCAAATAATTAAAACAATTTAAAATGATTTCCTTTTTCTCTGTACTAATGAAACAGTGTCTTGTACTTGATCCCAACTAAGATATAATAATGGGTTTAATTAATGTTTAAATGATTTTTTAGTAGAGCATTCTGGAGCATTCTGGATACAGGTCCCACAACTGTACATTCATTACACTGGCACCAATCATCATGTTCACTGCTCAGGCCAGTACTATACCAATACCAACCACATGGCGACCATATACCAGATTAAGGGGGTTATTTACTAAAATTCAAATTTTTCATGAAAAAAAAACCTAGAATATATCGAAAATCCGAATCCTGCAAAAAGTCTGAATATCCGCCATCGCAAGCCATGTATAAGTCAATGGGAGATGTCCCTATCCCAATTTGAAGATATCATAATTTGTGCTGGGTTTAGCCCAATAATCCAAAAAATTTGGGATTTTCGAAAAGAAAAAAAAAACACGAAAAAATGGAGTCAGGAAAAAAGTCATACGATTTGTTTTTTTTCTCAATCCGATTAATTCTAGTTATTTTAATGATAAATGAGGCAAAATTGGGGATGGGAGTTTGGTCAAGCTTTTTTTTTATTAAAATAATGAGATATAATCGGATTTTATTAAATAACTACCTACATTTCTTTTACTGAGAATGTCAAAATTAATACATAATGCCATGTTTGTTGTATAAAAACACTACTATATATTGACAGTGGCTTCATTATATTATTTCATCTTATATTGTTTCTAATCAGGGCTTGTGGACGTTTGTGAAACTTGGCAGTGAAAGGAAAACTTGCCCCCTTTGCAGGTCCTAGAACTGGAAAACCAAGCTCTGTTAAAAGGTCTGGGACACAAGTACGTCACCACCATCTCTAATGCTTGCTGGTTACTGCAGCCAGTTCCAGCAAGGGGTGGCAAATATGTGTGGGAGGTGGACATACTAGACAAGTTCATCCCCTAAAATACTTGCTTCTTTAGAAGAAGCAATAGTTTTACCTTACAGAATTTCCACATGTGGATTGTATTGAGAGTTTTGCCCAGATCTTGGGAGTGTGTTCTACTCCACAATGCGGAAATAAAGTGTTATGAACGGTATGTCACTGGCACTGAACTGCACTCAAGCAAATGATTGGAGAAGAGGCAGTAGTAAATCAAGCATAATACAAAAGTACTTTACAGGTCTTTTTCTCAACAGGAAAAAAACACATTTTACTCACATCTGTGGTTAATAGCTTCATCAGTTTATTTTTAAAATAGGAAATATGGGGAATTCTAGTTTAAAGGGATGCTGTTATGAATAAAAGTCTTATTACCAATGTGCAAAGTCTAATTAATTTTCCTAGGAGCATAAGTGAAAATATTTCATTCTACTTGTGCGACTTACTACTTCTTCCCATCTTCTAGCTTTCTGTTTATCAGAACATGTTGTGGCCCTTATCTAAATCAATAGCCGTGATTACTTTTTAAGGGCAAAGACACACGGTCAGATCGGGGGAGATTAGTCTCCTCTTCTTCAGGGCGACTAATCTCCCCCAACTGCTTTCCCGAAGGCTAGAATGTAAATCGCCGACAGGATGGCACTCGGAGCGCTTTGTTTTCTGAAGTCACCCGAAGTTGCTTTGAGCGACTTTGGAAAACAAATCGCTCCGATTGCCATGCTGCAGAGTTTTACATTCTAGCCGGAGGGAAGGCAGTTCGGGGATATTAGTCTTCCCGAAGAAGAGGAGATTTGACGGTAAGACAAGGTAAGCAGCATGGTTATCTCAAGAGTGTCAGGTAGTTTTCTGTTTGTCAGATTATTTATTTACTATCATGTGGTCGACTGACATCTTTCAGAAACCACTTTAGGGTAGGGGCAGATTCTGGGAGATTTAGTCGCCTGGCTACTAATCGCCTCTTCTTCGGGGCAAAAATCTCCCCGAACTGCCTTCCCCTAACTTGCCGCTAACTATAATGAAAAATCGCCAGCTCAATGGCACTTGCGGCGCTTCCGATTTCCGGGTGACTTCAGAAATCAAAGCACCTTGAATGCCAGAGCAGCGGAGCCTACGCTCCATGTGCCTTTACCCTCAGCCTCAAGGACAATGTCACTTAGATTACCGATTCTCTCCACTTCCAGAATTTTCGCAGCAAAAGTAATGGTAATAAAAAGTGTAATGGATCACCTGCAATTATGGCATTAATGTTATCTGAATACACAAGATTTTCTAGTGTATTCAGATCTTTGTGAGCTGCTAGATCAGGCATGGCCAAAGTGCGGCCCGGGGGCCAATTGCGGCCCGTATTAAAATTTACACTGGCCCTCAATCATGAAATTAATAATAATGAGGCCCCCCAGCACAGTGCGATCAAGAATCACCTAGCCGTAATATTTGAGCACATTAGTGAAATGGTCTGCCACTTGGTCCATACTCGTGCCTGTGTGCTGAAGGTGTTAGCAATAGACACTTACTGGCACGTAGAGACACACTATTTTCGCATACTTCTTTAGGGCTGAAGGTGCAATAGACGAACTGACGTGCCAGTACAGTAAACTAAAGAAGTATGGTGTCACTACGCGCCAGTACGTGGCTATTGCTAACACCTTCAGCACACAGGCAGCAGTATAGACTAAGTGGCAGATCATTTCACTAATGTGCCCAAAATATTACTGCTATGGTTACTCAATTCCTGTAATTTAAGGTTAATGGTTAAAAGAATGTCGGGCTGAATGGTCGGCCCCCACACATTTTCACCTCACCAAGTCTGGCCCTCGTTGCAAAAAGTTTGGGCACCCCTGTGCTAGATGTCTCCACCAGTGCTCAGATCGATTGGGTGGGGTATAACTAACATTGGAAATAAAGGTTCCCTAGAAAGAGAAGGGTAAATGATATACCAACCTGTTGAGAGCCATTGAAGTAAAATGAGCACCTAAGAACTTGTGCATTGCTGAGCACACATTCCTTTTTTTCTCTGAATCAACATAGATTCAATTTACATGATATTGAGCTCAGGAATTTTTGTAGTATCCTCTTTGTAATAAACATTATGTTACTGTGTGTATTAAAGGGGTGGTTCAGCTTTAAAAGTTAACTTTCTTTGTTATATACTAAGCAAATTTTCAATTGGTCTTCATTTTTATTTTTTTATAGGTTTTTATTTATTTGCCTTCTTCTGACTCTTTCCAGGTTTCAGATAGGGGTCACTGACCCCATCTAAAAACAAATGGTCTGTAAGGCTACACATTTATTGTTGTTGCTACTTTTTATTACTCCTCTTTCTATTCAGACCCTCTCCTATTCATATTCAAGTCTCTTATTTAAATCAACGCATGGTTGCTAGGGTAATTTAGACGCTAGCAACCAGACTGCTGAAACTGCAGACTGGAGAGCTGCTGAATAAAAAGTTAAATAACTCAAAAAGTACTCTAGAGAACACATGGCTGATGGAATCTTAGATACAATCTGCCAATGCAAAATAAACTGACATTTGCACCAGAGTCAGGAAGTCCGGATAATGTATCACTGACCTATCACTTGAGATACATTCAGATACAGGGAGCACTTCTTTTAAGCGCACAATCAATGTACAGTGATTCACAACAGTTATTTTGAAAAAGATTGAAGATCATTTAGAATAGGGCAATAAAACCTGAGGACAATGGCCAAACAACAAACCGTCAAGTCTCCTGGGTCTGACTCTCCCCAATGGCTTGTCTGTCTTCTTTGTACAACATCATGGTTTTATTTACTACACTGATTTTGAATATTATTCATTTCTTTGATCTTGACTTCCCAGAAGAATGAGTTGCCAGGCATGAGTATATGTAAAAAATTAAGAAATGCAGGTATATTCCTAGGCATTACCATGTGATATCCCTGATAATATCCCGGGAATACTTAAAAGGGAACCAAAGTCTAAAATAGAATAATGCTAGAAATGCTGTATTTTGTATACTAAACATAAATATGATCTGATGCACCAGAAGACTAATTAAACAAATGATTTATGTTTTCAAAGTTGGCCACAGGGAGTCATCATCTTGTAACTTTGTTAAACATCTTTGCAAGACCAAGACTACGCACATGCTCTATGGGGTCTGGGCTTCAGTTGGAAGGTTAAGCTCAGGGATCGTCATAAATTATCAAGACAGCACAAGCCAAATTATTTCTGCCATAGAAGCCGATACAGCAAGACTGATTAATAATCAGAATGTGCAAACTGCACTGGGTCTGCGGAAACAATTCTCTACACGGTTGCCAACTGCTCTACAGGGAAACAAACAAAGCTGCTTGAGTTCTGGGAAGTAAGGTTAGGACTCCCCCCTGCTGTTTGAAAGTATGATTGTTTCCCTGCAGAGAAGTTAGGGACTGTCTGAAGTTCCTTATCCACAGCAGTCAGAGCAAGTAAAACAAAGGAGGAATTTCACTGCATACAGTCAGGTTTATTATAAAAACGGTAGACATTTTATAATCAAAGTATATTGGTGATAGATTTCTGTTTCATTAAAGAAAGTAAAAATGGGATTTTATTTTTTTGCCTTTAACACCCCCCTTAATGCAATAGTTGGGACTGTGCTATGGAGTAAAATTAATTTGTGACTTGTCTCCTGTATTTCAGATTTTTCGATTCAGGGATCAGTAGCTGTCCAGCACCTGATGAACACCAAATGCTGGTCTCTATTATAAGCTTGTCTGGATTCATAGATGGCAGTCATACACAGTTATGTACATTGTGTAAAATATAGATACAATTTAGGTTGTTGAACCCTAATGCAAGCAGCACAGGTGCCCCCCACCTCTCAGATTTTGTATTGTGAGCAGCCAATTGCGTTTAGCAAGCCAGTTATTTCAAAAGTCTCTAGGCATTCCCCCTCCTTCATGGCTGTTAGTAGCGTGAAAATTGTCTCCCTTCCCAATACAGTATCATGACCGCCTATTTAGCTGTCTATAAAACTGGGCTGTTATATATGTATATATAGATAGATATATAAACATTACAAAAAAGGTATTTTACCAACGCAGTGATGTGTGCATTTTCTGAAATCATCATGTTTTATTTCCACAACACAATGTTTTTCCCAAGAATTCCAGCATCATTGCCTCCAAGCAGACTGTATAGGCACATTGGCTCTCATCGCTACTATATGGAAATGCATATAAGCTCTACTGAATGGCATCAATACATGCAACATTTGTGTCTTGCATTTGCACTGTAACACAAGCACATTTGCAGCTCCGTTCCGACACGAGGCTTAAAAGCTCATACAAGGGATAATGAATTTTAGGATGTGCAGTATCTTCTATTTCAGTTTGTACAATGTGCTCTACCTGTTTGATGGTAATAATAGGATTCAGGAAACCTGTTTATAGCTATTGCATATCACTCATGTCTGTTTACTACAGGAACACAAAACCGTAAAAAGTGACTGAAAAAATCCAATGTGTAACCTGGGCAGAAACCCACAGCAACCAATCAGTGATTAGCTTTGTTCTTATGGCTGCAGGAAGATTAATACAAGGCAAAATTTGGTTTACATGTTACTGCAACAGTGGCCACTGTTAGTAAAAAAAGCCCCAATATGTTTTATGAGGGTGACCTGTCCCTTTGACAGGGCTCTGCAGAATCATAAAAGTACATGGGATCTACAGAGGATTTGCTGAGATTCATTTGCTATGGGATTTTTAAAGACGTGCGTGTTGTCATGATGTCATTTCTGAGTCATCTACATCTTCAATAGCAGTGTGTGGTTAAGAAACTTTTGAATTCCATGTTTGTGTAATGAAAAGACACGTGATTTTTTGGATTCGGATTGGGTTTGACCAGGCACTTGGATTCTTCTGAAAAAGGCAGAATCTTGGCAGAATCTGAACCAAATCCTGTATTTGGTGCATCCCTATTGTAAACAGAGCCCAGTTAAAGGGATAATTCACCTTTCCAAAACACAGTTGGACAAAGACTGATCAATCTACTAGTACAGGTATGGGATCTGTTATCCGGAAACCCGCTATCCAGAAAGTTACAAATTATGGAAAGGCTGTCTCTCATAGGCTCCATTTTATTCAAATAATCCAAAGAGTTAAACATGATTTTTTTCTCTGTATTAATAAAACTATACCTTGTACTTGATCCAAACTAAGATATAAGTAATCCTTAATGGAGGCAAAACTAGCCTATTGGGGTTATCATTTACATAACTTTCTAGAAGATATAAGGAATGAAGATCCAAATTACGGATAGATCTGTTATCCAGAAAACCCCAGGTCCTGTGCATTTTGGACCTGTATTAAATATGGATAACAGCATACCTTCATACTGTAAGTACACCATTTTTTAAACATCATATGTTATATTCTTTGTATTATACATACCCTTCTTAACATACCACTAACTACTGGTCAAGACTGATGCATATTTTTAGTATATACAGTATCTGCTTTACAGATCAGTTTCATAACATTATGGCAATGTAATAAATAATCTTTGGGGCCGATTTACTTCTAGTTATACCACTCTCCAGCATACGTGGCAATTGATTTTTTTTGTTTGGGAAGGCTAAATTTGCCCACACAGAGACTGGATCAAAGCTGATGTCCGATATAGCAGATTCATCACTGGTCCAAAAATCCTCCCAATTACCTGTGTAGATTCCCACTAAATTTAATGAGATCCATGCAGAAGTGCAGGTAGGAGTGCTTTTTTTTTCCATAATATCTTCTGAATTACAAGCATAATCACTGTGTCCATGCTCTAGTTGCACTTCTTGATAGGCAGACAGCTAGTGTACTCTATCTCCAGGACATAACACAAGAGTTGTGGGTTCTGCAGCCTAAACACATTATATAAAATGAAGGGCACAGACACCCTAAGCACAATATATACAGGCACATAGTAATTTAGGCTGGAAAAACAGGTCCATCAGATTCAACCTTTCATCTCAAAGAAACCTGCCTAACTGATCCAGAAGATACAGTGGGTGAATATTGTATTCAGCATTAACCCTTATCACACTTGTACACACCATCACCCCTTCTTATGGCATGTTATTTTTAAAGCTTGTAATGTGTTTTGGAATTGGAACAGTGTTTAACCCACAGGAAGGTGTAGATTTCACATCTAGTTAGATATAAGAAAAAGCACAGCTGGTTAGGGCTAGAGAAGGGTTTATTTGTTATGGTAGGAGAAGCCTCATAGATAGAACTAAACAGAGGCTGTAGGATTTCCTTAGATAAAATAACGGTAGTGTTAAGGGAGGGTGAAACATATATAATTGTCTGGAGCTAGATGGGGGTTCAATGTTCACCCTCTGGCCAACTAGAGGATACAGCTTGCAGACACGATAGAGGATTCCTGCACCTCAGTCTCACAGTGACGAAAATATGGTTGCAAGGGAGCAATGCTTTTTGCTTTTTCCCTCCTATTTAGGTGCCAGAAAGGTTTTGCTCAATTTTCAAGAATAGACTAGCACTCCGTTTCCATCCGTATAGGTGAAAAGGTAATTTTTATTCCAACTTCACCATCTTTTTTTCCTCAGATCAGTCCTTCAGAAAAAAATGCACCGTTTGGGGATATTTCTCACCTTGTGCCACACTACCATCTTTTCAGTAGGTAGCCAAGGCTTCCTTGCAACTTTCTAGGCTAGTGTATGCACAGTGTGGTAAAATTAGAAGAAGTCACAAGAAAGTCCTACCAAATATAAGTAAGATGGGTGCGTTGCCATAGGTTAGAGATAGATATACAGGCTGATCTATTTTTTTTTTTTTAAACAGGAGCAGTGGTCCAGAGAAAAAATTTAGTCAATAAATTAACTAGGGTTCCAAACATGTTGGTCTCCCTAGTGTATTAGCCTTTCCTTGTCTTTTAAGGGAGTGTAGTAGCATACCTCCCAACATTTTGGAAATAGAAAGAGGAACAAAAAGATTCGCCTGCAAACATTTTTGGCCACACCCACTTTTGTGGACACACCCCTAATCACCATGCACATTTTACAACATTTTACAGGTTATGAAAGTTTGAACACATTTCTGTGTTTTTTATGTATTATTACAATTTTGCTATTGAAGGTGAATTGCCCTATAAGCTACAAGTCAGTTTCCCCAAGAGAACTGCTTATCTTAAATTCTAACAAATGTTACAAAATATAAGTATCTATTCTGGGCTCTCTGCCAATTAAGTTAGAAACTGTGTATCTTTTTCTGGCTGTTCAGTGCAGGAGATCAAAGAGAAAGTCACAAACCCGGGACTGCAGCTGTCAAAATTGGGACTGTCCCATGAAAAATTGGACAGTTGGGAGGTATGTAGTGGTTTAAGATTCTGCCCTGTGTATATCTGCACTAGCCCCACTATGTCATACACACATTAAAAATGTTTGTTTATATTTATGGCTAGTGTGTGGGTAAATTGGATCTTGGTCAGTTGTATTATGATATGTATGATATTGAGCTTAAGTTGTAGGACATAAAGCATGAGTTGGCCTCATGTAGACTCACAATTCCACTGTTAGAAATTCTGTGCCCTGCTGGCATGGCTGCCTTGAGGGACACACATTAGCCATGAATACAGACCATTCCCTGCCTTTTCCAGCAGCAGGTGTTTTTAAGAATGTGCAGACCTTTATTTACTGTCTGATAACTACGCTGCAGATTTGAGTTTCTTAGAATTTAAATTCAGTTAGGAAGTTGAATGCTATTCTGATTTTCCAGCAATATTGCATCATACAGCAACATGGCCCAGTTTCACCATGCACAGTCTACATCAAAGATACATAAATTAATGATTTACACTTGACTAGTGATGTGGCATTTGTGTTTTACAAATACAATATAGATGCTGTATAATATCTGTTTATGCCAGGTTTGATGGTATTATAATGAGATGAGTAAGAAGGTCTCTTTATATCAGTATATCACTTATTAGTATACACACCTTACTGTTACAGTGCAATGGTTTAGCACTGAGTTAGTGATGCTGAAAGTAGATTTTGTTTTTCTTCCCAAAAACTGGCCACTGTGTGTTTTATTAGTATGTCACAGGCATTTTTACTGATTGCCAGACTAAATCTGCAATGATCCTATGGTAGAAGCTAAAAGACCATGACAGCATACATTTTTCTAGTAAATGCAGACATGGCAATCCCTCCCACTCCCTGCCTATCCTGCTTGACCAGACTCAGGTATGGACTGGGATTCAAAACAGGCCATGGCATTTAAAGTACACAGAGGCCCAAACAGCACTCCCATCAGCCTGCTAAATAGTGACTGTCTATGGCAGGGGTCCCCAACCTTTTTTTTTTTTTTTTTTTTTTTTTTTTAACCCGTGAGTGACATTAAAATGTAAAAAAGAGTTGGGGAGCAACACAAGCATGAAAAAATTTCCAGGGGATGCCATATAGGGATGTGATTGGCTAATTGGTAGCCCCTATAAGGACTAGCAGCCTGGAATGGAGGCTCTGTTTGGCAGTGCACCTGTTTTATATGCAACCAAAACTTGCCTCCAAACCTGGAATTAAAAAAAGCAGCTGCTTTGAGGTCACTGGGAGCAACATCCCAGCAGGGCCGGAAGTAGGGGTAGGCAGAGTAGGCACGTGCCTAGGGCGTAAAGCTGGGGGGCGCCAGGCACATACCTTCTCTGACACCTACCCCATTGTCCGGTCCTGTCTTTCGCCGAATGCCACAGATAATTTCTTGTAATATCGCTTGTGCGCATGTGCGTTCGAACTCAGTTTCGCACTCAAGCGTGCAATCAGCCGGTGCCGTGCCCAGCCAGGTTGCCTAAGGCGCCTGGTTGGGTTGACCCGGCTCTGGGGCAAATTCACTAACATTCGTAGTTTCCCCAGGCGCAGCTTCGCGCACTTCGCCAGGCGTAGTTTCGCCAGCACTCCGCAAATTCACTACAATCCGAAGTTGCGCACAGGGGTAGCGTAAGATTGCGAAGTTCCGCTAGCGTTGATTCGCTAAGTGAAGCGAAGTTACGCTAGCGAAGGCTAATTTGCATACGGCGCCAAATTCAAATTTCAATGGAGGACTACGTATCAGCACTACAAATGGCTAGAAAACCTTCAAAACATCAAATAAAAATTTTATTTTGCCCTACACATGTACCCACTGTCTAGGTAAGTTGCCATGAGTCAGGAAATGTAGGGGGGAAGGAGGGGAGCCCCAAAAATTTTTTCGATCTTTTTCAGCCTATCACCCATAATGTAGAAAACACGCCAGCGTTTTTTGGGACTTTTTTTGAAGCAATCCCTATCTACTCTATTGCGCTTCGCCTGGTCTGAGGTGGCGAAGGAAGTCTAGCGTAAAAGGTAGCGTTCAGTACACTGCGCGCGTTAGTGAATTTGCGTAGTTACGTCGCTAGCGAAACTTCGCCAGGCATAAGAGTGCGAAGTAACACTAGCGAAACTACGCCAGCGTTCGTTAGTGAATTTGCGCAGTAACGATAAATGCCAAACGCTAGCGTTCGGCGCTTTGTCACTTAGTGAATTTGCGCCTCTGTATCCAAGGGTTTGTGAGCAACATATTGCTCACGAGCCACTGGTTGGGGATCACTGGTCTATGGCATAATTCAGCAGCACCTCAGCACTCACATTATTGATTAATCAACCAACTATCGATTGATATAAAAGAACCACAGTTGAAAATATCTAGAGTGGCTATAGCCTCCCAGCCCCCCCCAACCAATGCCTATTGAAAATAATGCGCAATTAAAATTCGCAATGTGCAATTAAAATTCGCAATGTAATAACACTTTAAGGAAGAGTATTACATTGCGAAGTGAGACTTTTCTAATTTGTGCTAATTGTTTTGCTCTTTGCAACTTTTATTACATTCTCCCAAAAGACTCTAATGGGTGAAAAAATTTGTGACTACTTGTGACAACAAAAAGAAAAAAAAATACTCTGCCACTGACTATATTAAGTGCCTCTGCTAACACACTTAAGGGGGTTATTTACTAAAATCCGAATTTATCTCACAATGTTAATAAAAAAAGCTCAACCAAACTCCCATGCCCTATTTTAGCTTATTATTAATCAATTGGATTGTGAAAAAACTTGATAAAATCGAGGGAAAACTCAAATCGTACAACATTTTCGGGCTTTTCTGAATTGCTTGAATTTCTTTGAGTTTTTTCCAAAACTCCCTGAAAAAGTCAGATTTTGCGGGCTAAACCCAGTGCAGACCACCATAACTTCAAATTGGAGTAAGTGCCTCTCCCATTGACTTGTTCAGGATATCAATGGGTCTGAGTTGGTGAATTTTCAAGATTCTGCAGCATATATATATAATGTATATAAAAAAATTCTATTTTTCTACTGAAAAAAATTAATAAATAACTCCCTTACTGTTTTAGCAAGGCCAATTATCACTATTGTCTATTTTGTAGCTGTGACAAGTAGCTGCTACTAGTAGCTCTGTGTGTCTTCATCCTAATATAGGAGGGCTAGGTGTTGCCTTGGTTTACAAGTACTTTCACATTAATTAAGTTCACATAATTACAATAGGCTTCCAAGATAAACCAAGAAAGGCACCTGGATTCTTCAGAATAGCCTAAGACAGCATACACAGACTAATGATATCAATTGTTGCTCTTTGCAGCATGAAGCTTCCCACCTGCAACGCCTTTGTGTAGTGCTCCCTTCTGCTTAGCACTCGCCAGTAAATGTCATTTTATCTTCTTGAACAGAATGCTTATATCTGCTTTCATGCTCTTCCAATTGCTTGAGCAATTAGAACAGGCTGCTTGTTATAGCATCCTTCAGATTTCAAGAAAAAACCCTAGTAACCGGCACATGTAAAATCCTCTATTGCCTAATAAAATGCAAGGAAGGGTAGCTATACAAGTATTCATATGTAGATACAACTCTAAACAATATCCATTAAATGCATATATACATACTTACATCCCAATATTTTAATAAGAAGCATATTTAGATGGATCCAGAGCCTGCAATGTTGGCCTATTCTTCTTGTGTGGGCCCTTCAGTATATTTTCATGCATAATACATTTTTTTAATTCTGTATAAAAAAAAAAAAGGCTCAGTCACATCCTTGCTCTCTTGTGAACTGCAGCAGGTGCTCCTCCACAATTTCAATATGCCCTAGTTTTCCAGGCTCTGAGGCAGTGGAACATACATTTTCAATTAAGCATACACGACTGCTTAGCAAAGCCATTAAAGGAAAACTATACCCCGAAAATGAACACTTAAGCAACAGATAGTTCATATCATATTAAGTGGCATATTAAAGAATCTTACCAAACTGGAATATATATTTAAGTAAATATTGCCCTTTTACATCTCTTGCCTTGAGCCACCATTTCGTGATGGTCTGTGTGCTGCCTCAGAGATCACCTGACCAGAAATACTTCAACTCTAACTGTAACAGGCAGAAGTGTGGAAGCAAAAGACACAACTCTGTCTGTTAATTAGCTCATGTGACCTTACATGTATGGTTTGTTGGTATGTTTGAGAGTACAGTGAATCCTATGATCCCAGGGGGTGGCCCTTATTTTTAAAATGGCAATTTTCGATTTATGATTACCCAATGGCACATACTACTAGAAAAGTATATTATTATGAAAATTGTTTATTTACATGAAGCAGGATTTTACATATGAGCTGTTTTATGCAATATCTTTTTATAGAGACCTACATTGTTTGAGGGGTATAGTTTTCCTTTAAAGCAGACTTATGAACAAAAAATAGAAGCCTGATATAGTAACAGACAATGCATATCAAATAAAATACAGCAATATTACTGTTGACAGTTCACGAATAGCATCACAATGTAGCATACCTCCCAACATGGAAAGAGGGACAAAAACATTTGCCGCATGGAGGGCAGTGTTATTTTTTACCACACCCATTTTTGTGACCACACCCCTAATTACCATATCAATTTTAGTAAATTGTGAATTGCCCTTTAAGCTGCAAATCTGTTTCCCCAAGAGACCTGCTTATCTTAAATTGTTTCAAAAGTATCTATTCTGGGCTTGGCCTAAAGCCAATTAAGTTAGTTAGAAACTTTTTCTGGCTGTTCAGTGCAGATCAGATAGAAGGTAGGGACATTTCAGTAAGAAACCCGGATTGCTGGTTGTGATGTCAAAATTGTGACTGTCCTGCAAAAAATGGGACAATTGGGAGGTATGAATTATAGAAGACATAACTGAAAGAAAAGAAATGATAACAAAACATAGCATCGCTCAGTGAATTGTATATTCATAGTGAATAGACTGTATCCCTACAATGAAAAATCATGAAGATTAGTTCATCAATCCATTTCTCAAAAGAGCAAATAGATTTTTTTATATTCAATTTTGAAATCTGACATGGGGCTAGATATTTTGTCAATTTCCCAGCTGCCCCTGTCATGTGACATGTGACAAAGTCTGCTGGACAGAATCTTTGGTATTGCTATACAGTTGCCTGTACCCCAAATGTACTAAATCAAAATATTGGACTCTCCACTCTTCAGAAAGGAAATGTTTATTAAAATTGTGAATGGAATGTGTAAACTGAGTAGGGAGTAGGTACTACTTAATTTGTAAGTAACTTGACCATTTAACAGCCGAGTTTCTAAGTGGGTGGTTGTGCTCACCTATTGAAGACCAGAGTTTCAGAGATCTGAGATCAGTATTTATCAACTCTGAATTTTCAACTTAATTCAATTGAAGGATAAATGTAGGTAACAGATTTATAAATTCTGAAATTCTAATTCTGAATTTTCCATCAACATCGGACCAATATTTTGGCTATTTTGTCTATAAAAAAAAATCATTGTATATTGTATTGTGTATAAATATGGTCCTGCCTGCCAATGAAGAAAGTGCTATATTGTCAACATGCAGAGTAACAGCCCGGCAACAATGTAGCACCTACATTTTCCTGGTTAAAGGTCACACTACAGGAAACATTGCCTAGCAATGAGCTTTCGACTAAGCACACAAAATCTGACTCATGGAAAAGCAGCTGAAGGCTTTGGACAATAGGGCACTTACATTAAAAGCATCTGTTGTCTTTATATTGTTCAAATGAGAGTCTAAGCACAGTATTGTCCTTTTATATAGAACTGATCTGTTATGTGGTGGTACAGAGATTGTTCCTTATCCACATAAATCCCTGCCCCAGTGCAGCTTACATTCTAATTTATCTATCATAATTACACAACACATATGCACAAGGTGAAACGCGTTAGCGCAATAAAATTCTATCATTGAACCCATATCTCTTACATGCCTGTTATGCAAATGGATGCAGTGCCTGACCTCATAGCATCTGCGTATAGGACATGTACCAAGTGTATTCATTTTATTAAAGAGCACAAATTCCCATTTTTGAGTTGGTCTAATGCTAATACTAAATTGTGAGTGCATGACTTTCAGTCATGAGTAAATATGTTTTTGTGACAGAGACATTGGGTCAGATTTCTGCTGCTGCCCTACTGCATTTTTGCACTTTCTCTCAAATTTCACACCATGCAGTCTGTATGATGTTGTATAATACACAGTACACATAAATAACACAACACTATAACCTTGATCATTTTGGGCACCAGTCTGTTGTGGGTGCAATATTGAGGGAATGTAATATGTTTCGTTAGCGCACAGAACGTTTGCAAAGACCATTGTGAATGTGACCGACCATGTTTGCGTCCTTTTTGACCGATTACAGTCCTCAATGACTTCCTCTCAAAGTTTGCCACCAAATGGCTTTTGTCAACATTCGCAGTGTATGTAATAAAATTTTACAAACGCAAAGCGTTTTTTGCATAAAAATATAAAATGAAACTCCAGAGCAGGTGTTTACAATAACCTTTGCTTAGTGATGTAGTATAATAACATTGAGAGCAATGCTAGATATTTGAAAAAACACCATTTTAAACATTGCTGGGATTTTTAATTACATTGCCAACCGGAGGGTGGCTCAGATAAAGTATTTAATTAGGCACTTGTTGGTGAAGCATATTAATGCAGTGGAGTACATGTTCTGATGTCTTTCTGGGAGCACCACAATTTATTGTGTGGTGCCAATTTGTGCCCACACACAAGCACACAATTTAGAGTCAACTTCATGCTGTGTTTTACAGTACTACATGCTGCAGAGAATGGCACATACCATTATTAGCAGGAAGCATTGCTAGAGTGATAGCAGCACCTGGAAATGTATGTCTCATTACCACTCATACTTTTAGCTTTTATCACAATCAAGGTGCCAAATTAGGTCTAACTGTTAGAAATGCACATCTATCAGGGAATCTAACAAGATGAGCTTGTAAATGCTTGCACTGTAATTGACTGCCCATTAAACCTATTTACAAAAAATATATTTAAAACTGCCTTTTCCTTTCCTCAATTAACGGTGCAGGGTTTATTCATTTTAACGGACGTATATGCATTCCAGTAAGCTCATACTTTTTCATTACATACATACATTTCATTGCACAGCTGAAAAGGGAAAGCTGCCTCAATTTCTGCTTGCCTAAACAGCACTTAACTCAGATGCCTGCTGCAAGCATATATAGAATCTAGTGAAGTCTAAAGAAAGAATCCAAATTAGTTGCTTGCAGTGGTGTTATTAGATGTTACTTGGCCCCACAGCAAATTATTTCTCAGGCCCCCAAAAATTTCTAGAGATTGACCTGTTTTACCAATAATTTTTGACATTGAATATGAATTAGGGCTTCATGGGGCCCCCATTCCCCCAGCAGCTACAGGGTCTGCTTCCTCTGTAGTTACACCCCTGGTTGCTTGCCATGCAGTACAGGTATAGGATCTGTTATCCAGAAACAGGTTATCCAGAATGCTCCAAATTACAGGACGGCCATCTCCCATAGACGCTATTCTAATCGAATAATTAAATTTTTTTCTACAAGAATCGTAGTCAGATCAGGCCGGGGCGGGCAGAGTACAAATGAAGTCAGGTAGGCAAGGGTCAAAACAGGAATCAGATCAGATACACAGATTAGCACAATGTTCAGAAGCTCCAGGAACAAATCCTATAACGGGCAATGATCACCAGCCCAATTGCGCCTTATATAGCATTTGAATACGCGCTGGCGTTATCACGCCAATGCGACTGCGCATGGGTCTTGAACCGGCGCCTGCGGCCTAACGACTGAGCGATGCGGCAGGCGTCCCCCCACTAGACCACCAGGTAAAGTTGTTACACACGTGGGCCCTAAACCCAAAAAGTTTGATGGATGGCCTCTGGGCTAAAGATAGTCATATATCGGCCAATAAAAGTTGCCAATTCAGACCCTCCAATGGCCCTGCACTACAGATATTTGACAAAAAAGCAGATATTGTTCAGGAAGGTTTAACAATTCCATCTAGGCAAAGACCGAATCAGCTCGTTGATGTGGTTCTTGTCCCAACAGCCTGCATTCCTGCTGTTGACTTGTGAATGTTTGTCTAAGGGGTAAATGATCCGGTCATCCCCACCTTTTCCAAACAAGCTAAATGCATGGCCATGATGAGTTTACAATTGTAGCCCCCATGAGCTTACCCTGGGAATACTTTGCAGGAATTTGCTGGATTTCTTACAGTGTGAAAGAATAGCCAACCAGCAGGATTCCTTACTAATTAAGCTAATTATCTAGCCTGCAGGATTCATCACAAGAAAAGCTCTGCAGTGACATTTTTTTAACATATCATTCATGCTGTTCATGATAGAGACTTTTACTCATAATATATTGCCTGCAGGTTAACTGTTAAAAGGGGTCATCATTGTGCAAGATACAAACTTCTTCACACATATACAAAAGCAATAAGATCCATGTATACCAGAGAAGCACAAAAAGTTGCTTGTGACCTACAAGTAGATATTAAGTTGGGGAACCAGTAGCACTCAAGAGCAGAGAACTGTCCACAAATAGGTTTACAGGATCAATTACATGGTTGCACCCTAGTATATAGATATTTAGAGTATCACTTGAGGAATGGGTGTTGTTCATATCAGTATCACAGTATGTATTTCCTCATAGCTAAACTGATTTAAGGCACATTTGTCCTTGGTATTTTAACAGAATCCTGACTATGTAGTTAGGGGGCAGACCTTGACAGAATAGCTAACCTAATGTTAGTAATGTTTTGGCATTCCTGCTGCATGCATATTTGTGTAGAAGGAAATCAGAAATTCAACAAAGCTTCACAGTGTGTCCCCTGTTGCATAAACTCACTGACCACACAGAGTGTTCACATGGACATCTGAATAACTGCTGATAGGTGTTTAAATGGGTGATAAACTTGCATTAAAGGCAGGACCTATACTTTTACAACTATAAAGAAGATGATTATACTATATTACAGATTCTTCTCACTCCATTTATGGCTCAGATGCACAGGCTAGTGAGGAATCATTAGTGATGACTGGCAGGGTGATTGGGATCTTCCATTCACCCAGTTTTCATCCTAATTTCTGCACCAAATGGTGCTCTGGGCTCCTCTGTGCAGCAGTATGGAATGTTGTACATTTTTAGCTGTCAGCTGGGGCCCTGAAACAGTCTTTCGGATGCTGCCCCTCCTCTCACCCGGTGTTACCTTTCAGAGCATCAGAGCGAAGCAACCTGCATCACAAAAGAAGAGAGCACAATTGCCCTCTGCATCAGCAGAGCCGAATTTGTGATTTTAAAATAGGAATTTCAGCTCTTGGTTACCAGGAGAGGCTTTTGGCTGTCTGAGGGGAGTTTCTCAACCAGCTCCCCTGGCTACACGTCTGTGAATTTTCAGACATTTTCTGTGCATCCAAAAATAAATATAAATCTATTTTTTACAGCTATGCCTGGTGCCACAAACTGAAATGAAGCTATGATACTGATGAACCATTTCTCCATATCCCTGCAAGGAGAACTAAACACCCCTACAGCTAAAAGCCCCCATTCACCTTCTCCACTACCCCTCACTCCCTGATTCCTCCTTGTATAGTGTTCAGAAAGAATAACTGTCCCATCCAGCTAATGGAATTTGAAGAGTATCGCAGCGGAGCTCAGGGGCACCATGTCTGGTCACTTCAGTATCTTCGTGAAGTGAGCGCGACACTTCAGCCTTTGGCACATGTGCAGCTGGAAAGAAAGAAGGATCCGGAAGATACCGAAGTGACTGTACATGGCGCCACTAAGCTCTGCTGCCCAACTCTGCAAATTTAGGTCAGTGTGGCTGGATGGGACACTTATTGAACACTATGTGGGGAGGAAGCAGGGAGTGGCAGTGGAGAAGGCAGATGGGGGCTTTTAGCTGTAGGGGGGTTTAGTTCTGCTTTAAGGTGGCCAGAAATGGGCAGACTGAAACTGCAGCTTCGAGACTGAGTTCACAGTTTATCTGCCCATGTACGGGGCTCTCAGATGTGTCTACCCATCCTGGGCCAAGGACCACATCAACAAGCCAATGCGGTCCTCAGTCTGACGTGAAAATCAAAACTGTCCGATCAACATCTCCCCAATTTTTTGGCCAGATGTTGGTCTGACAGGTTTGATTTTCACATTGGACCGAAGACTGCACTGACTCGGTGATGTGGTCCTCGGACCTGCAGTCCCTACTCTAATTGTAGTAATTCAGACGTTTGGTGAGTATATCGGGGAGGAGGAGATCCGCTTGTCTTACAACCTAGCTAAACAAGAGGATCTTTTAGGGTAAGGACACACAAGGAGATTCAGGGAGATTTTGTCGCCTGGCTACTAATCTCCTTGTCTTTTGAGCAACTATCTCCCTGAACTGCCTCAGCGTTTTTCCCCATAGGGTTTTTGCGTGACGGACCGCGCAGAAATCGCCCGTGAAGTCCTACCCTACATTAAGGGTAAGGACACACGAGGAGATTCAGGGAGATTTTGTCGCCTGGCTACTAATCTCCTTGTCTTTTGAGCAACTATCTCCCTGAACTGCCTCAGCGTTTTTCCCCATAGGCTACAATGAAAAGTAGCCTGCGCTAATGCACACAGGGCGATGCGTTTTCAATAGTTGCCTGAAATTGCCTCACTGAGGCAACTTTGGGCAACTATTGAAAACGAATCACCGTGTGTGCATTAGCGCAGGCTACTTTTCATTGTAGCCTATGGGGAAAAACGCTGAGGCAGTTCAGGGAGATAGTTGCTCAAAAGACATTGGGGGGAATTCACAAAAGTGTCGGGAATGAAAAAATGTCTTTAAAATGTCGTAGAAAGTGTCGTAGCAACAGCCGACAAATTCACAGAGCATTTCTCCGCCAATTTTCCGACATGTACGACACTTTTGAATTAGTGTCGTTAAAAGTGGGCGTGGTTTTTTCGGCGCCACTTTTCCCGACATTTTTATGAATTACTCGTAAACTCATTTTTTTTACCGACAATTTTTCAGACACTTTAGGCTCTCCAAAATGAAAATGTCAGACAAATTGTCGTTTAAAAAGTCTTGGTAAATGTCGTTTGTACGATGAAAAGATATACGACATTTTAGAAAATTGTCAGACTTACGAGACATTCAGAGATGGTAACATCTGCCTTTGTGAATTTGCCGTTCATACGACATTTTACAAATTTGACGACGGCCACTTCTGGGTTACTTCTTTTACCGACACTTTTGTGAATTCCCCCCAAGGAGATTAGTAGCCAGGCGACAAAATCTCCCTGAATCTCCTCGTGTGTCCTTACCCTTAATGTAGGGTAGGACTTCACGGGCGATTTCTGCGCGGTCCGTCACGCAAAAACCCAGGCGTCACGTCGGATGTGACAGAAATAAGGTAAGTAATGGAAATGTCGGATGAAGTTGCAGCGTTGATCCGACACGATGTTGGCTTCCGACAGTCGTGTCGCGTTGCAGCAACAATGCAACACGATCCGACACTGCCATTACTTACCTTGTTTCTGTCACATCCGACGTGACTCCTGCGATTTTGCGCAGTGCGTTGGATCGCTGTGAAATCGCCAGTGTAGTCCTGCCTTAAGGGGAGCTGCGGGAAGAGGTCCCTGGACTTGTATCTGTGGAATCAGTTATAGCTGTATAAAAGAATTCAGATAGCCTTTATGCACCTTCTCTACATAAGCCCAAATGAACGAGTTCCTATTCCAGTTGATACAGTCCTGTGGAGATTGTTGGGGTGATAAGAGATGTTATTGTTCCTGACAAATCCTTTCCTATCCGGGTCTTGCTTTCGGTAACTTGATCTAGTTGAGCGCACCCTTCCTCCCCCTCCCACACGGCTGTGACTCCTTTGCAGGTGCGGTCCCTTTAAGAATTCTGTGCCTCTCCCCTCCAGTCCCCGGCAGCTGGGAAACTTTCAGTTCGTTCCCTTTCTCGCTCTGTTGTCACTCTCCTTTTCCGCCTTGTGGGGCCAGCAACCTGTATCCCGAGCTCCCCAGCCCCGCGGCCATTGTCTTGCCAGGGAGCTTCCTGTGAGCGCAGGTAAGTCTCAGCAGCTGCGGGAACTGTACGCGCCGCAAACCGGATCTGGGGAAAGTTCCTTTCAGCCCTGTCGCCCAGACGGTGTTTACCTTTCCCTTTTAATCCCTATGGTGGGAATTATAATCCCACTTTCCACTTAAAGAGCACCGTGTGTCATTGCCCTAAGGGCGGGGATCATAATAAAATGCGCAATGCGAGTTTGAACAGGGCGGTAGCCGTACATCAGGGGATGTCCAGTCTATAAATCTCAGGGGCACAGAATCTTACACTTGTACGGGGGCACAGGTGGGAAAACCAGTTTGAATAGTTACCCCTGAAGCTAAATTCTCTAAAGCCCCCAAGCCAGAGGCGTAACTAGAACGTCTCAATGGGCAGCCTTCTCCATAAATCAACCGCAGAGATCCCTGGTGACACCCCCCCCCAGGTGGTACTGACCAACTCCAGGCTTTTCTGGGACTTTTGCTTCCTGTTACCATTTATAGTGAAAGAGGAATTCGATTTAAGGTATGGATCTGATTGCCCTAAAAAACATAGGCTTATTGACATCTCTGTTTGTGCCTCTGAGGGCTGTATTGGCATTTGTGGCATTCTGCTGATTGTTGTTGCAGACATCATGACATTCATGGGATTGTGATGGGAATGCCATGATTTTGCAGCTCTCCTTTGATTTGCAATGGAACACTGTTGGAATGGGAATGAAACCTTGTTTTTCTTTTTAACAGTACTGAAGGGATTGCATTCTGGTTCCATTAACACTTTGCTCACTTGAGCTACCTCTAAGCTTTGTAATAACGGCACACAATGCCCTGGCATTTTTTTAGGCAAGTTATTGACCTAAACAGCAATATATAGTGAATAAAGTGCCCCCTATTGTAAATTAGAAGGATATGATAAGTCACTGAGGAGTTTCATGACCATTTATTTATAATAATGCACAAATTTCAGTGAGTCATGTGACAGAAATGACATCAGAACTCACTGTTTATAAGGATATAATTTACAAGATATTCATAGCTTTTGTGTATTATATAGTGAATAAAGTACCCCCTCTTGTAAAATATAAGGATAGGGCAGAGTGTTTTTATACAGGTCATGGAACTTCGAGGTAACTTCTAATATCCTCATATTTGCAACTGGGGGTACTTTATTTATTATAATACACACGTTTTAGGAAGTCTTGTGACAGAAATGACATCAGAACTCACCATTTATAAGGATATAATTTACAAGATATCCATAGCTTTTGTGTATTATATAAATATAACCTGCAGTGGTGGGTTCAATGTCCATAAATCGCTAATAGCCAGTCTCTGGTTGTGAATTGTAGTTTAAAAATGGGGCGCCAAAGGCTAGTCACCTCTTCCATACAGATATTTGTAACCATACACGTTCAGTAGCAGTAGATATTCTCTTTGTTTCCTCGAGCCAATATAAATATCTGTACCTACCCTATAGACGTCTTTTTCCACTCCCAATATTTGTGTAACGCAGCATGGATGAATGCTAAGGCTTGTGCAGTGTTTACCGCTTGCTTCTGGGTCTGTGATTGGGAAGCATGTCAGCGGTAGTCTTTTTTTTAATTTAATTAATTTGACTTACCCAAGGCATTTTCTTATTCAGATCTCATATAAAAAGGGATCTGAATGCATAAAGGTTTTATTTTTTGTTTTTTTTTTGCATGATAAATAAAATGTCATTCTAAGTAACTTTTCAATACACATTTCTAAAAAAAATATTCATTTTAAAGGTAGTTGTAGATGCAATTGCTTTTGAAAGCAGTTCTTTTCTGGCTGATTATGACTTCTGAAACAGTGTAGCAGAAGTTAGCCGATTAAAAGTCCTGGAGAAAAACTGAAGTATGTTATGTTGCTTCTGGAATCAGAACCCGGGAACAAAAAGGAAATACAAATACTGCTTTTGTCAGATATTATGTTTACAATGTTAAAACTATTGATGGTTTTTAATGAATTCATACTGTAAATTTACATAGAGTTACATTGTCTAAGTTTGCATAAACAGTTCTTGGGTGGAGATCTGTAGTAAAACATCTTGACCTTTTAAAGGACCAATAACGTCAAAAAATGTAATTGTTTTAAAGTAATAAAAATATAATGCAGTGTTGCCCTGCACTAGTAAAACTGCTGTGTTTGCTGCAGAAACACTACTATTGTTTATATAAATAAGCTGCTGTGTAGCCATGAGGGCAGCCATTCACAGGAGAAAAGGCTCAAGTTACACAGCAAATAGCAGATAAGCTCTGTAGAACATAATGCTATCTGTTATCCATTAGTTAACCTGTGCCATATAGCCGTTTTTCAATTTCCACCACTGCTACTCAGCAGCTTGTTTATATAAACAATAGTAGTGTTTCTGAAGCAAACACATCAGTTTTACCAGTGCAGGGCAACACTATATGATATTTTTATTACTTTAAAACACTTTCAGTTTTTGGTGTTACTGTCCCTTTAAGGCAGATGTGAACAGGTGGTAGAATGTAAGCTGCAGACTCAAGAGCAAATCAGTATATGTCAATTTTCAAATGCCAGATTGTTTTTAAAAGGAGAGTTAAGACCCAGCCTTTCAATCCAGTCTCGCTGTATCCTCTGTTTTACTGCTGGTTCAAATGCAAACTCATTATTATTTCCTTAATAGTAAGGGGCATGACAATTAATTACTGGTCTAATGGAAAGAGGAGGTAAGCCTTTTAATTCTACAGGGTGACACAAAAAATGCTGGTGCCCCCCCAATGACCAAGAATTAAGATTGCCCTGGAGGCTGAATTATTTGTTATTGTTTCTTCTATGTCTGAGCATGTTTTAGCATTGTTCTGATAATAAACCAAGCATTGGTGTAACTCAGAATAAGCAGAGCCCACTGCAGGGCCTTGTAGCGAGCTAATTAAGACACTGCATCCCGATTGCACCCCCTGCTCGCTTCAAGCAAACAATACAATCCAAGCAGGCATGGACAGGTATGACAAAATGATTTTGGCAGAGGAGCCTAGAAAAGTAGTTTTGCCACTGATAGCAAGGGTCACATCTACCTATGTGTGCCATTGTGTCCACTCTGTAATTAAAGGGGTTGTTCACCTTTAGGGTAAGTGTACACGTGAAGATTCAGGGAGATTTAGTCGCTTGACGACTAATCACCTCTTCTTCGGGTTACTTATCTCCTCGTGTGTCTCTACCGTTACATTAACTTTTAGTATGATGTAGAGAGTGATATTCTAAGACAATTTGCATTTTAATAACATTGGGATCAACCATCATCTTTACCGGCCAGGCTGGCAAAATACCTGCCAGGTGGCAACCTGGATATTGGAAAGTTGCTTAGAATATCGGAGAGTTGCTTAGAATCACAATTTTATTTCATTAGACAAAATTTGTGGGTTTTTTTCATATACATCTCTTTTAACCAGTGAATGCCATTGCCTTGGAATGTATTGAGCAGGATTTACATAGCACATAATGCATGCTTGTTTCTGAAAGGGAAGTTCACCTGAAATTGTCTATGACAGGCATCCCCAACCTTTTGAACCCGTGAGCAACATTCAGAAGTAAAATGGGTTGGGGAGCAACGCAAGCATGAAAAATGTTCTTGGGGTGCCAAAGAAATGCTGTGATTGGCCATTTGGTAGCCCCTATGTGGATTGTCAACCTACATTGAGGCTCTGTTTGGCAGTACACCTGGTTTTTATACAACCAAAACTTGCCTCCAAGACTGGAATTCAAAAATAATCACCTGCTTTGAGGCCACTGAGAGCAACATCCAAAGGGTTGGAGAGCAACATGTTGCTCACGAGCTACTGGTTGGGGATCACTGGTCTATGAGATAGTTATGACCTACAACTGGGTCTTATTTTGTTACATGTATCAAATACTTCCTCATTTCCTTCTTCCTCTGTGTGATTCCTAATGGTTACCCATGTTAATGTGAGTGGGAAGGAATTAATAAAGGAGCTGTAAGTGTCACTTTGGAGTTCATAGCAACTGAATTTTGCTTACGTTAGTCATAGGCTTTTTGCAACAATATATTGTTTTTAATGAAGTTTTTTTGTACATTTCACTGCATAGAAACACTGTATTTAACTGACTCAAGGATGTACTATTGAAACTGGCCCCACACTTTGTTTCCAGACTCATAGCTTAGTTCAAAGAGCAAACCAGTAAACCTAAACTCTATAGTGGCACACAAGTGTTTAATGTACTGAAGATATATAGTCAATGTTTATTACAATGCTTATTCTAAAAGTTTTTCTTTATTTTAAAAAAATCATATTAACTTTGTTAATCTTTTCATGTGCACTCAGTCCTGACTAGTTCCTTTCATGTGAAAACACAGCAGCTGCAGTAACCATTCTTTGAATACTGCAAACAATAGACTTCAGGATAAAGAATCTTTTATCTTGTCTCTTGTTCTCACTTATAAAACCAGTTTGGTTACTTACTGTTTACTTGGCTAGAATACTCCAGTATATACTGTATGTCCCTTGACAGGAGACCGATTTCATATTCACATTATAATACATATAATACATTGTATTTTATATATGCAATCTTTATATATATATATATATATATATATATATATATATATATATATATATATATACATTTTGAAAATGAGAGTGCGGATCCTTCATCATTTATATATATATACATATATATATATATATACACACACACACACACACACACACACAGGTATATATATATATATATATATATATATATATATATATATATATCCTCGCTTATAGATATAAAATGAAGATGCTTGCCTTATTTTTTTCATGTTTTTATATAAATATATTCTTAAGACATAAAGTTTTTATAATGAGCTCTACATTTATGCAAGTGTTATCCAAACACTACAGCCTCTTGGCTATTTTAATGAAAGTCCTAGATTAGGTTCCAGGAAAATATCAGTGTTCCTTTTTTGAACAGGCAAATCCTGATTGGTTGCTATAGGGTAGTAGACCTGATGCGAGCTTTGCAATTTTATTAAATTATTTCTTCATTTTTTTCTTTTAAAGGCCATGGCAGTAACCCCTCTTGTGTTTTTTTTTTTTTTTTTTTTTTTTAGCTCCAGTACGTTTTTCCTTTACAGAATGTGCTACAAATGCAGGAAGTCATTCTGAACATTACTTGCATATAGTTACAGCACAGGTGTCTAGTTTTGAACTTTTCTCCTACTCAGGTAGGTGTTGGAGGTGTGATGTATCTATATATGGGACATATTTATTATCATTGAAGACAAACATCACTGGAGATATTGCCCAAAGCAACTAATCTTGGTTTTTGTTTTCTAACTTGTAGTTGATTGTTTTAATCTAATTGGTTGCTATGGGCAACATCAAAAGTAATGTTTGTTTCCAATGTTAATAAATATGCCACAGTGTTTTAATAGTAATGATTCAGGTAGCCCTTATTTTCTATTTTCCTCTCTCTATGACGTTTATTGCCCATTCTTTATATTGCAATGCTCTCTGGATGGAGAGGCAAATAGCATCCTTTAGATAACAACAAAGCCATAATGGAGCAGTAAATGCAGGGCTGACTTATTTTCCAGGAAAAGAATATGAAGGAGGTTGGCCTACTTAGTAACAGAAAGGTAATGATTCAGTTTAAGTTTGATCTGTCCGTTTTCTGTAGATGTAAACGCTGGTGTGTCAGTAACAGGACTAGTTTAATTTTGGTTTGGTGGGGCTCATTTACAAAAAGGGTATGGCACATGCAAGGCTGTGCCCCCTTTTTCTTCAATGAAACTGCTTCTAAATATATGTCTCTGAAACATTGTATAAACCATCATTTCTGTTCACCCTTAGAATATGGGATGATTAGGTACTTGGTACATAGGATGATGTTGGTTGCTTTGGTGCCAGAGCTTTGGAAGGTTGTGTCAAATTGCACAGTGGCAGTCTGCATTTCCAAACAGCAGCTACCTGTTAAACACATACACAAGAGATTCAAGGGGACTGCTGCAGTGGGCAATGGTGCCACCCTCTGAGTTACTAAAAATCATTTCATTGACTTTCAGCTGTCTGTAATTGAAACAGATATCTTGTTGTTGTTTGTCCTGCTTCCCTAGAAAGGAAGATGAATAGGAGAAGTCTGAGTGGACAGATAGTAATAACATGTTCGGACTGGGCCTGGCGGGACACCGGAAAAAACCCTTGGGGCCCCGTCCATCGTGGGTCCCGCCAGCCCAGATCCACCTGTTTGCCGATTTCTCTCCGCCCTGAACGTGAGAAGAAATTCGCAGGTACGCTCTGGGCGGGGTGGAGGCAGGTTGTGGGCGGCCGAAGGGGGGCCCTGAGTCAGAGGGCCTGGAACGGGTGGGTGTGGGCCCCTAATAAGGCAGCTCCAGTGGGCCTGGACACCCCCATCCCCTGTTTGACACTGAGTAATAAACTGTAATATTTATTGATAGTAGTAAAAAAAAAAAAAAAACAACCTTAGAGCAAATCTGCATTCTGGTTATCAGACAAGGCTTGCTCCAACAACTAGATAGCATTTTACATTTAAAGAAACTGATGGCTGCTCTTTCGCACCAATAAGTTGAGGACACCAGGTCACAGGGGTGGTGTTTGACAAGTTCATCACTAAGTAAGGTTGTATGTGTGCGCTGATCCTTATAAACCCCTAATTGCTCTAATAAACCAGTAAGAACAAAATGTTATATGAGTAATTAAATGAGTAATTTGAATATATTTTTGCAGTAGAAGAAAGATAAATGTCTCTGTTGCTAATGCCTGGCCTTCCTGTCTGATTACGGAATTCTGTCTGCTGATAATATATTGTTATTGCTTTTTCAAGGTAGATTAGGAACAGGGAGGGATCCTTAGTGCTGCACTGTAACTTCTAAAAGTATTTGTAAAATCTTTACATTGTCCAGTAAGTCTGAACTAGCTTAAAGGCCAGGCTTATAATAGTGATAGATGAAATTGATAGATGAAATTAATAAATGTTTTAGTATCTGCTGCTGAATGGGGGATGCTCTGCCTGTCCATATACACAGAATCATGGAACCCACAACACATACTTTACTTTATGTGAAGATTATTAGAGCATCAACATTACATTTAGGGTTGTTAGTAATTCTGGAAAAAAGCTGGCTTTCTTATCTTAGTGTTTTTACCTCTTCTTATTATAACATTGGCATAAAGGGTCGGGAAAACTGTCTATAATAAGCTTCAGTTAGCTATCCAGTTCTCTAGATTATGTATCTATTGATGTGGTGTTGTTTATTAGGTGTCTCTAAGAAAGTGGATTAACTTAATTATTTCAAGGGGTAGGCTTATGCACATACATACATGGACATGCCAGACACGACGATCTATAAAAAAAAGTTGCACATACTTGTTATATTATAATGCTGTTCAAAGTAATTACTTGGCAGGTTCTTTTTTTTGAATCAACATGACCAACATTCAGCATGACAAAAAAAATGTAAGAAAAACCTTATGCCCATAATCTAGTTGCCCTTTTTTCTCCTTAGGTAATGTGGTTGTGTGTGTTCTAATGGCTTTTTCCCCAACAATAAATATGAATTAAATAACTAAAGTAATTAATTAAGGATTCTGATGTATTCAAACTAAGGGTTACACCTGATTTCATACTAGTTTAAGACTGTAATTATGGGCTTCAGTTACACAAATCAGACACTTAGCTGCTCGTCAAGTTTCTTTTAAGATTGCAGCTGAGTTATGATTGCTGTGTATGTACATGAGAGCTAAAATGATTCCTTTAGTTTGTAAGCTTGATGATCAATAAAGATTCTGTATAGTAGCTATGTTGCTATAGGCCAGTGTTGCCCAGCAGAAGGCCTCATTCTCAGCAGCATCTCCAATGCTATAAGAGGTCTACTGAAAGCCAATGTCTTTAGCCTGCAGATATTTAATTGAGTGCTCCAATTTATGTATGTACACATGCACATAATATGTTGTTACTGTGTCACATGTGGTCTAAAATGTTACACAAAAGTAGTGAAGATACACATGCCGGAGCACTGAAACCATGTATGTTTCTTATTAGTGCTCTAAGCAATATAACAGAGCTTGTGGTGGTATTGTCAGACACCGATATGCAGAGCATTTGGGGGGTATTCTTTCATTAGATATGCTGTCTAAAGGTAGCCTTTACACCAGCAGTCCAGGAGTTACCATGCAGATAAATATTTGATTGAAATCTAATGCCTGGGTTGTTGCTTTGGTGCCACCCATTGCAAGTTAAATAGTTGGGGTGGAGCTAGTGTCAAATTAGTCATACACTGACAGATATCAATAAGTATGTTTGTTCTTGGTTTGCCAATTATTTGTTAGAACAAGATGTCCAACATTGTAGACTGATGGGGCATCCAAAGGATTTTTATTTGTATATTATCATTTTTAAATAATTTTGCCCTCGGATATGTAGGTATAGGATCTATTATCCAGAATGTTTGGGGTAGAGTTGCCACCTTTGTTCTTTGGGGAAAAAGGTCAAGGGACAGACTGGTGACTTGGCAATCGGCTATTGACTGATTGCCATGTCAATCACTTCAATGTCCTAGCCGGATTTCCTAATTTTCACCCCGGCAGCCCTTCCAAAAAACAGGTTGTCCAGGTGAAATACGAACAGATGGCAACTCTTGTTTGGGCCTGGGGTTTTCTGGATAAGATAATCACCATTATCTATCTATAGATAATAATTATTACCAAATTATGTGGTACAGTTTTTATTATTACAGATGGGCAAACCTGGGGCTGTTGCCTTCTTAGGCCCCTCTCCCACTCCACGCCTAAAACATCAGTGTCGGAACAGGTCAAAGGGGGCCATATCACTAGTGCAATGAGCTCTTAAAGGGATACTGTCAAGGGAAAAAACATTTTTTTTCAAAATTAATCAGTTAATAGTGCTGCTCCAGCAGAATTCTGCACTGAAATCCATTTCTCAATAGAGCAAACAGATTTTTTTATATTCGATTTTGAAATCTGACATGGGGCTAGACATTTTGTCAATTTCCCAGCTGCCCCAAGTCATGTGACTTGTGCTCTGATAAACTTCAATCACTCTTTACTGCTGTACTGCAAGTTGGAGTGATATCACCCCCTCCCTTTCCCCCTCCAGCAGCCAAACAAAAGAACAATGGGAAGGTAACCAGATAACAGCTCCCTAACACAAGATAACAGCTGCCTGGTAGATCTAAGAACAGCACTTTATAGTAAAAACCCATGTCCCACTGAGACACATTCAGTTACATTGAGAAGGAAAAACAGCAGCCTGCTAGAAAGCATTTCTCTCCTAAAGTGCAGGCACAAGTCACATGACCAGGGGCAATTGACAAAATGTCTAGCCCCATGTCAGATTTCAAAATTGAATATAAAAAAATCTGTTTGCTCTTTTGAGAAATGGATTTCAGTGCAGAATTCTGCTGGAGCAGCACTATTAACCGATTTACTTTGAAAAAAATGTTTTTTTCCATGACCGTATCCATTTAAGTGCTTTCTGCACTAGTGAAGCCAACATTTTGTTTTAAATAAGTTACAGGAGGTGATCTTTTACTGCCCCTGGTAACTGGCCACTCAGTTGCACTTGTGAGAAAAGTTGTGGTTGCTTACAATTGGATAGGCACAGACTAGTACACAAATGGTTGTGTTACCTGCTGCACCATTAAAAAGGCATTTTAACTTGCTAAGAGGTGCTGGAATATTTGCATCTGTTGTATTCGCTTCCATTGTTAAATGAGGCACTTTATCCGATTACTGTTGGGTTGGAGCTAATTGGAAATTTTTGTTTACAACTAATAGACAGCTATACATCACACAGCTTGCAAGGGATCATACAGGTAAAACAAGATGCTAATGGTTTTGTTTTGCATGAGCACAGTAAACACTTAGGAAGCAAATAAGCTTCTGTGTCCTAGCAAAATACTTACTGCGAAGTCTCATCTATCTGGAATTAAGTTTAATTGGATTTTTGGTTAATAAAATAAGAGACACCCTTTCATCAGAAACTGTATACAGACACTTAAATAAAGTCTTACTCAATGTTTGATGCTTATGTTATTTATTAGGGGAAGAAAGCTTAAATTATAGAAAGGCTGGCAAACCTAGTTGTAGGAGTCCTTGCTCTCCGATGATCAAGTGTTTTGTATTGCTGGGAAATGCACTCAAAATAATGGTAGATATTAGGCCATGTTGACTATAATTATAATAATATAAACTGTAGGAGATGTTTACAGAACCTTCATTGATCCTCTTTTTTGTTAAGATATAAGGGAAGAATAAATAAATATGCAACATTGAAGATATAAGATATTTCGCAGTACATTGTGATCTATATACCTTAAATCTACTAAAAAACAATAAATAACCCTGATCGGATTGTTTTGCCTCCAGTAAGGATTGATTATATCTTGGTTAGGAAAAAACAATTGTGGAAAGACGGCAGAAAGGCAATGAAGCCCCAGATCTGGTTTCCCATTAGCTGCACATACTTATCAAAGCAGTCATAAAAGGTTGAGTCCAGTATACCTCAGGGAAGATGATATACAAATGTCAAACAAATGCACTTATATAAAAAATATAAAACATATATTCTTTATTGCCATTTTCAACACAGGGTTTTTTTCTAATGAACACAAGAGGCTGTGGGATTTCAGTAAGGATACTGGGCCATGGACATGACACAAAATATGGAGCTGGTTAACCTGAACTTCCTGTCGGACACAGAGAGAGACCTAATCTTACAAGTCCTGCAGAGAGATGAGGATCTTCGGAAAGTGGAAGAGAAGAGAATTAGGTGCAGAAGATATATATTATATTAATATAAGTACATCATAGTATAGGTTCCTAATTATTTAATGTCATGGACACTGTGCAGACACCACATAGCTACTTGAAAGTGATCATTTTTGTTTCTCTAGACAAAGTCGCATAATCTGTAATGGCGGTACTGATTACCCATCTATCTGTCCTCCATATTTAGGCCATCACAGAGCAACACTATTTCATGCACTATTAATAAATGCCTAATTATAAAAGAGATTGGTATTGAGCTTTCATGCAATAAATGCTTGCTTCGTATTCTTTCGGGACTCAACGCCGATCTGTGCATGCGCAGTTGAAGCAGATTCCCGACTTCGCCCAACTGCGTATGCTCCTGCAGGCTTCATGTCCGCTTTGAGCCCCAAAAGAATACAAAGTGGCAGAAGATGGAGCCCTGCTGTGCTGAATTTTAGGGTCAGATTTTTTTACTTATGCACAGTGCGGGGGTGCTTTTTTGGTAAAGGGGGTTTAGTTATCTTTTAAAAGAGAACTAAACCCACCTTTAGGCAACTGGACACTGGCCCCCTCCCTGCCTCCTGTTACCTCTGAATTGTGTCCCTTCTTGAAATACTGACCGCACATACAGAGTCAGCGCAGCTCATGGACACAATCTTCATCACTTCGGTATTCTTCATTATGTGAGCAGCGTATTGGCACATGTGCAGTTGGAGCAATCTTCCAGTTCATTAAAACTGCACATGCATCAAAGGTAACGCAAATTTCTGAAGGGGGCAAAAAGAACCCACGAAGAATACTGAAGCACCGTAAGATGGCGGCCGTGAGTTCCCCTGTGCTGACTCTGCATGTGCGCTCAGTATTTCAAGAGGGGACAGAATTCAGGAGTAACTCTGTGCAGGGGGAGGCTGGGAGGGGGGCCAGTGGGGACTTTTGCCTAAAGAGGGGTGTAGTTCTTAAAGGAAAGAATGAAGAAGAAGTCAGATGGACTTTGATGAACAGAGATAGACACAAACTGGCATAAATTATTGTGGTTGACTAAAAGCAAACCTACAATATGTGAATGATTTTATTTGTCCTTATGTAGTATAAGAAAAGAAAAACTAATACTACTATTAAATACCTATATAATATACATTGGAATATTGTCCTGTCACTGCCCATTTGGTTTCATGACATTTAGAACAAAGTAACTGACATTCCTAAACTGACATTATTTGTTAGGTAGATTATAGTACTTAGTAATTGGTACATGACATTATAAAGGCTGCAGGCCTAATTTACCATTAAGCACAAATAATATGTGCTCAACTTTGCATGCATTAAAATAAAACGTTTGCACACTTCGGCCTTTCCTATATTGCTAACAATGGCATCAAAAACATTTTTGCTGACTTGACTGGTAAAACACTGGCCATGGAACAACCTTACCCTACCTTAGTCAATGAGTTCTGAGTGCGTTGTTATAGAATATTAGTAGGTGACTAGGGCATTAAAACTCACATGGGAGGGTAGGGTGAAGGCAATGATTGGGTTGAAATTGCACAATGGGTATGATGAGAAGCAATAAAAATATTTAAGCAGTAATTAATTTAGCCTTAAGGGATTAAGAAACAGTGACCGCTTGTGCAGGGAGCGGCATATCAGAAGAGTGTGTTGCCATTACAACAAACTCCTTGCCTTCCAATGACTACAGTGAATATGGATAACATGGAGCACAATAGTAAATAATGTGTTTGGAAAGTAGGTCTTGAATTCTTTCCCTTAAGGTACTTAAGTGTATAAATTGCAAGCAGTCAGTGAGTAAGCTGTTCAGTGCAGTGCTGGTTAAATTAAGTGCGCAACACACTGAGGTGTGTAAATAAATGAGCTAATGCCAACTCACAGAGGACATGCATGTGGATGTTTGGCGTCATCTGCAGTGAGCAGATAATTCCTGTATTAATGCCTTCTCTTGAGCACTTCTAGCTTACTAACTGAAGTCCCGTTTCTGTAATTTAAAGAGCTGCTCCACCCAAAAATGTCTTAAATTCATTACATATTTTTAATGGTTCTAAAGTTATATTTAAATAAGATTGCTAATGAAAACAGTATCTTTCTTCTTATTCTTTGCTGGGTTTGACACATAAAACAATGTAACAGGAGCCAGCTGGTTAACAAATTTACAAAACTGACTTCTGCAACATTGTTTTAAGAGTCAGAACTAGTGAATGAGTAAATCAGTCCCATTTCCTTCACTGAAAAATTTGTGAAACTGTTGAAACCTCTGTGAAACTTGTTGAAATCAATGTCAAATTAATTTTTTCCCATGCAAAATGCATTTTTGGCTGGGTTTTTCTAAGAAAATACATTGATCAGTTGTGGGTTTTCACTGCATTTTTAATTTTTTTGGCTGCATTTTTCTCGGACACTTTTTTGTCTGAGAAATTTTTGTCATAAATCCATGCCTGGCAAAAAATTTCACTCACATTGCTAGTCAGACCCAAAAGTAATAAAATAAAAAATAAATATTACATTTTCAAACCACTTTAAGACCATTGAAATGTAATCAATTACAATGAATATTTTTAAAATACATAATTTGCTCATTTTGTTTAGGATCCCTAGAAAGCAGTGTTTGTTTTGAAGATGTCCATGACTGAGTCAGGATCCCACAAGGCCCTCAGTCATACTATACACTGAAAATTATACATACTATTAGGGGCAGATTTATCAAGGGTCAATTTTGAAGTGGCAAATACTTCGAAATTCGACCATCAAATAGAATCCTCCGACATTTGAAGTCGGAGGATTTTATTCATCGTACGATCGTATTCCAATCATAGTACGATCTTATCGTACGATCATACGATTTTCCTTTGAATATAAAAAACTTAGAAAATTGCTCTGGAAGGTCCCCATAAGCTAACATAGCACTTCTGCAGGTTTAAGTTGGCGAAGTATTGAAGTCAAAGTTTTTTTAAAGAGACAGTACTTCGATTATCGAATAGTCGAATGATTTTTACTTCGACTCAGAGTTGTAGTATCCTATTCGATGGTCGAAGTATTCAAAAAATTACTTCGATTTTTTTAACTTCGAAAATTCCCTCAAATTCACTTTGACCCATGATAAATCTGCCCTTTAATGTATACTTAATAGCTTACAGTCATAATACACATTGTATCCATTTAATCCAGGTGGAGTTACATAAAACTAATATGTGTGGGTTCCAAACAGGAGGCTGAAGAATGAACTTCTTGATATTCGAAGAAAAGGGGCCAAGAGAGGAAGTCAGCGTTACAGCGAAAGGGCATGTGCTCGCTGCAAGAATAATATGGGAAGGATTGCTCCCAAAGCCAATACTTGCCGAGGCTGCAATCACCTGGTGTGCAAAGAATGCCGAATGGAAAGTACTGGAGGAGGCTGGAAGTGCAATGTCTGCAGCAAGGAAGCGTGAGTTCAAGTCCTTTGGTGTTCATGTTTCATGTACCTTTGGCTGCATAAAAAAGTGGTTTCTATTAAAGAATAGGTGTTAAAATATTGGAATAAATTAGCATTAGCATTCCATTCCTTTTTGCTATTTGTTGATGCTCAACAAGGGTAAACCTTGTGCTGAACCAACTACCCATGCTGTGCAACAGAGATAAACTCCCATATGTAATAAAAAGCATAAAGGTTTCCCAGGTGCAACCAATAAGATGTTTGCTTCTAAGCAGGCGCACAGTAAATGCTATATTTTGAGGCCCAGAGTCCTGGATTAATTGCTACAGGGTGGAGGGTGAAGCTGAATGTCAGGAAAGGTACTAAGGAAAAATTGACATGGCACTGTGTAGTATCCATGATACTTGACATATCTGTATATTACAAGTAGCACTAGATACAATGCTGCATATTATTCATGGCACTAGATCTAGTTCTGCATATTATATATGCCACCAATTTCAAGTCTCTGTATTATACATGGCACCACACAAAGTTCTGCATGTATAAATGAAGCCAGGCATAGCTCTGAATTTATATTAAAAAATAACTATGTATGTGACTGATCATGTTGTATACCATAAATAACAAGTGCTAACAGATATCAAATGGGGGAAAAAACTTTGTAACCTATTGTTCCCTATATTGCTTTATAGTGACCTGAAGAAAACAACAGGTGACTGGTTCTATGACCAGAGGGTGAACCGATTTGCTAACCGTCTTGGGCGTGATATGGTGAGGATGTCCTTGCGACAAAAGCCTCCAGGTATGAAATGAAACACACGACAGTCACAATAGTATGGGATTGCCATTCTACTTTAAATAGTAGCGATATTTTTCAAAAATAAATGACCATCTTGTATAATAGCTTGTGGTAGGTTAGCAACAGGACTGCTTTATTTGTGTTTGCGGATACCTTATGCATTGAAAGAATGTTTTGTGCTCTGTTCCACCTGTGGCTTATTGAATGTTACCTTTATTTGTGGGTAGTGTTACTCTGTGCATGACTCCATATAATAATTTTTTCAGAACCTAAAGCCTGTTGCCTGTTATCAGTCATTAACTTTAGTTTTCCTGTTTTCAGCAAATAAAAGGGAAACGACTGCTCAAGCGCTCCTAGAGTGTTCCCAGCCTCTCAATGAGCCAAAAACAAGAAAAGGACAGAGAAGTCCTCAACAACAACAGAAGAGTTCTGGGTAATTTTAAGCGTGAGCATCTGGAAGTGATGTGAAACCTATGTTAAAAAGCAAACTGTTGCTTTTGCATTACAAAACATGCTGAACAAAAAATTGAAGGCTACTTTTTCCAAATATGTAGAATAAGGAAGAAAGTAAAAATAACATTTTAAAATCTTGGTCATTGTCCCAAAGCAAATGTAAGCCTGACAAATAAGCCCTCTAAAAAAACATGTCCATGGAGCCAGGTTTAGCCCTCCAAGGGATTTATGTGACTCCCAGCATGCCCAAATACTTCAAAGATCACTTTGCATAACGCAATAATCTCATCAAAAAATGCGTGGTCTATAGGAATGGAAAGAGAGAGAGAGAGAGAGAGTATAGCTGCCTACAGAAAATAAAGAAGAGGAGAGCCATAATTAGCTGACAGTTGAAAGTAACTCCAAACAGAATATTAACAGTACACATCAGCTGTACAATCCATGAGAGTGACAGAAAGCAGCAAGCTATATACAATTATTTTCGCCAACTATAATATGATAAGTGTGTGTGGTCGTATTTATTCTTTTGCTTTTGTTTTTTTCCTTTATCATGCAACATGATGAGCAGCTCCCCAAACCTCAGGGACCAGAAAAGTGACACTGAATCTACAGAGCAAATGAGTCTTAGCAGCTACAAAACTGACTCCAAGAGAAGCTCTCCATCACTTTCAAGGTTCATAATTGTCTTTTCTTGTTTAATTACTACTATTATTATTATATTATACCCAAGAACCCTGAATAACCCTAAATGAATATTGTAATTCTATATCCTGTAGATTATATATTATGAACTGTGCTTAGTGATGTCATCGCTATATAAGCCAAAGGCCTACTGCTTTTATATGGTTATGGAACTCTTAAGCGACTCTTTTATATCCTTCGATTTTACAATAGGGGTGCAATATTCATTGTATCTTTTTTTATTTACTTTTGTTTATCACAATGTATGTTTGGATTATATGCACCAAACATACAGTTTGGTAAAGAAGGCCTTGCTAGATTACAAGGAGAAGAGTATGACATACAAAACTCTTGAAAAACTGAATTCCAATGCTTCACCCCACTCTTTATTGGAGAAAGAATGATGTAACAAATTGAGTACCGAGAAGATGGTCTATATATGTGATGTTGCCCTCTAGTGATTCCTTCATCTGAAGGCATAAACAACTTTTTACTGTCATCAGCTGAAGACCTGAATTGATTTTCCATTTCAATTATTTTTCAGGAGGAATTCATTGGAAAAGGCCACTACCCTGCCAGATCCCAAAAGAACACAAGGGGCTAATGTTGCGACCCTCACAGTGCCTGTTAAGTCAAGGGATCGCCATCAGTCTGACTCGGAGGGAGTAAGTATCTATATCAACATGTTGGTCGTTACTTACGCCTGAGTGTCAGTGATGAACAGATTCTCCTTTTCACGTAATTTAGGAGGCTCTTCTGGGGAATCGAAGCGCAGGATCTGCCGATGAAAGTGATGCCCTATTTAAAAAGAATCCAAGAAGGCTCTTAAAACCTGCAGGTAAAGACTAGACCATCCCAAGCTATATAATATGTATGTTGATATACATATTGATATACATATTGTTACAGTTGAGATTCATATTCTGTTTGAATAAATGTGAAAAAGAAATGGTTTCATTTATTAAATAACTGAGAGAACCATCATTTTATAGATTACAGTAAATCTGTCCTTGATCTACGGCCAGAGGAAAAAGCTCCAGAAGAAAATGCACTGGGAGATAGAAGCAAATCTGTTCCACGTCTTAACATAGAAATGGTTTGCAAGTCATTTTCGTGTACTTACTTGTACTATAGTATTGGTAATAAAAGTAACCTAGGTAGATGCTATTATGCAATTTGTATCCGTTTCTGTTGATCTTGAGATCTGTTGGGAATTCAGGATCTGTTATTCTGAATTCTTGCAAACTGTGGTTTCCCCAGATAAAATCTGTAATTTTGTTTACCATACATCCACTCTACTAAAATATTTAACATATTTCAAGTACAAGGGACTTTTATTATTACAGAGAAGAAGAAATTATTTAGGGATGCACCGAATCCTGGATTCGGTGCATCCCTAAAATTATTTAAAAAAAATAGAATTATATGCTCTATTGGAGAGTAATTCAGAATTTTCTGGATAACAAGTTCCATACCTGTTTTTATGGTTTTAAATTCAAATTTGTAATAGTAAATAGTAAGCACGAAAAGGAAAATAGGAGATTATGTATTGAGGAAATTTGCAGAGCAGATATCCTGAGGAGGTAGATGGGGATTGCAAACAGGGTTCCCATATTCTGTTGAATGTCTTCAGGCAGCGTAATTTGTAGAGTTCCAGTTAGCATTAAGGGTAGCAAACCGCTTATTGTTGTGTATTTTAATTCCTAAATATTTAAAAGAGCTCTCTGATTAAAATTTGTCAGCGGGGTCTCTTAAATCAGGCACATTTCCATCTAAAGGGAATGTAAGGGATTTTTCACTATGTACCTTAAGCCCTGAAGGCTTTCATACCCGTTTGTCTAAAATGGCCTCCCTATTGCCCACCTAACATGGCCTAGTGCCCAGGAGAGCATGGTCTAATATTACTGGGTCAATAGTCCAAAAAACTTACACACATACACTGGCCTTGCCTTGTAGGTTATGCCCGGTTCTAAGTACACAGTGGAGCTTATTCATAAACCCTGGGCAAATTTGCACCTGGGCACTAACCCATGTAAACCAATCAGATGATTGATTTCGGTGTTCAACTTGCAGCTGGCTGAAAAAAGCTAATCACTGATTGGTTGCTATGGGATATTGCCCAGGGGGAAATTTGCCCAGTGTTCATAAATGAGCCCCACTAAACAGGGATCAGAAACCTCCAATCTTGGCTTTGTAAAACAAAAAAAGGTATTGGCATGTGATAATTCGATGCGGGCACAAAACTCATGTGTTTATTAAGTGTAACAATATAATGTTTTTGGGCACGCCCCTTGGTCTGATGATGGGGTGTCCCCCGAAACATAACATTGTTGCACTGAAAAAAAAATTACCCACAGGGGTTTTGTACTCGCTTGGAATTGCCACATTATGCTGAACCAACTCTCTAGGTTTTTTATTAATCCTTTACAAATATATATCATAATACTACGTACTAGCACAGTTCAGCAGGAAAGTTCTGGGGTATAGTCGCGTTTAAGCCAGGAAACATTCGTTCTGAGTGCTTAAAGCTTTTAAAAGCCCTTTGTAATGCCAGGGCCATCTTGCACTGGCATTTTAAAAGTTAATACTTAATTACTCAGTCTCAGGCTCACACAGAGACCCTTTATTATTATATCTCACCAGGGGGCTGGGGAAGGGTGACATCCATATCTGTTATCTGAGACGGTCTGGAGCCACACCATTTGGGCAAGGAAGCTGGGCCAGTCTGTTCTTTGATCGGCTGATCAAAGAACAGAGCTGTGGACCTAGAGCAGCAGGGGGGATAGCTAGTAGAAACTTATGGATTATAGGAAAGTATCCATATCTCCTGTGTCATAGGATTCACAACCTCATAACTTACATATTGGTTATGAGGAGGTCACATGCTTCCTAACAATACCAAACAGGGCTAGACTATACCCACCTGTTAGGAGGGCTGGTTCCTGGGGGACTGGAAAGTGGGAACCTATTAGTGTTTGGTATTGTTCTTCTTGCCCACATATGAAGCGCAGCCTGCCCATGTTTTTATTATAGTATTGGGTACTGGCAAGTACCAATATTATATTAAGGGATATTGGGGAATATTGCCTGAGAGTAGCAAACCCCCTGCAGGGGGTCGTAAACGACATGTTCCTGGGCACTCCTACCTCATGCATAAGGTAATGAGGGGAGTGTCCCAGCAGGAAATAAAAAGGTGACATTCCCAATATCACATTGTCATACAAGGAGGCTCCATTTTTTCTGTGGATTGTATGTCCAGCTTCCAACTCGTGCCTCAGAGGAAATACACTGATTACTTCAAAACTTGGTAAAGTAAGGGTTTTCTTTGTGTTTTTACTCCCTTTTATTTTATTTACTGTATTTGCAACTGTGTGTCATCTTTGTAATATCATTGTTATATATATACATATGCACTGTTTCTTTTAAATATTAAATATCATTTAATACGTTAGTCCTTGTGCTCTAAACGAACTCATTGCCCATATGAATGCTTGTGCCTACGTGTATGAACTCTTCGTATGTGTGGAAAGGGAAAGTTGCCTATTTGTATGTTGGATAATCAGTACGGCTAGCAGGAAAGTGTGTTTGAATGTAGATTAACCCTTTGGCTGCTGGAGTGCTTGTTAGACTAGTAGGATCTTACCCTGAGTAACTACCATAGGAGAGAGTGTGTGATGCATTGTGTAGTGTGAATTATTACCTGTTATAGAGGGCAGGGGAATAGTCACATTAGGTTTCTATCGCCTGTTAATGATAGATGGTGGCAGCGAATGAACTTTGTGGGTGTTGGTGTGTTTTTGGGGTGTCTGTTGCTAGTCTAACCTGTGTGTCAGGTGATTGAGAGACTGATTGTAACCCCTTGTAGCCAAACCCAAGAGTTAAGTGTGGTTGAGTGAGTCGTTTTTGTGACACCCTTGAATATTAATTTTTGGTAAATTCCTATTTCCATGATTCCTAGTTTTTTTTTTTTTGCTCATTACTTTTAGGAAGATGAAGATGAGGATATTGACAACTTAGTGGAGATTCATCGCTTGTCAGCAGGCAGAAGCAGTTTACGAAGTGGAACTTCCACTGTAAGTCTGCTGGCTTACAATTTTCTCTGCCTTCTACCTATCGATTTTAAATATAATTGTGTGCCTTGCACAGTTTCCTTTTCTTCTGCAGTATTTTGTTTTTTTTGTTTATCTGTTTAAAGCTATAAATACAGAGCTGCATTGTGTTAAAAATCACTGAATGTAACATGCTTTTTGCCCAGCAAATTGCCAGTAGGATATCTCTGATGAAAAATCACCAGTGAAAACATTGATAATGAAGTTGTTTTAAAAACATTTACAGGAGAAAAAAAATACAGTTTGTGGAGACAAAATAGTCCAGTTTTACAATATGGATGTTGTGCACTGATTCTTATATTTATGCTAAGCCAGGAACTCGTGGCACCTTTTGCTGTGACTGACTGATCTATTGGCAGCTATGTGTCCACTATATAGTTTAAATGATGTAGGTTGGGACAGCCATCTTGCCATATCTAAATTAATTTCCTCCAAATCTTTTGTGCCCACAGTTGAGTTCTTTTTCTTTCAGAGCACTCTGGGTAGCATGATGAGCATCTACAGTGAGGCTGGAGATTTTGGCAATGTGATAGTAACTGGAGAAATTATATTTTCAATGAATTATGATGCAAAAGTACAGCTTTTGAATGTCCATGTGAAGGAATGTCGGAATCTTGCCTATGGAGATGGCCTGAAGATGAGATCAAACCCGTAAGTTCATTTGACCAAATTATTCACTGTGTATTTAAATGAATGAGTTATATATACCAAGAGAATGTAGGAACTTGAGAGCCTGATATTGTTTTTTTTAAACGCAGAAAAAACCAAGGTAAAGTCAGGGCCATTTATATCTAGCAGTACTCCAGAATTCTCTGTTCTAATAGCCTTCAAAACAATATCCATGATATGAATAATGCTTTTTTAAATCCTTCTAACGTTTATATACTTCCTTATAACTTAAAAACGATGCTTAGGATACAGTACAGTAAGAATGGTATCAGTGCTCAGAAGAATATGATATCTTTTCTCTAGGTATGTTAAGTCTTACCTTCTGCCTGACAAATCTCGTCAAGGGAAACGTAAAACAACAATCAAGCGCAACACCACAAATCCAATGTACAATGAAGTTTTAAAGGTAAGTAATACAGTAAAAGCAGATTTGATTCTCTACAAAAACAACCTCTTGAGTATTGAAACTATTTGCAGTGTAAGAGAACCACAGGCCCAAGTGAATAGATTTGACACTCCATCCCACCCCATGATAGCCCCACACCTTTATGTGGCAGCAAAAGATTATAAGAAATCTTAGAACTTCATAAGTGATCTGAAGTGGACGGCATTGTACAGTCTCCTCCAATGCCACTGCAATGTATTAAACAGGCCTCTTTTAGAGCTGTTGCAGTATATAATTAAGCTCTTACTAGTGCCATCAAGTACAGCATCTTTTGGTACCCCATCTGCACATTACCCAAGCTCCACCACCCCAGGCTCTTCCCTGTAGCATAGCTGCAAAATCTCCTTGACCAGACATGCAGGTTTACTGTAGTAGTACGTTTATGAGATACAATTTTAAATATTCTGTTCCATACATGTTGTAGTCAATGGTTTGCATCTAAGGGAAGTGATACTCTAAGAAGCCTTCACAGCAAGAAACCCCTTCCCTGCCCTTGGAAAAAAAAATGATTTACTACACAGCAGCACAACAATCTCTTAAATATTTATAACTTTGACATGCTATATCAAGGGTAGAATATGAAATGAAATTCATTGTGTCTTTATCTTCTTTGCCGTAGTATATAGTTCCGGAATCTATGCTCCATGTGAGATCCCTTGAGCTGTCTGTCTGGCATTATGATCGTTTTGGCAGAAACACATTTCTAGGGCAGGTGGATCTTCCACTGGATTCCTGGAACTTCGACAACTTGACAGAAGAGTGTCTTCCTCTGCATGGAAAGGTAATATTAGAGAAGTTCAATCATATAGAAAATGTAAACATATTTTAAAAGCTCCATCCACTTAATTCTTGAACTGATAGAGACTAAAATAAAATCTAAATTTTTGCAAAATGTATTTTTAAAATTATTTGTAATTTTTTTGCTCAATATGGGAAAATAACAATTCCCCTTATTGCTCAAACAGCTTAGCTATCATAGTGATGCTGGAGTCTGAGAACAACAACTGGAGTTTCTTGTGTAGCATATCCTTGTATAAACCACCTCCTATAAATTCGGCAAAGCCAACTGGATTCCACAGATCATACATGGCCCAGCCTCCCCAATTCCTCAATGTTTATTTCTTTGACATTGTTTTCATATAATCTGATCCATATACATATAACATATTGCATAATGAACTCACAGCATGTAAGATGATGGACAGCACCAATATAAATATTAGTAATTCAAAAGCTGGTGGTCAAGTTGCTTTTTGCCACTGTGTTCGCTATTCAGAAGTGAAATTCTTGCCTTTGTTATTTAGGGCACCATGGATAGTGGAGCTGGCTTTAATAACTCCAAAGGGGATCTGGTGGTTTCTTTGAAGTACGTTCCACCTACCAAGCCCTCTGGAAGCGAGAGGCGAAAAAGTGAGTTGACAAATGCTGTGTACATCTTGTGATTATTTAGACTGCTTCAGCAAACGTTGTTTTTCTTTGTTTTATGCGTTCTTCTCAGTGCACTTAAGGGATGCTGCTGTCACAAAATGAGCCACTTTTCTGTGGCATAAGATAGAAGGACCGGGCACCCCCCACTAAAAGATTTTTTGTGGACCCAGTTCCTTTTCATTTTTCCCCACCCTCATCTTTCCCAAAGTTAAACAGGCAGAAGGGCCAGAGGAAGGTGACTGCTATACTACTCTGGGTATAAGGTCTGCTGTATAGTAGTCCACTTTCCTAGCTGCTTGTGCTGCATTAACTTTGCAGCACGATGATAATTGTACCACTACCCCCTTTTTATTTTTCCTCTTTACTTTTTCAGTGAAAAAAGTGTGTTATTTTCGGTCAAACCGCTGAACATAAATACATGTGTAACATTTACGCTCTGCCTTAACTGGAACTCTCATAACTACGTTATGCAAAGGTCTCTCCAGAAATTGATCATGTTCTGTGTCTTGATTCTTCTTAATTGTTTTTCTTAAACTATAACGGGGGAATGTAATAAAAATCGCTAACGGAAAAACTATTCGCAATGCGAAAAGTTATGCCTTTGTGCGAACAAATTTTGCTTTGTGCGAATTTAATATAGCTTTTGCGAGCCCGGAAACTGTTTAGCGACCACTTCCGACAGTGAAAGACCGTTTGTGAATTTTATAGTTTGCGCCAATGCGCAGTAAATGTAATAAAACTTCTTACTGAGAAAGTCGTTATGTTTGCTCCAAAAGATTACGACACCTTCAAGCACTTCTTATGAGTGCGCAATTAAAATTCGCAATGCGCAATTAAAATTCGCAATGCAATATCAGTTTAAGGAACAATATTACATTGCGAGATGTGGATTTTTAGTCTTATTGGTGCGAATTGTTTTGCTCTTTGCTCTTTTTATTACATTCCCCTGTAAGTCTTAAAAATGAATTGGTTTCATCTTCCTACCGATCACTTAAGCTCTGTAGGTTAGCTTCCTAACTTTAAAAGCTGTTAATTTGATAACATTAGTTGATATATTAGTAGTATCAGAGAAATTGCAGCAATTTTTGATGTGTGTCTGGTGGCCAATGGTTCATTGATCGTTACAAAATGTTAACTACTGGTGCACCATGTTGGACACTGCATTGGGAACATAATTCCTCTTCGCTTCTTGCTGTTCCAGTCGTTTGGACCGCTGGACCAAATAAAAAACAGCAAAAAGGTTATGGGACCTGTTAACCAGAATGCTCGGGACCTGGGGTTTTCCAGATAACGGATCTTTCCATAATTTGGGTCTTCATGCCTTATGTCTATTAGAAATGCATTTAAACATTAAATAAACCCAATAGGCTGCTTCTGCTTCCAATTAAGGATTAATTATATCTTAGTTGGGATCAAGTACAAGCTATTTTATTATTACAGAGACATTTTTAAAAATTTGGATTATTTGGATATTTTGGGAGACAGTCATTCTGTAATTCGGAGCTTTCTGGATATCTGGTTTCCAGATAAGGGATCCTATACCTGTACAATGTACAGCTGCTCTTGTGATATTTTTCTGTTCAGCCCATGGGCCAGTCAGTCTGATACCATATGGGCTCTGCAATAATGCTGCTATTTTAACAGTTGTTAAAGACTTCACTAAAGCCTATAGAACTTACTCCGTCTGTTTCATTAATATGTCAAAATGTTGCAGTTGAGAAAAGTCGGTGATCTAATTTTACAAGCTGCTGCAGCATAATATAAAAGGGGTTCAAAAATTAAATAATTTTTAAAGAAAATATTTAAATAGAAGTACTATTGATTGTTTGTTAGTTAACACCTTGACCAAGCATTAAGTAAAGGCATTTGAACCATGTGCAAATAAAAGGCATGTAGGGAATGCTGATGCTCCTCCCACGTGATCTCCTTAATGATACATATGCAACTTGCATAAGATTTAATCATAGGTGCAAGATTTGCACCCATATTAGTGGTAAAAGCCTCAAAACTGTCACTATTTTAGCATTCTGAAGGTAGCGTTGCCACCAGTTGGCTTTTAACCTGAGTTTCCGTAAGGGATTCTGTGTCAATACTTAAAGGAAAACTATACCCCCAAAATGAATACTTAAGCAACAGATAGTTTATATCAAATTGAATGACATATTAAAGAATCCTACCAAACTGGAATATATATTTACATAAATATTGCCCTTTTACATCTCTTACCTTGAACCACCATTTCGTGACTCTTATCTGTGCTGCCTCAGAGATCACCTGACCAGAAATACTACAACTCTAACTGTAACAGGAAGAAGTGAGGAAGCAAAAGGCAGAACTCTGTCTGTTAATTGGCTCATGTGACCTTACATGTGGTTTGTATGTGTGCACAGTGAATCTTACGATCTCAGGGGGCGGTCCTTATTTTTTAAAATGGCAATTTTCTATTTATGATTACCCAATGGCACATGCTATTAAAAGAGTATATTATTATGATAATGGTTCATTTACATGAAGCAGGGTTTTACACATGAGCTGTTTTACTCAGTATCTTTTAATAGAGACCTACATTGTTTGGGGGGTATAGTTTTCCTTTAATTGCACTTGCTGCATCATAGCCTTGCCCCAGATGGCTCAAGCCCACCAACTAAATGTTACTGCCCACCCCCTGATATGACCGCTGGTTTTTCACCAGTCTAGCTGGTAAAATAACAACCAAGGCCACGGCTGGTATTATAAATATACCAACTATGTACTTCCTAGTTGTTCTGTCCCCCAAACTGCCTCAAATCCAACCTTAACCCCCCTCTCTCTACCCCAAAATCCCTTCCCCCAAAACCCTTCCTACTCACCAAGTATGGCCCAACTTCGGTTCTTTCACATAAATTACATGACTCCACTCCCTTTCGGTTACAACCCTGCTCTTTATGCCACTGGCCAGTATAGCCAAGAAGAAAAGGTAACACCCCTACCTCTACCCTACTCCTAAAGGTCTTAGCAGCCTTAGCTGAGGGCCAGCCCCCCTGGCTCCAGCTAACTTTGAAAAACTTCTTGGGATGAGCAGCACTTTCTCTCTCCAGAATAGGAATGTATAGTACAGTAATTTCCAAAGGGAAGTACAAGGCAGTTCTTCAGCCACATGCCCTATAACTGCAACACCTGCTCCTGGAATTTTTCACAAGTAGCAGCAACAAAAACCAAGAGGACTGCCTTGGATCACTATCAATTTACTATGTGAATCAACGCAAGAAGCTCATGTATTACGATGATTGTTGGCTGAAATGAGCCCTGGTTTGTTTTCATCTACAGTTATGGCAATAAACATCTTTAAGGAACAAAAATAATGCAGACAAAAAAACTAAAAGTGCCATTGCCTTAAGCCTGCTCTGCATGGAGGAGTAATTACACATAACGTGAATGGCAGCTACTTTCAATTAATGTTTATTAAAGTAATACTAACACATTCCTGTATAATGATATGTCAGTATTGGCAAAACTAAGAACAAGTCGTTTTTCCTCTCTTCTTGTTCTCAGACCCCAGTGTGCCTCATGTATTCAAAAGATGGCCATATGGGCAGATTAAAGCTACTGTCCCCCCAGACCCAGTTGGCCAGTGTATTCATTGACAGGTCTGCCCGCTCGGTTTAGTAACTTCGCCAAACAAATGCCTTGCATTTAGCTTACAGTATACAAAAGCTGGATATGCATATTTTCCCATGATACTTAGCAGGAGCAGCAAAATGATGTGACAGACTTGGAGTTAAACTAAACTCCACATACCAGGGGGGGGGGAGCTCAAAGTAGATTTGAAGAAAGCATATCTAAAGTGCAATTCTTAATAATCTAGCAGTTTTGTAAAGACCATGCCAGTTACACCTTGATCAAACAGCTTGTGTTTTTCTTTGAAACCAGAAAAAGTAGATGAAGGGGGAGAACTTCAAGTCTGGATTAAAGAAGCCAAAAACCTCACAGCCGTTAAGGCAGGAGGGACATCTGACAGCTTTGTTAAAGGGTGAGTAGACCAAAGTAAATACTATTATTTGCAGAGGCAGATTGCAGTAGGCTTTTCCTGCCAGTCTATATCTGGGGTAGGAATAATCCTTAAACCAAAAAGAGGAGAGATTTCTATTGTTTCCTATTGTGTGTCTATTATATCGAACCATAGCAAAAGGATTATCAACAGCTGGCAAGCAATGCTAACAAAAGGGTCTTTTATTTTAAATAAAATATCATAAATTCCAACAAGTTTCTTGTAATGGGCAGGTTACTTGCAATACCACATGTTCAAAGACTGGATTTAAAGAAAGTGACTATTTTCATCCACAAAAGTTAGTGGATCCTTTGGGAAGGCTGAGGGACAGTAAACATTTCTTGGAACACCAAACACTTGTGATCTACATAACCCTGATTTAATTAAATAAAATATTGTCATTGGCTTTTTTCTTTTGCTCTCAGATACCTATTACCACTTAAGAACAAGAACACAAAGAGAAAGACCCCTGTTGTGAAAAAAACCCTGAATCCACATTATAACCATACCTTTGTGTACAATGGGATAAAGCCTGAGGATCTTCAAAACGTATGTCTGGAGCTGACAGTCTGGGACAGGGAGCCACTGTCCAGCAATGACTTCCTGGGAGGAGTGAGGTTGGGTATTGGAAATGGTAAGTTTGCACCTTCCTTGATCATTTTTTAGCTCTGTTGTTGTGGCTCATTCCAATCTAACTTGGCCCCAAATCGAATGCAGAATGGTGCGATGGGAGTTGGCAGGCACCATCTTGCACCTCTTTGGATCTTGAGATCACTGATTTTCAGTATGTACAGTTGGAACTGATCCAGGCCTAGCTGTAAATACAAATACTCCAGTGGGCATGCTCTTACAAAAGAGAACCCAAAGTGGCAGGAGAAAGCACCTGTCACACTGCTGTGCAAAACATTTTTATACCAGGTACAGAGATCGGGATACTTTGACAGTAACAAGTGGTGCTGGGGGGGGGGGGAAGGTTTTGTTCTCCTTTCCAGTCTGACTTAATATAGAATGCATTAACTTGTTCCTTTTTAATTGTTTTGTGTACTGCACAAGGACATTTTAACTGGTCATGGAGACTCATTTTAAACAACATGGTGACCCAAATTTGGGTTCCAAGCTCCAACCCATAGGTTAAGAATAAGTGGTAGAAAAGAAAGAAATAGAGAGCGAAAGAGGGGAAAAGGAAAGCAAGAGAAAGAGGGGAAAAGAAAGAGAGCGAGAGAGAAAGAGGGGAAAAGAAAGAAAGAGAGAAAACGACAGAGCGAGAGAGAGGAAATGAAAGAGGGGAAATGAAAGAAAGAGGGGAAATGAAAGCGAGAGAGAGGGAAAATGAGAGCGAGAGGGAAAGAGGGGAAAATGAAAGAGAGAGGGAAAATGAAAAAGAGAGAGAGGGAAAATGAAAGAGATGGAAAATGAAAGAGAGAGGGAAAGAGGGGAAATGAAAGAAAGAGGGAAAGAGGGAAAATGAAAGAGAGAGAGAGGGAAAGTGGGGAAATGAAAGAAAGAGAGAGAGAAAATGAAAGAGAGGGAAAATGAAAGAAAGAGAGGGAAAATGAAAGAGAGAGATGGAAAATGAAAGAAAGAGAGAGGGAAAGAGGGGAAATGAAAGAAAGAGAGAGAGAAAATGAAAGAGAGGGAAAATGAAAGAGAGAGATGGAAAATGAAAGAAAGAGAGAGGGAAAGAGGGGAAATGAAAGAAAGAGGGAAAATGAAAGAAAGAGAGAGGGAAAATGAAAGAAAGAGAGAGGGAAAATGAAAGAGAGAGAGGGAAAATGAAAGAGAGAGAGGGAAAATGAAAGAGAGAGAGGGAACATGAAAGAGAGAGAGGGAAAATGAAAGAGAGAGAGAGGGAAAATGAAAGAGAGAGAGAGGGAAAATGAAAGAGAGAGAGGGAAAATAAAAGAGAGAGAGAGGGAAAATGAAAGAGAGAGAGAGGGAAAATGAAAGAGAGAGAGAGGGAAAATGAAAGAGAGAGAGAGGGAAAATGAAAGAGAGAGAGGGAAAATGAAAGAAAGAGAGAGAGGGAAAATAAAAGAGAAAGAGAGGGAAAATGAAAGAGAGAGAGGGAAAATGAAAGAGAGAGAGGGAAAATAGAAGGAAAGAGAGAGGGAAAAAGGAGAGAGAGAAAAAGAGAAAACAAAGGCAAATGATGGGTGGGGCAGTAGGGTGAAGGATATGAGAAAAGGAGAGCAGGCATAAGAGAAATAAAGGAACAGTGGGAGGGAAGTGCAGAGAGAATCTAGAGCTCATTTATATGGATAATAGAGATGGGGCTCTAGAAACACAGTTGAAATTGGTGGGAACAGGAGATAAGAGATTGAAGGAAAGAATACTAAAAACAAAAGATTAATAAAAAAAAATACTGGGTAGGACAATTGGAACAGAAGAAGAAAGTGAAGTCGGTTTGGGATTTTAACAGGGGTACCATTACCAAAATTACCAAAACATCATAATACTTTACATAATGAAGCAGTATAAATGGAACAGTATGTGCTCTGAACACGTATTTTTAAGCACCAACATATTCCATAGCACTGTACAATAAATGGGTGCACACACTGAACACACCGAATATACAGACTACAGATTTTGGGCAGGTAGATAAAGCCCTGCCCAAAAGAGGTTGATAATATTTGTTTTAATTATATTCGGCTCAAGCCCTATTCATTAAACTCATGTTAAACAATGGAATACTGCCACTTTAAATATGGGACATTTCCACACACACACGTATGTTTGCTAAGGCTGCAAAACATTCTCTGTTGCTACAGGAACTTGTCTCTTGAAACTTTGCATACCTCTCCTACCAGTAACCATTTCCTGCAGCTTATTTACAGTGTTTCTGTCAAACAGCCCAAGGCCAAAACAGAGACTGCTTTGCATGAGTAGTAATTATTTAATGTATTACAGAAATATCTCTGGTTGGCAATAGATTTGTTATGCAAGCTATTCAACAAAAAGAAGTATGAGTACACATCCTTTTATTTATTTTACTGGAGGTTTTGTTTCACAGATGTCTCTGTTGTTATGGGAGTGTTGTATTGTTATAAGCAGTTGGATTATAAAGGCTGGGGGGTTTAGGGTGGAGAAACTATAAACTACAAGATCTTTTTGTTTCAATTTGTGTCCTATCCTTTGTGAGTTGGGCTAAATGAATTGATATTGGGGATTATATGGTAACCAGAAGCTTGTATTTCCCTTCTAGGTATGTCCAATGGTGAGCATGTAGACTGGATGGACTCTACAGGGGAGGAGCTTAGCCTCTGGCAGAAGATGAGACAATACCCAGGATCCTGGGCTGAAGGAACCTTGCAGCTTCGTCCCTCTATGGCCAAGCAAAAGTGATAAAGCACAAAGCATTATTGTCACAATGCTCTTTGCATTAAAAAACTACTACTGATATTAATGTATATATGTGTTGATTTTTTTAACAAATGTTCTATAGGGTTTTCCCAAATCAAACTGTTCTGGCTATAACACATTTCTTCTGTGCTTGCTGTTCTCAAAACTGAATGTTATGAGTGGGGTTCTAGCCTTAAGCTGTATCTACCATAGCCTTTATCTACACCCACCTGTAATATGCAAATGTTTGTGTTGGCACTTCTCCATTGCTCTTACTGAAATAATACATATATGTTTACTACATCATGTTCCTTTAAAGTATTTGTGGACATTTTATGTTGTAAGGAACATATACACTACATAATATTTATACACAGTTTCAGATGAAAGCTGCTGGCTTGTGAAGAGAATACCACTGTAAATAAATGTTCTTACTTCTCACCGTGCACTTACAAATCAAAATCCAATTTAAGTACATTATAACCTGTGGCTAGAAGGGCAACCAGTACAGTAAGACTTATATTACTGCCTTTTTACCCTCACCAAAATGATCTGTTATGATGAGTCCAAACTTGCCACACTACCTCTGGTTTGTTAAACAAGGCACTATTTCACATCGGTTGGGCCTTCTATTTTAGGGAACACCACTTACCTCCTAGATGTCATTGCCCCAACTGTGACAGCTGTTTTTCTGTAGGGAATATAGAGCCAACACAAACACCTATTTGTTCCTGATCCCTAGCAAACCAGTTTGTGGATTTCTACATCTTTTCTATCCAAATGTGGGACAAAGTTGTATGTAATTGCCACAAAAATAAGACTTAAGAAAATATTAAACCTTAAGAAAAAATAAAGCTTAAAAAAGGATTATTAATAATAATAATGGCAACTTATTATATGCAAATCAAGGTATCCTGTACAGCAGGGATCCCCAACCCTTTTAACCCGTGAGCAACGTTAAGATGTTAAAGGAGTTGGGGAGCAACACAAGCATGGGGTGCCAAATAAGTGCTGTGATTGGCCATTTGGTAGCCCGTATGTGAACTGTCAACTTGAGGCTCTGTTTGGCAGAATATGTGTTTTTTATGCTACAAAAACTTGCCTCCAACAGTATTTCAAAAATAAGTGCTTGGTTTGAGGCCATTGGGAGCAACATCCAAGGGGTTGGAGAGCAACATGTTGCTCACAAGCCACTGGTTGGGGACCACAGCTGTAGAGCATCAACAACGTTTAACCATTCTTCCGGCAAAGCACATTGGTTTGTGATTTGTACTAAAAATGGGTGGAGAACAGTTGGGGGAATTTTCTGTAGTTTTGGGGTGTTTCTGTGATTCCTAATATTAATGTATCTAAGCCTTTGTCTGTATATATCTATGTACATAGAGATTGTTTTAAAAATAAATGTGGATCTTTCAATTGGTTCAGATTCTGTCATCTAAAAAAACAGATCTATTCTTTAATGCTTTTTGAGTTATTTCAGATGTGCCTGTACAATATATCCTCTTGTTATAAGGGATCTATATACAGTGTGCACATCTTGTTAGTACAGACTAGAAAAGAACACTTTATGTTTTTCCTATACTGTTTTTAAAATAAAGCAGCTTGTTCTTTTCCCCTTCAAATGAAACATAGCTGATGGTACGCCCATATACTGAACAAAGTGACAGGCCATGGGAACTGAGCAGGTGTTTCAGTCACTGTATAGTACTCTCAAGACCAGAGGGCTCTGTAATGAAGGAAGTGCCTTCTCATTTGCCATTGGCTGCTTCTCTTCTTAGTAGATAAGACTTTCACATGCCTTATGTCTTGTTTTTCCTGCCAAGCAAAGCCCAAGCTATTTAAATTTACTACAAACTCCAACCATGTTCGTTTACACGGACCTACACTGTGTAATAATGAATTACTGGCTGACCTTCTATCTGGGTTAAGCTAGTCTTCACATGTGCACTCTCTTCTCAGCGTCTGCAAACCAGATCGACCTGCAGAAGAAAGAAGATAGACTGTGTATGCGCAGCGGCTCTTGGTAATTGCGCTTTTCCATGCTGCTAATCCCTGCATCTACACTGCTCCTAAAATGGGTGATTTATTTTAATTGATAAAAGCAATAGAAGAAGCATTTTTTAAAAAAAAATCATTGTAATGGGTAATGTTCTTCTCCTCTTAAGTCCTACCACACTGGTGGGATTTTGCAGAAGGTGAATCCTTTGATTTATACAACATCTGATATATAAATAGTATTCTAATTAAATGTTACATAAGCATCTCCCACTTGCCTCTGGGGCTGTGCTCTGGAATGTAGAATAAGCATCATACACCCTGCTGAGGCTGCTCAGGTGTGCATCAAATTCTCAGAGGTTACTACTGATCTGAGTCCTTGTTATAAAGGATAAAACTTTTGTTTGGATGCATATTTTGTTTGGATATGACTTTTTTACATGAGTGATACCCTCCTGCAGTGAACACTAACCATTTTTTGTCTGCTGCCACCCATAAAACACATATTGTCTTACAAGTTTTTGTTTAAACATGAGTATGATTTAAAAGGGGAGTGTGAACACTGGCTTCCATTATGGGCTCTCCAACATGTAGGCCAGAAAGATTCCCATCCTCTGTACCACAGAGTTGGACAGCACTGCTCTAGATCAACCTGGAGAGCATAAGTTTTACATTTTTGGGTTCTACTCCCCTTTGTTTTCCAGAATTTGGTCACGCCTCCCTTAGTTAATAAGGTTATACAGTAGATACATGAAATTGTGGTTGTAAATCTGATTCTGCTTTTGTTTCATGTATATCCATAACAGTACTTATTTACACCATTCAAGCTGGACCATAACATTCCTACCAATAATTCACCCTGGTGTGGTAGGCCACTAGTTTGAAATTTATTAAAACAGATTGTTTGGAAAGTTTGAATTTGATGAAATATTACCTTGTTTTTGTTGCCATAAATTAGTTCTGTGCAACTGCCACATGGAGTGCCACTAATACATTTATAGGAATAAGATTATCCAGAAGGTAGTTTAGCCACACATGTACATAACCTACGTTGCTATTTGTTGCTGATCAGTTAGGATGTGACCAAAAGATGATATGAAACAATGTTTAGCAACATTTCGTCAGGCCACTTATTGTCTGCAAACTGCAACTATATAAAGGAGTCAGGTTCTTCAGCAATTAAATAACTTTTTTCCCCTTTATTTCATTAAGAGGTCACCAGCATGCACATAAGGAAGGGGTGTCCATGTTTGCTACCTCAAAATGAAAAGCCTTGAAATGTATTGCTACACATTATTGAATTGTAGCAGCTGGAGGTATAGAGCAACCAGACCATTCCAGCGTATAGAAGGTGTGGTGACTGCAAAGCTGTTTGTATTGTGTGAGAAATACACCCACCCATTATGAGCTTATAGCAGAACATTGTTTTTGTCTGCTTAATTATGCTTTAATCATCTCTGGAGGAGATTCCTTTATTTTGTTGGTTACAGGCAGAGGCTGAAATGATTTTATTCAGCTTATTCTATGTGGGTGCAACTAATTTCTAGTTTTTGCCAATGGGGTCAAAATAAATTTTAAAATGCACATAAATTTGCTACAAAACTCTCCCAATTGCGCTCTTTAACTCCTCAAAGATCACTATCTAAATTACGGATGCAAGATACATTATCTCTACAACAGTACCTTACTAAATAACTAAGTAAGGTAACATAGTGAGATTAACATTCGATTTCCATGGTGAGCGTTTGGCATTGTTTGGACTTGGAAAAAATTATTTATTAATGAATATTGCTTTAAGAACCCTTCTCTGAAGCTTGAAACCTTCATAGCATGTTGGAGTATGCAGGGGGTCTAGGAAACTGTAGGCAGAGTTACCATGTTATGGAAGGTTTATGCTTTAGTATAACCCCCTCCTGTTTCTGCTTATATTATCAGTTTGCTAAATTATTTTCCAGGAACATTTTACTTACATGTCCTATTTTTATATGGATTTTAATCAATAAATATTGTATTTAAATAGTTAATCTACTCTTTCCCTAAATAAGGCTCATTTATCACTGACAATATGCATGCAGAGCAATTGCAGCTGAGACCTCTTACATCTACATCCCAGTCCCATAGAAAGTAACCATTTAGATGAGCCTGAAGTGCAGCTATCACACAAGTATTTGGCAGAAATGTTTCTCTTCATCAATCGCAGTTTTCTTTATTTGATTCCAACTGGGAGAGCTCTCGAGGGCTCAATAAATATGTATCAATGAAAAGGAAGATATCTTCAGATGCTGTGGGCTGCCTATAGCGGTCTCTATCAACCCCGTGCTTGTCAATGAGAACCATGTTAAAGTATGAACGGGAAATGCGGAGAGCCTGTCTGTGGAAAAAAAAATGTAATAGGGTAAATAAACATGTCAGCATTATCTGGACAATATAACACTATATCCCAAGTGCTGAAATGAGGGTAACATACAAAAAAAACCGCATATGCAATAAACCTCACAAAGTTTGCACTAGGTCTAGTAACCCATGGCAACCAATAAGCAAATATATCAGATTCTTGCTCTGTAACAAGATGCTAGTATACGCTTCTATACTACCATCTTGTTACAGAGCAAGAATCTGATATATTTGTACCTAGTGCAAACAGTGAATAACATACTAAATACAGCACCCTACACTATCACCATAATACTAAAGGACTGTACATTCTTAAAATAAAGAACAATTTGAGCAAAGCCAGAAGGTTCTACTGTGATGTAGTCTGTGAAATGTGTTTATCTGCTGAAAATAACTGTGACTATACAGTACAGGCTCTCAGTATTTGGTGCCCTGCAAAAATGTCCCAGTGAAATAAGATTCCAGGAGAAAAGCCAGTTTGGAAGTACTCTGACTACTCAAAAGGAAAGCTGTATTCCTTCATCAAACTAAGTCAGTATAATTTCAAGCAGTGGAAAAAAAAAGAGTATTAGCCCATGAAATAGCAGGGGAGAGGAGAAATTTTGCACAGGTAGGAAAAAAGATCCAGTTTCTAATATTATATACTGTTCTTTAAAAGCCAGGCAGTAGACATAGCAATTTATTAGGCTGTTACAAGGATGTTATCCTTTTGGTACCCCTAGTTCTATTGACAGAAATGATGTATCATTTGGACTTTAGCAGAGCACAGGAGCTCCTTCTCTCAGACTGCACCCCAAAAAACATGTGAAATATTAGAGAACACTGTGTAACTGGGAAGTACTTTGCGCACCACCACGCACGCGCGCCTTGGGCTGCGCGCCGTTGCGCACGCGCGTCCTGTTACGCACGGTTACGCACGCGCGTCCTCTGTTACGCACGGTTACGCACGCGCGTCCTTGCTTGCGCGCCGTTGGTAGGGGGGCAATAATTGTGTGGCCGTGGCCCCTCATACACTATTTGTGGGTTGCCTGTTTATTAAGTGGCCTGATTTATCAGTGCTGCTGTATATTTTATGTTTTATCTTTAATATGTAATGCTGTTGCAGTAATTTAGGGCTCCAGCACTCACGTTTGCATCTCCAAATAAAGAACAATTTTAGCATAGACCTAAAAGTTAGTTGGTTCAGAAATATTAGGACGAATATGCATGAAAAATTGTAAAATTGTTAGAGTAACTATCTGTCATAATAAACATCTAAAAAATACTATTTGTGAACCAGAACTGAGAGGAGTCAGAGTAAAACAATTTGCTGTGAGCAAAAAGGTTGTCATCCATGTTTGCATTTTTGTAATAAATGTTGTTTGCTGTTACCTCAGTTCTTCTATTAGTTCCTTGGACAGCTGCTGATTGCGCACTCGTCCTACTTCTCTGGGAGACTCTCCAATTAACTCAACAATTAATACATGGCGCTGTTCCAAACCACAGCCTGAACTCTGGGAAAAAAAGGATGTTGCTGAGTTACAGACTTTATCGTGTACCACCATTCACGCCACTAATGGCTCCAGCATGTTCAGAGGCCCTCACAAACAATTGCCATTCATAAAATGGACATGACAACTTTGTGTGATCAATTAAGCTTCTTGTGAAGCTTTCAGTTATAAGTACTATATACAATGTTTCTGCATGAGATGGATATCTTGCTGCCAGCTCTCTAAAAGGCAACTGCACCAGAAGTTATTTAAAACAATTATGTAAATCATTCATTTACCATTTCACCCTATTTTCTTTTACAGGTATGGGACCTTGTTTTCCAGATAAGGGGTCTTTGCGTAATTTGGATCTTGATACATTATGTTTGTCGATACCATATATATATATATATATATATATATATATATATATATATATATATATATATATATATATATATATAGATATATATATATATATATATATATATAGATATATAGATATATATATATAGATATATATATATATATATATAGGTATATATATATATATCTTAGTTGGGATCAAGTACAAGGTACTGTTTTATTATTACAGAGTAGTGATGGGCGAATAAATTCGGCAGGTGCGAATACTTGGTGAATTTCCACATTTCGTGCCTGGCGAATACATTTGTGAAACTGCAGTGAAAATTCTCTGGCGTCAAAAATATTTGGATGCGCATTAGGAATAGTCTGTCAAAACTGTCAATGCGTCAACATTATTAGACCGCCCATTGACCTTAATGCGGGTGTCAAAATTAGCATTTCGCAAATTTTTCGCCATTTTCGCTGGAAATTCACAAATTTTTCGTCAAAGTGAAAGGGACACATTTGCCCATCACTGTTACAGACAAAAAGGAACTCATTTAAAAAAATTGAATTACAGGTATGGCACCTGTTATCCAGAATGTTCGAGAACTTTGGTTTTTCAGAATAAGGGATTTTAACCATTATATAAATCCTATAGGATTTTTTGCTTCCAATAAGGATTAATTATATCTTAGTTGGGATCAAGCACAAGGTACTGTTTTATTATTAAAGAGACAAAGGAAATCATTTTAAAAAAATGTGGATTTTTTCTGAGCTTTCCGGATAGCAGATCCTATAGTGCTTTAACATAATGAATCATTTACTGTCACCCTGCACTGGTAAAACTCATCTGTTTGCTTCACAAACACTACTATAGTTCATATAAACCGATGCTGTTTAAAGCAATATAGTAATGGAAACCATTAATAATATGAATTCATTCTTAAACAATATTCTATAGAAAAAGCATTTCTGTATTTGAGAGCTTTCTTAATAATGAATTTCCAGATAATGGATCCCATATCTTTATCAAAGCTGCATTAGGAACGTGTTAGACATCAATGAATGTTATTCTTTTTCTAAAGAATCATTTGGCAGTCTCAGAAAGGTCCTGGCTAGGAAGGAATGCAGTTTCTCTAGGTATTGTCTGTGAGTGCATCTGTCACTCATACCTGCAGAGCTGTAGTTTGCATTCTATAGTAGCGGTCAGAAGAACTAGGGCTGGAGATAAATAAAAGACGTTGCTTCTCGAAGAATTGATCAATGAATGCCCCGGCAGAATTCACATTAACGTTTATCAGCATGGCTGTAGATACAAAGCAAACAATACAAACATTTCACTTTATGCCACACTGCTTGTGGGAAAGTAGTTACAGTACATCAGTTTTGCTTACTATAATATAACTAAGAGTAGTTCAGATAAAGCAATGATTTGGCTATTCTTTATCAAGCTTGATAAACATCAGCTAGTTGAGAGAGATATCTGCTGCTTTGTTGGTTCCCAGGGGGGAATTTTTGAAGTCTATTTCTTAAACGTGACTTTTTCCTCCATGCCAAAACATATTCTCTCCCATGAGACTTTGCCATAGATGGCCCATAGAAGATACTTCATCAGAAATGCAAGAGAGAGTGCAAGAATTTTTTTAGTGATGTTTTGAATTATTATAATTGTATTGACCATTATAATAAAACTATAATGGTCTATACCACATTGCAGTAGTTAGGGAAATATTTGTGAGCAAAAAATATTGTATCCCAAGTTTGAATTTTGGAAAAATATTCATGGTTATGAGTAAAACTCCATTGTGTTCAAATTCCTCTGTCCCATAACTTTTGTAGGTCTCTATGCTACTTACTGCCCTTGCACTTTTCCCCAGGTCTCCGCAACCCAAGCCCAATTGCCATAGACAATATTTATTTGGCTGGTGGGGGACTCTGTGTACCTGAAATGTTAGGGTCTATTTTGTTATTTGTACAGAACTTAGAAGCAACTTACGTGTGCAGGTAGATGGTGTCCCAGCCCAGTTCTGGCTAAACTGGCAGACTCTGGCAGCAGGGCCTTGGCGTTCATACCCTCCCTCGCAGTGATACTCACAGGTTGCTCCATAGTTATTGCCTGCAGCACTACAAGTGAGGTAACCATGAAGAGGTGGCGTAAGATCTGGGCATCGCCTCACTGAGGAATCAAAGCAAAATTCTCAAATGGAAAAGGTAAGTGAATTTTTGTTTCAAATGTTTGTATCTTATTTTATTGAAATATTTCAATGGCAGGGCATTCGCTTATGTGTTTTAGTATACGGTCAGGAATCTGACTGTACTAATATATTAAGTGAGCACAGTAAGTTTACACAAAAAGTGAGGACAGAACAAACAGCAACCAAATCTACATCTGTTTTAAGTGCAAAACGGCAAGTTCTGGGAAAGAAGTACTTTAAAGTCTAGTGGATACGCTTCAGCCTATTTAGGGTGGGTAGTCTATTTGAATGGAACAAAGTGACTTGTTTCTCAGTATTCCTGCTGTTTATCATGCAAAGGACAGGACATATTGTTAATGTTTGGGCTTTCTTCACTGTAAGGCCCCAGGCCCATTATAGCAGTGGGCACTGTCTATGGTAGATAAAGGAGGGGACTGAAAATATTTAAAAATAAACCATAAACATACTAATTAACAGTTTAAGATGCACCCTCAAGGGTTAATTCCTTTGAAACAACAGTTTCCAGAAACAAAATCCTATTATAGTAAGTAGGAATGAAACATATCTCTGGACAATTTTCTAGTTCAATTTCCCATCTTGATAAAAGCCCACGTTTCCATTGTCCCTAGAAATATTGTTTTATACACTATTGCACTATGCTGTGCTCCATAGTGTGTTTACCTTGTACTTTCACTATAAATTTACAGCTTGCCCTGTTGTGGGCCCTGTCATAAGCTGTGTAACGAATGACATGCTCTCCCTCTGGAAGCTCAGATCCAGGTTCTGGGCCACGGAGAAATACTCTGCAAAAAAACAATAGCTGCAGTTAGGTCTGCTACTTTTTTAAGAGACAAAAAAAACTAAGCCAATCCACTTTATTCCTTTCACTACATGCAGACTATAACACAGTCCCACTAAAAGGTGTGCAAAAATATAATTTTAAAAGGTGTATTTACTTTATATTTTAGGAGCTCATATCAAAGATGGTAAAATAAGAAGAAATTATGAAGCGGTTTCCCATATCCAGCAACAAGATCCTGCAATAATTGGACCTCTTTATAAATTCAAAACAAGAGGTACAAGTGCAATCTGGAGGTACATATCTCACCTGTTGAATAGGAGCCTACAAATAAATAGACTTGCCTCTCGATCTTACCGTGTGATAACACCATCAGCTGAATCTTTCACTTGTGGGTTCCCCCAGAATATTCTTGCTGTCAATTTCTCTGGCTCTGCTACTTTCATGCGGGACACAGGGCACTGAATTTTGGGTGGATCCAGATCTGGTGGAATACAATATGATCATACCTGACATCTATGCAGATAAGATAAGTGTTCAACTATGTGTAAGCCTTTTTCTCTTCTTTACTGCAACACAAAGTATTGAAGGAGCCAATCCATTTATTCTGACACCTGTGCATCAATGTTTCACAACTTGTGACATTTTCCTACTTTTTTCCAAAGAATTTTCACACTATGGTCTAGGTTTGTTAAACCCCAGATCTATTATTTTACTGATATAGGCAAGTTGTAACAATGCTTGTGTTCTTCTCTGGAAGGTTTTAATCCTAAGAGGTATCTGAAAATTTACCTACACAGACAGGTTCTCCTCCGCTCCACTGTCCATCTTCCATGCAAATCCGACTCCGGTCTCCTTCCACCACATAGCCTGGGGCACAGGAATAATCACAACGAGAGCCCTCAGAAACACCTACTGAGCAGTGATATGATCCATAAAATATAGGGGGCAGAACATGACACTGGATTCCTAGAAGAGAAGATTGCTACAATGAATTGGAGGTTTAAAAAAAACAAAAAACAACTCAAAGGCTTATTATTGGTAAGAGACCTGAATGAATGTTCACCAAATCATCATGTTACGAAATGGAAACAAAAAAAGACAAATATAACTTTTAGCCCTATGAATGCTCTGTCTACAAGAATTACCGTATATACTCGAGTATAAGCCGAGTTTTTCAGCATCCAAAATGTGCTGAAAAAGTCTACCTCGGCCTATACTCGGGTCAGGGGGCAGTAGCTGAGATTGCAGTCACTTTGAATCATTCCTATACCAACAGTTCACTTGGGGAGAGACTGCAATATCCCACAATGCCCTCTGTTGGTTATATGAAATAACAGTGTGCCCTCTGTTGGTTATATGAAAGAATAACAGTGACTGCAATATCACACAGCGCCATCTGTTGGTTATATGAAAGAATAACAGTGCGCCCTCTGTTGGTTATATGAAAGAATAAAAGTGACTGCAATATCACACAGAGCCATCTGTTGGTTATATGAAAGAATAACAGTGCGCCCTCTGTTGGTTATATGAAAGAATAACAGGGTACCTCGGCTTATACTCGGGTCGGCTTATACTCGAGTATATACGGTACTTATCAAGTGCCTACGGGCATTTGCCCGTAGGGCCGCTCGATATTTTGTTTAAGTGGGCCGCTTCTCACCTGAAATAAGTGGTGATTGCCTCTGAAGTTTTTTCAGTAAATCCGACGGGCTCTAGGACCGCTCCTCCGTCCTATCTCCCATCCTGGCTCTGCCCCTCCCACTCCTCTGCTCTTGCGCTGCTGCTGCCTGCTGTGTGAATGTCCCAGCTCAGCATGGAGTACACTGTCTGTTGTACACAGTGAGGTAATCAAGGGCCCTGCATTGGGGTGGGGGCAGTCCAGTCCGGTAAGGGGGGGCAATCCGGTCCTGTAGGGGGGCAGTCCAGTCCTGAAGGGGGGGCAGTCCAGTCCTGAAGGGGGAGCAGTCCAGTCCTGTAGGGGGGCAGTCCGGTCCTGTAGGGGGGGCAGTCCGGTCCTGTAGGGGGGCAGTCCAGTCCTGAAGGGGGAGCAGGCCAGTCCTGTAGGGGGGGCAGTCCAGTCCTGAAGTCCAGTCCAGGGCACCACTGCTCAGTGCCCTTCTAGTGGCTCACACGACACCTATAATCTTCTAGCTCAGCCCAGGATACAAACAGTGCGCAGGAAAACTGGGGCTTCACTTATTATATATAATGTACCCCACTGTGTGCTGCCTGGCCCACTCCCCCTGGGGACTTTAAGAGAGAATCTGTTCTATTTAAAAAATTTTAATATGGTTTCTTATTTATGAAGACACAATTTTGTAAATTCCATGCTAACCGTTATTTATTTAATGTACTATACTGTGTTCACTGTATCTTTATATTGAATATATTAAAAGATTTTCATGTAACCCTACCCCACCTTTCTTCCAGAGCTGACAGTGTATCTAGCTTCTTGGTTTCCAAAAGCCAGAATGGAGCACATGTGGCTTCACTCATTATATATATAATGTACCACACTGTCTGCTGCCTGCCCCACTCCTGTTGCCTCCTATCCCATCAAATTGTTCCTCATGGCCCCTGGCACTCTATGCACATGCCCCTTGGAGGTAGGGGTAACATGCTGCTTAGCTCAGGCTTTTACTGACTGCACAGCAAGGCCCTCTTTCCGGCTGATCCTACTCGGGACTGTCCCCTTTACCCAAGACACAAGCCAAGTAACTCCCTAAAGCAGAAGCAACGGCCAGAATGGAGGGTGAGCAACAAGCTATGTGGGGCCTAGGTGAGGGATTATGGCATGATGTTCCCCTGGGCACATGAGAGTCAACTGGGGTGGAATGTGTCACACTGAGTTCGGGGAGAGTTACTGGAGGTGAAAAGGCCAAGGAGAAAGGCCCTGACAGAAGCCTGCAGTTTTCTCTGCTAGACTTCCCATGACTTACTTACTCTTACTGAAAATTACAGGGTCTTTACCGAGTCCCATATTAACTGAGACTGTCCTGGGGCCCATCTGAGGTGAAGTTATGGGTAGGACAAGTGGCAAATCTCCTAATGAGGTACAATGCACTTACATGCAGAGTTTATGATAGCATATCAACACCTTTAAAGGGGTTGTTCACCTTTGTGATAACTTCGTATGCTGTAGAAAGTGATATTCTGAAGCAATTTCCAATTGGTTTTCATTTTTTATTATTTGTGGTTTTTGAGTTGTTTAGCTTTTTGTTCAGCAGCTCTTCAATTTGCATTTTAAGCAATCTGGTAACTAGGGTCCAGATTCCCCTAGCAACCATGCATTGATTTGAATAAGAGACTGGAATATGAATAGGAGAGAGTCTGAATAGAAGGATCAGCAATAAAAAGTAGCAATAACAATACATTTGTAGCCTTACAGAGTATTTGTTTTTTTAGAAGGGGTCAGCGACACCCATTTGAAAGCTAAAGAATCAGAAGAAAAAGACAAATAACTATAAATTTATAAAAAAAAAAAAAAGAATGAAAAACAATTGAAAAAGTTGCTTAGAATTAGTCATTCTATAACATAATGAAAGTTACCTTAAAGGTGAACCGCCCCTTTAATAGCAATGGAAATAATGTCTCCTCCTGGATAAAGTCTCATTTTTGTGTTTTGTGAGGCAGGTCTTGAGACATTTCATTTAATTCCATTAATTAAAAATTACACTATAGTGCTAATGTTGCTTTACTGTAATATAAGGATATTAGAAGTCACTGAGCGGTTGTTCTGTGACCATATAAAGACACAAGGCCGCAGGCTGAGTTATACAGGGAACTGTGAGTATCACTCATGTATTATAAGGGATAATGTACCCCCTACTGTAAATGATAAGGATATTAGAAGTCACTGAGCGGTTGTTCTGTGACCATATAAAGACACAAGGCTGCAGGCTGAGTTATACAGGGAACTGTGAGTATCACTCATGTATTATAAGGCATAATGTACCCCCTACTGTAAATAAGGATATTAGAAGTCACTGAGGGGTTGTTCTGTGACCATATAAAGGCACAAGGCTGCAGAATCTTTTTCATATTTTACATTGCCCGGGCTGCTTTTTACTCCCAGTCCGGCCCTGTAGCCATCTCTCAGCCAGTGGCAGTAATTAAACAAGGAGAATGTATATCCACAAGTATCTACTTACGCCTACAGTGGCCAATCCCAGACCAGCGCCGGCTTGATAAACATTGCACTGAGCTTTGTCCAATGAGCTTGAAACCTTGGTCACACGAGAGACGGCATCGGGTTCCTAGAGTGCTACGATACCTTGGGCCAAGTGGCGAATAGCAAGTTGCTTCCCCATCACTGATATGTAGATCGTAGCACCAACGAGGAGCTAGGAAACACACAAGTTGAAACTTCTGTTCTCAAGAGGCAGTAAGCATCTCCAAAGAATAAGAGGTCGACTGCAAATTGATATCTCAATCTCAGTGATTTATAAAGAAAAAATGTTTCCGTAGTTGCAGCAGGATGTTCATTACCAATAGAATAGAAAACAGTGAAGCTGAGGTCACTCCAGTGGCAGTTCCCTCATAAGAAGGTACTGCATTTTAATTAAAGAGGAACTATCGCAAAAATGTAAATTTAATATAAGCTTCAGCATACTGAAATAAGAAACTTTCTAAATACAGTAAATTAAAAATTCTGTATTGTTTCTGAAATAATCAAGTTTATCTTCACTATCCCTCTCTCAGCATCTGTTTCTTGTCATTTTGTCTTCATGCAGCAGTTGGGTGTCAGATTTTCATTGACAGTAAAGCTGGCCATAGATGCAAAAATCCGATCGTACGAATCATTGTACGATCGGACTTTCCCATCTCCCGACCCGCCACTAACCATTCAGATCAAAGTCTTACCAGTCAGATCAAATAAAGTAGTTAAAGAACAGATCAGCAATGTTCTGCCCCTGACAGCAATCGTACGATATCTATGTCCAACCAGACAGTCTCCCACTGTAAATCGTAGGATCGGCAATACACGCAGAGATATTATCGGCAGCCGACAGAAATTTTCTAACCTGTCCGATCGACCAACTGACCGATCTCCGCCGGACGAAAAATGTTGGGATTCTCCACACACGGTTCGAAAATCGTACGAATCCTCGATTCGTACGATCAGATCTTTGCGTCTATGGACAGCTTTAGATCCAATATATCTTATAGGAGGGCTTCCTTTCCTAGCAGATGTATTAGAGCTCACTAAAATAACTGATTCCAGTACAAACAAAATCTAACAAAATAACTGCCTTTTGCACAAATTCTGTAGAGAGACAGGATTTCTGGTGATTTTAATAAAGTGAGCTCTATTACATCTTCTAAAAAGGCAAAATGAGCCCCCCTATAAGATATAGTGGATGTAACTGTCAATGAATATCTGACATCAAACTGCTGCATGAAGACAGAATGAAGAGAAACAGATGCTGAGGGAGGAATAGTAAGAGATAAATTTGATTAAATCAAAATTTTTAATTGGTTGTATTTAGAAAGTTTCTTAATTCAGTATGCTGAAGCTTATATTAAATTTTCATTTTCACGATAGTTCCCCTTAAAGTAAGGCACGCAGAAATGTCAGTATAGCAGGTTTGTTCCTATGCGTGTGCATGACCTAAGACTTCAGTAAAGGGAGAGCTCAAATTAAATAACATGAACAAACTGGGCAGCAATTGGCTGTTACTGATTACTAGAACTGGAGCAAAATCTGCGCCTGTTTGCACATGTATACTTATTAACTCCTTAGTGTTTTATACTAGTAAATCTGAGACAGAAGAGTCAATTTTCTTGTAAGTCTGGGCAAATACATATACGCTATACAAATAATAGGTATGCTGTCTACAAGAGCTAGCTATCTGGACTGCCTGCGGCCAAATAATTATATGAAGAGGTGCTAAAGCAACAAATATATATATGGAAGGAGTCATTTTATAAAGCCAGAAATTTGTGTAATACATGCAAAATTGCCAGTGCTATATAAACAAGTCAGTGCAAATCTTTGTGTGCAACTTACAAGTAACAAAAGAGTAACCTGTGTGAGAGGCAGGTGCAACTCGACTGGTGAATTAAAATCCTTCGACTTCGAATATCGAAGTCGAAGGGTTTTGTGCAATTTGTTCGTTCGATCGAACGATCGATGGAATAATCGGTCGATTGAACGATTAAATCCTTCGAATCGAACGATTCGAAGGATTTTAATCCATCGATCGAAAGGATTATCCTTCGATCAGAAAAAAACTTGGAAAGCCTATGGGGACCTTCCCCATAGGCTAACATTGACTTCGGTAGCTTTTAGGTGGCGAACTAGGGGGTTGAAGTTTTTTCTTAAAGAGACAGTATTTTGACTATCGAATGGTCGAATAGTCGAACAATTTTTAGTTTGAAACGTTCGATTCGAAGGTCGTAGTCGAAGGTCGAAGTAGCCAATTCGATGGTCGAAGTAGCCAAAAAAGCATTCGAAAATCGAACTATTTTTCCTCTATTCCTTCACTCGAACTTAGTGAATGGGCCCCTAAGAATTTCATACTGTGTTCTCAATATGAATCCTGAATATATACAGTATGTCACTGCTATGTTAGATAAAACATTATTAACGTTTTTCTTTTGATCTTGAGAAGATGAAGAGAAGCAATAGATAGAAAGAAATGTGTACACGTGTGGGAGAGTCTCTACATTAGCTTTTCCATAGCACAAGTCTTGGGACATGGATTTAGGAGGACAGATGTTGCAGAATAGAAGAGGTAAAGCACTGGAGTACAAATAAACCACTGATTCTATGACTGTGGGATTTGGGAGAGCTGAACTAATGAGAATGTGATGATGGACTAGAGACAAGTGAATCCACTTCAGTTCAAATATTGGTAGAATTAACATAAAACTGTTCTACAAAAACACACATCTTTTTTATATTTTAGTACTATAAGTTTATTACCTCTGTAAGGTCCCAAAGGGCGGGATTCAACATAAACCTCATTGGTTTGGATCTCACCATCACTGTGTCCTGAACCTGTGGAAAAATAGAGAAAAAATTAAATTCAGTTTGCGCTGATGTCCATACCGATATCAGATGATTTTGGGGTTTTGGTACAAAAAACTTTGTTTTTGCAGAAAACCCCGAACAATTCTGAGTTTTCGGGGAAAGCTCCGAAGTTTGCCCGATTCTATTTTTTCTGGCTTTTTTCTTCATAAAAAAGGTCCATTCGGGAATTCAGAGTTGCTCGAAGTTTGATACGGAGATAAATTCGGACCTTGATATATAACCCCTTAAAGTAATATTATATTTTACTAATATATAAACCAGACAATGCTATCTTGGAACAGGTATGGGATCTGCTTTCCAGAATGCTTGGGACCTGGGGTTTTCCAGATAACGGATCTTTCCTTAAATTAGATCTTCACTAGAAAATAAAGTAAACATTAAATAAACCCAATAGGCTGATTTTGCTTCCAATAAGTATTAATTATATCTTAGTTTGGATCAAGTACCTAGCCTTATTTGTTTGTTGAATTTTAGTTCTCTTTACCAGGCCAAATGTAGCACATTCCATATGTTGTATATGAGCTGAGTTAGTACAGTATAGTTACCAAACTCTATGGAAAATTAAACTAAACCATTATTACGTACTAGATCCCCAGACAACAATACGCACAACAGTTCTTTTTCTCCCATTTAAAGACACACAATTTCCATTAACATTTTATAGTGAAAGCTTATTAGCTCATGCACAGAGGAAAGGATTCTGTTATACTCTGACTCAGATTAAAAGCTTGGCAGGAATAATGGCATTCCAGTGGTATGAAATCACATTAATGCTATGTTCCAGGTCTATGGGGCTTTCCTTTTCCATTTAATCATTTATGCATATATTTCTGAAGGCTTTTTTTCTGTCTCTGGTATAGGCAGCAAATAAATGTTTAGCTCATGAGGAGGCCTGGAACAGTGGTGTAATTACCACACAGCAGACCCTGTGACCATGGGGGGGTCTGAAGGACAGGGATATCTAAGCAGGCCCGGATTTGTGGAGAAGCCACCAAGGCCCGGACCTAGGATTTTAGGGGGCGGCATCAGGCCCGGATTGGCAATCTGTGGGTTCTGGCAAATTCCAGAGGGGCTGCTATAAGGTGCCATAAAAAGTCAGTATTTAGTGGGCTGGTGGGGGCTGTTTGGACCTCTGTGTGGGCTGATTGGGCCTTTGTGTACCTGAAATGCCAGGGCCTATTTTAATTCTCAGTCCGGGCCTGGTCGGCCCAACCACACCCACATTGGTTCAGAAACACTGGGGATAAAAGGTAGGGGACAGGGGCGACGAGAGCAGGCCTAGGGGCACCTGGTATGTAAATCCGGCCCTGTATCTAAGGTATTTACTCCTCCTAGTCCGTACTGCTGTATAATTTTCACAACCTGCTGCTGCAAATAAACAAGCAGGAGGTGCTCAGGCAATTGGCAATAGGTTGAGAGGGATGGACAGAAGGGGAACTTTACACAATGGGCCCAAGCCTTCTTAAATGTTGTCTAACTGGGGGGTCCAGGCCCATATTAGTTACGCCAATGGCCTGGTGTAAAAATTGTTCAGCACAAGTAGCACTGCAAATGTGAACTAAGTATTTAAAACTGGAACCAGACATATGATGAGGGCAATGACCACCTGGGGCCCCTGTGGTGCCGCACAGGGGATAGTGCAGGGAGCACAGGGGATATTTAGGCCCTGGCAATTATTGTATGCCCTGCAGCCTCAAAGCCTAGACAATAGGAGGACCCCAAAACAATTCTTAAAATTTTATATTAGATTCCCACTCTCCATAGGTTAGAAGATTACTAGAAAATGACTAGAAATAACTGTAAATTGAGAAATGATAGGTAATTGAGAGGTGGGGGTTCCGATTAAGAAAACCACTGGATCAGTGTTCAGGTTCTATTAGGATTTTCTTCATTAGAATTTATTAGCAACCCTAAAAGTACTGGATCTGCAAATTTCATCTGAGCACTCATAACAGAAGTGAAGTTGGTCTGCCTTCACTCTCAAATTTCACCACTGATCTAGTTTCCCTATGATATACAGTTATGAAAGTTTAGAGACCTAAAAAAAAGCTCTTGGGAAGAATAGTAATACCATGATGCCACTCACTAAATGGGACTTGCCGGAAATTACACAGAGCCCTCAATCTGACTCAATCTGAGCAGAAAGTGGTTTAAGCATTGAGTCATTATAGCTGCAAACTGCTGAGCCTGAATGGAAACCGGGACCCACAGAAACCTGAAAACATTTGGAAAAGATTACGAGTAGAATAGGAAGCTTTTATATAATGAGCATTCTTCCCCGGCTTGGTTGGCGTGACAATACTTAACCACATTGACAGTCTTTGTTACTGTCCACCCACACAGCCTGAACCCCCTCAGCTTTTTGCACAGCAGCCCTATGTATCATATTTAAAGCAATGTGTATATTCACTGTATACCCAGCAGAGCAGCTGTGCATTCCACATTTTCAGTGTCAGCACTGAACATTTTTAGCTTTCCTCCTAAACATTTGTTGTAGGGACAGCATGGCTACTTTTGGTGGCAGGCACATCCTGACTGTAAGTTATATAAAGCTTTTACAAACATTTGGTGGCCGAGCAGCAATATTGGTCAGTGACAGTCTGTAGAACCAGGTGATTCTGTACAAACAGCTATGGACGTTTTGCAGATTGGTTTTGTGTGTCATCTGAAGACAGTCAATGACCAATGACCAAGCACGGTGGTTGTGGTTTGTTTAGAAGCAGACAGCTTTATATCTCATGCTTGCAAGACACAGAATTCAGTTTCTCTTTTGGTTTTTTAGCACATTTTACCCTAGAGTAATCCATTGTGATCAAATAGGCTTTAAAAAATACCTGGCAGCACACAGTATAATGTCGCTCTGTGCATCCAGTTCAATTTGAAACTTTTTTCCCATTTTTTCCCATGATCAAGGTCAGACTGGGCAAGTGGGACACCAGGAATACACCCAGTGGGCCCTGCCGAGTCAGACCCACTACACGCCTGAGACTCTGGGCCCTGCTCTCTGACCTCCATCCACTTGCCCCAAGGTGCATGGGGGAGCTGGCTGAGAAAAGGGGGATATGGCTGGGGCGGGAAGCTTGGCAGGGGCAGGGTTGGCCCTGAGATGGCAACCCCAGTGGGCAATGGATCCCTAGTTCGACACTGCCCATGATTAACATAACTGACAATTTTCGATGTGTCACTGGCAGAAATTCTCCATAGAACTGAATTTTCACCAAGTTCAGAACTTTGTATGCATGTAAAGGAGATAGTCTAACTCCCAACCCTTCAAGGTAACCAAAACATTTCCTTTTTGTACACTCTGTGATCTGGGATGTATAATAACATCGGGCCAAAATCCGCCCATTGTGTGCAGTCAGGATACTGCAATTGGGGACCCAGTGGGAGAGTGAGCCCCAGTAGATGTAAATGTGTGATTTGTAGGTTGTGAAGGAAGCAGGGCTTGCAGGGGAGTAGGCGGAGTTTGGTTGGATTGTGGGTGGAGTTTTAGCTTATTTGGTCATGGCTGGGGTGGATGAGGGGTGTTGTCATACATATGCAAGTCTTAATTTTTCATTGGGGATCCATTGTACTTGTTGTAAGGGCCCTCTGTCCAGGTGATCAATAGGAAGAGGGTCCTGCTAACTTAATAGTGTGGGGTCCTATGATTAGAAACATGAGGCAGAAAGTTAAATTATACGGAAATACAAGGAAAATGGCTGAAAGGAAATTTGCACCTCAACTGTGGTACAGTAAGTAAAGGACCCCTTATGTCTTCTTGTTCAGTTCATTGGCAACTAAAACAAAGCTCCATTGCACATTAAGGGTCAGGGGACATGCTCAGATTCGGGGATATTAGTCGCCCGGCAACAAATCTCTTCTTCGGGGCGACTAATCTCCTCGAACTGCCTCCTGCCGACTAGAATGTAAATCGCCAGAGGGATGGCACTCAGAGCGCTTTGTTTTCCGGAGTTGCCTCACAAGGAGCCTGTGCCCTGACCCTAAAACTGTGGTTCTGTTAAGCTAAATCTAACCCATTTGTTTAAACAGGGTGTGATTTCTGACCCTTGTTAAGATTATCAGAGCCAGTGCAGCTTTGGCTACAAAAGATTTGAATCAAAGAATCAAGTGAAAAATATCCTAGGTGTCTATGATTGAATGCTATGGAAAGAAGTGTGAAAATGTTTGACAGATTCAAAATCAATAAAATAAAAAGAGAGGCTGGAAAAGAAAAAAAATGACTGACCTTCATAATACAGAGATGAAGCTACTTTGGTGAAAGCAAATAATAAGACTGTTATTGATGCTTCCATTGCAAGAAGAGCTTTCAGTTCCAGGAATTCTCAGAAGCTTCCAGGCAGGCAGCCTGCAGCACCTACAAAGGGGAAATGGATTCTGCAGCTGAACTGTACACACTGGATAGGTTGTAACATCAAACCATGCACGCAGATTATTTAAAGAAAAGCCAACACATCTAAAATTGTAACCGAAAAATACAGTTTAGAAGGGCCAACATATTTTTTTTCTCATATTTTTTTTCTCAAAGAGACATTTAAGTTAAAGTTTATTTTGGCAGAGTATACTGAAACTGAATACATAAGCAGATACATCCCAGCAACGTGTTTGAATCCTTTTGGGAAGTGTTTTAACAGACAGGTACAGTCTCGGAATTTGCTTTGTTTAAATGCATTTTTTTAAACCAGTTTATGCATGCCGGGAAATCATTCATATAGCAGCTCTTTAACTCACATTTGTGGGTGAAAAAAAGTGTTAAGGTATTTAAATCCTTAACCAACCAGAAGAGCTCATTTACTAACATTCGGATCTCTAAATCCTTGGTTTTTCTATATTTCTTTAGAACCCTAAATATTCGAGATTTATTAAGTGTAAAAACCAAGAAAACAACTAATACAAAAATTTGGCAGGTAATAGTTGTCGAGGTCCTATAGTAGTCGATGGGAGCTGCGTTGATCTTATTGGACCATTTTTAATCGATTTGGACTTAGAGGTTTTTGGATTTTTTTTTTGCTAGTAAATTGTCCACTAACCTCAAATTTTTTGAGGTTTTCAAGTTTTTTTAGTGCATCACTCATCGTTTTTTTTCTATTAGTACAGGTATGGGACCTATTATCCAGAATGCTCAGGACCTGGGGCTTTCTGGATAACGGGTCTTTCCATAATTTGGATCTGCACACCTTAAGACTACTAGAAAATCATGTAAACATTAAATAAACCCAATAGGCTGGTTTTGCTTCCAATAAGGATTAATTATATCTTAGTTTGGATCAAGTACAAGGTACTGTTTTATTATAACAGAGAAAAAGGAAATAATTTTTAAAAATGTGGATTATTTGAAAGTCCTGTCTACTCACACCCAGTTCCCTAATTGTGTTTATGTAATGCAAGGCATTACACATTTTGGATTCTAGATATGTAATATTGGCAAGGTGATTGCATTTGGCATTATGGTACATAACTAGGGTTGCCACCTAGCTGGTATTTTGCTGACCTGGCCAGTAAAATGATGTTGCATGCCAATGTTATTTATAGGGAAAAAATATAAATGGAAAGACGGTATTTTTAGAAAAGGTGTAACCCCCATACAAAACAACAAGCTAGCTATTGAAACTTGTATAAGGAGGATTCTCACTAGAGAATCCTCTTATATCAGTTATATTTGCCTACTAGGGAATGCATGGAAGTTTTATATCCCATTAACTGGGTCTAGACTAGAGAGCTGTGCAATGGAAAATAACTTTCATCTGTCTGCTGAAAAAAATGACTGGCAATTGGCTTTTGATGTTACATCAAAACATATAAAAACATACTGTGCAGTTTTAACAGGGCAAATATCTCACTCTCCCAGACTTGCTCAGAATGGCACGATTTCTTAAATCATTAGTTGAACATGTTATAGAATCTTATATGAATCTGTTGGCAAACAATAAAGATGCATTGTTCATACTGACAAGCATTTGTTTCCCATACCTTCTATTAATCTATCCACCTGCCCTTAGTTCAGGAGTGCCCATAATTTACTAATTGGAGATCTACTTTTAGTGATGTTGTCCCATTATGATCTACATCCAAAAAAGCATTGTTAGCATTCTGTTCCATGCAAAGTATTACTTTAATGTTGATTTATGAGAAAATGTATATTGCTTTATTTAACAAACTACTATTTCTTATGTAACCTTAATATTAATAAATATCTGAATGTAAAGCATAAAACAGGAGGGTGATTTAGACAAGCTGTTTGTTGACACTTTCTTGAGATCTACTGATCACCAGCTAACGGTCTACTGGTAGATCCCAATCTACCTTTTGGGCACCCCTGCCTTTGTTAAACTGTCTTGGGGTTTTAATGCTAAAAGTGAATTAAATAGCTCAGTCTATTTGGAGATAGAAATGCCAAACCAAGCACACATTGCAATATGTTTCACAGCACTCAGTAGTGTGTATTTGCATGTCAGTCTCATGAGATGGAAAGGCTTGTGGGTTACATATAGGCTGCCAGGGTGCCAGTCTCATTCTGAGTGTTCTGAAGCCTGTGAATACAGACAGTGGAATTCCTATGATTGTTTCCATCTGGATAGCTGGCAAGAGACTTCTCTAAACCTCTTTGTAGTAAATAATAGTGATTTTTCACGATTGTCTACATGCAATATCTATATTGCCAATAAAAACATTTCCTTACCTGGGGTAGAATAGTGTGTAGAGCTTGTCTTGCACATCTGCTAATCCTGACTGGGACACAGCTGCCGGAGCCGAGATGTTGAGAAATCAGAATTTCGCCAGACGCCCAATGAGGTCAAAGGGGAGGAGATGGAAGTTTACGGGTGGGGAAGGGAAAAAGTGCATATGCCAAACAGTAGCTTTCCTAAGTCATTTGGGCAACAGCAGCAAATGCTTAAAAGAAACATGTTCCCATATACTCTCTTTATATTCCTATATAGAAAATCTTTAAAATGATCTACTTCACCAGCTTTTGTTGGTGTTCTGACTGATACAAAGAAATGCCAATTACAAAAAAGCATATTTACAATTAACAATTATGCATGCTCATCACTTTACTATGCTCACTTCATTCCAGAGTAACATTGTTTTACTAATAGTTTAGAAATACAGGTATTGGATCTGTTACCGGAACAGAGCTGGGTCAAACCGGCCTGACATCCTAAGCAACCCGGCCGGCCACCTCACCCCCTCCATTGTGCACGTTCCTTAGCACACCAATGTCACAATGGACATGGGGTAAGTGGTTGGAAGAGGTACAAGCCCAGCCCCCTTCAACATTGCACCCTAGGCAGGTGCCTGTTCTGCCTACCCATAGTTCTGGCCCTGATCCGGAAATACGTTGTCCAGAAAGCTCAGAATTATGGGTAGGCCATCTCAAATAGACAATGAAATAAACTGCTCCAAACCCCACATGCTATAATCCTCAGTGTAGCTCCACTAGACATCCCGGGTACGCAGCCACCAGCGTTCCAACTGTGAATTCACCTTACTCAAAAACATGAAGCAGACGGCACTCCGGATAAAAAAAAAATGGTGGTTTATTGCAACAGGTCACAGACCAACATCACCTAATGCATTTCGGGAGGGACCTCCTTAATCATAGGCTTACAATTTCTCAAATGACACTTCGTTAAGTAGAAAGAATCCCAAGGCACACAGGGTCAAATGCAAGCAAGTTGCCTTGCGTGTTTATTGCGAGATGCAACGTTTGAGGGTCACGCCCCGTTCTCAAGCATAAAGAACACAGTGCGCACCTTTGGATGATCCACCATTGGATTAATCGACTTTATTTGCATTTAAATTGCTTTATATTCACCCTTTGCACTGTGTTCTTTATGCTTGAGAAAGTGGCGTGACCCAGAAAAGTTGCATTTCGCAACAAACAAGCAAGGCAACTTGCTTGCATTTGACCCTGTGTGCCTTGGGATTCTTTCTGCTAGACTGTTTGTGAGGCGGCCAATCCTCTACCTTTGTGCACCAGGTATTGTTTTGATAATTATCGGAGGGTGTGCGGGAGCCAAAGTTGAACTACTTTGTTAAGTAGGCCATACAACAGCGACCTCTACAGGAGGTATAAAAATCTTATATATCTGTAATTTTATACGGTTATAAAAAAGTAATTTGTATTCCCAAACTTTCTTATTTACATCTTAATACCATTCATTACGTGCACAGTACATCCCTTCTGCACTTTGGAATAATTGTGCAGTTAATAAAGGTCCACTAGAGGCACTTCTCAGCTTAACAAATGAAATCACATATATTGAGATTTTGTATTTGTTTTGAACAGCTTGAATTGGTTTTTAATGTGCATTAATAAATTGTGTTTTATATCTTGGGACCCATACATGTTTATATAACCGTATTAAATATACAGATATTACAAATTTTTATACCTGCTATACAGGTCGCTGTTGTATAGTCTACTTAAGGTAGTGACATTTGAGAATTTGTAAGCCTATGATTAAGGGAGTTCCTCCCGAAACGCGTCAGGTGATGTTGGTCTGTGACTTGTTGCAATAAGCCACTTTTCTATTATCCTGAGTGCCGCCTGCTTGATGTTTTTGAGTAAGGCGTCGTCTCCCATAGACTCCATTTTATCCAAATAATACAAATTTTAATAAATGATTTCCTTTAAATGTCATAATAAATAAGTACTTGTACTTGATCCCAACTTAGATGGAATTAATCCTTAGTGGAGACAAAACAATTCTATTGGGTCTATTTAATGTTTAAATTATTTAAAAGAATTAAGGAATGGAGATCCAAAATACATAAAGACCCCTCATCCAGAAAATCTCCTGCCCTGAGCATTCTGGATTTGTCAGTGTTGTATTCATAAGTAAGCACATAGGATTTCATGAGAGTGAAAAAAATACACACTTGATATTCCTATTTCATGAATGCAGATAAATAGTTTGACATAAAAGGTTTAATTCAGCCTGTAGAATGTTATGTATAAAAATGAGAGCTGGATTTTATATGAATGTTGTCGATATGAATAAAAAAGTCCTGCATACTGTACTAATTTTCATTGCAACACTGCCATCTATCATCCACATATTATAGTGCTTCATATTAAATAACAACTAAATTAAAGCAAACTCTAATCAGCGTTGGATAACTTCCACCAATCAAGTACATAGCAGCAACCACAATAAGAGCAACTTAACTTATGCTAAGTATTCTCTGACCATACTTTGTATTCATATTACCACCTCTTGGTCAAACACATGTCTGGTTGCTAGGGACTTAATTAGCAGATTATAGCTACTGATAAACACCAATAACCAATTCAAGAGGCACAGAGTTCTACATGGTAACTATCACTTTATTTACTATGCAAAATTACCTTAGTCTGATATTAGCATCCAATTTATTTAAAAGTATGACTATGAAGATTTTCATTCATCCAGGTCATGGTATATCTAGTATAGGTAAAGCTAAAAACAACTGGACTCGCTGAGTAATCAATGAAGATGTTTCACTACTCATCGGAGCAGCTTCTTCAGTTCAACTGACTGGTGTGGGAAGTTCACGGCATATAAACTCTTCCACTCATCCAATCACAAAGGCACGTTGTAACTCTTCAAAGAGGTGACATCTGAAGAAATTCACAGAGGTCTTGATTCTGTGTAGTTACTGTGATTATCCCATGTGTCATGCAACTCCTAGAAAAAGGTGTTACTTGTGAGAGTTGCATGAATGGATGTGTGAAGTGTTCTGAAACCGCTGGGGTACAGATGTTAGAACAGCATTGTATGTAGCAGACAGGTGGTGTCGAAGGCCCCCGCCTCTGTTCAGGGACAATTTCTCCACCTTGACATGAATCGTCTCTTTCACGCCTCGTTCAAACCAGCGGTCTTATTTATCCAAGATTTGGACCTTGCTATCTTCAAAGGAGTGTCCCTTGTCTTTTAGGTGTAGAAAGACAGTGGAGTTTTGCCCTGTAAAGTTCAACTTTATATGGTGAAAACTATGCAATCTCCAAGCAATCTACACAGATGTGCCTCCACTGCTGCAGTTGTTTTGCTGCATTGGTTGCAATTGTGGCAAAGGCTACTTGGAGCAAGGTTGCACTTATGCTGATATTCTGGGGAAAATGCTACACTATGGGTAAAAAACATACTTATTTGTGTCAGAAAATGACACTTTTCACACTGCTTTGTGTTCATAAATGACCATTTGTACCTATGTCAAATTAGAAAACACAAAAAGCAGCCAGCAGAGTGCACCAATGCATAAATAAAGCACAAAGCATTAATTAGCAGTAGCAAATGAAAGTAAAATAGCAATATCATGATGACCAGTGATGTAACTACAGGGCACTGCTACCCCCCAAACTCAAATAAAATCGTCGGCCCCACCCTGGAGATATTTTTATGAAGCAGAATCCCGTCCCCCAAAATTAAAAGCCAGACAGAGAAGTTCAAAGCAGTAGCTCGATTTGACAGAATCCAGGATTAAAAACGGAAGTATAGGGGATTGTTTTCAACCTTGTTAGCATTTAATGGACAAATATCCAGTAAAAAATATTAATAGGCAAGTGCAGAGGGTTATTGTTTGATTAATGTGCACATAGGTACATATTCCCAAATGTTGTTCTTTGTGCATGATATTGCAGTCAAATGCTCTGTTACTGTTCAGCATTTAGGAAGTAAGCTATTAGCCTTTTATTTTTTTTAAAAAGGAAATAATGGTAGTTATGCATGCTCTCACAAATGGTTTTGCATTTACAGAGCTAATGTAGAACAGGACTGAATTGCTAGGTACAAGAAAAAATTAAAATGCATATATTTACACATTATGTTCTTGTTTCATATCAGAAAATCAAATGAGAAGGAGAAAAGGAAGAAAGCATGGTAGTTAATATATTCCTATATACACCATTCTTAAACATGAGCAAAATAAATTGGATTTGTGTTGAAAATGTATTCCGACTTCCCATTTCTCCACTTAAAATAAGAATAGTTTGATGATTAGAGACAATGAGCTCTGTAAAAATAAGCCCCTCCCTTGGCCAGTTTCAGTCTGTTTCTTATGATTCCAGATAAAAAGGAGTTTATTATATAGTGGGTACATCGGGTATAGCAGTGGTGTAACTAGGTGTAACTGGGCCCACAGCAAATTCATTTTAGGGCCCCCAACATATAGGGGCAAATTCACTAAGATCAGAAGTTGCGACAGCGACAGCTTTGCCGCACTTCGCCAGGTGTATTATCACCAGCGCTATGCAAATTCACTAAAATGCAAAGTTTACTTCGTCAGGCAAAGTGAAGTTACGCTAGCGATGCCTAATTTGCATACGGTGCAAGGTTAAAATATAATGGACGTATATGCTGCAGCAACTTCATTACACTACACAAGCCCAGGAAACCTTTAAAGAATAAAATAAAGGTGTTCTATTGCCCTACACATGTGCGCACTGTATCATTGAGTTGCCATATGTTAGGAAATGTAGGGGGGAAGAAGGTACCCCCAAAAAAATTTTTGATCTTTTTCAGCCTATCACCCTTAAAAAAGTAATAGACGCCAGTGTTTTTTGGGAATTAGAAAAAAATTCAACTTTTTTTTAAGCAAGCCCTATCTACTCCATTGCACTTTGCCTGGTCTGAGGTGGTGAAGGCAAGTCTGGCGCAAGAGGTGAAGTTCAGTAAAATGCGCAAGTTAGTGAATTAGCGTAGTTACGTCCCTTCGCCATATAGCAACTTCGCACTAGAGTAGGTCCACTTCGCTAGTGAATTTACGCCAGCACCCGTTAGTAAATCGGTGAAGTAACGTCACGCTGGCAAATTTGCGCTACAGTTAGCTGCTTCGCGCATTAGTAAATTTGCCCCATAAAGAGATTGTCCTGTTTTATCGATATATTTTGAAATTGCTCATTATGTGGGTGTTATGGGACCGCCTATACCTTCTTGCCCCCCCTGCAGCCACAGGGTCTGCCTCCTCTGTAGTTACACCCCTGGGGGATAGGTACATTCTTTCTCCTCATTCCACTATTGCTCTAAAGAACCAGAAACTCTGAAAATGAAAGTAATGTCATTATCATTATAAATATAAACAAAAATGTTAAAAAAAATCCATAGATAATTTTAAATGAAAACAAAATGTTAAAGGGGTTGTTCACCTTTGAGTTAACTTTACGTAAGATGTAGAGAGTGATATTCTGAGACATCGGTTTTCATTTTATTTTATTTGTGGTTTTTGAGTTGTTAAGTTTTTTGTTCAGCAGCTCTCCACTTTTATATTTCAGCAATCTGGTTGCTAGGGTCCAAATTACTCCAGCAACCATGAATTGATTTGAATAAGAGACTGGAATATGAATGAGAGAGGGCCTGACCAGAAAGATGAGTAATAAAAAGTAGCAAAACAATAATTTTGTAACCTTACTGAGCTTTTGTTTTTAATTGGTGGTCAGTGCCCTGATTTGAAAGCTGGAAAGAGTAAGAAAAAGGCAAATAATTAAAAAACTATAAAGAATTAAAAGTGGAGACCAACTGAAAAGTTGCTTAGAATTGTTCATTCTTTAATATACTAGAAGTTAACTTAAAGGAAAACTATACCCCCCCCAAACAATGTAGGTCTCTATAAAAAGATATTGCATAAAACAGCTCATATGTAAAATCCTGCTTCATGTAAATAAACCATTTTCATAATAATATACTTTTCTAGTAGTATGTGCCATTGGGTAATCATAAATAGAAAATTGCCATTTTAAAAAATAAGGGCCGCCCCCTGGGATCGTAGGATTCACTGTACTCACAAACATACCTACAAACCATACATGTTAGGTCACATGAGCCAATTAACAGACAGAGTTGTGTCTTTTGCTTCCACACTTCTTCCTGTTACAGTTAGAGTTGAAGTATTTCTGGTCAGGTGATCTCTGAGGCAGCACACAGACCATCACAAAATGGTGGCTCAAGGCAAGAGGTGTAAAAGGGCAATATTTACTTAAATATATATTCCAGTTTGGTAAGATTCTTTAATATGCCACTTAATATGATATGAACTTTCAGTTGCTTAAGTGTTCATTTTGGGGGTATAGTTTTCCATTAAAGCTGAACCACCCCTTTAAAAGCATGATCAGAGCTAATAGCAAACAAATGGTAATGAAACCTGAGAATATTGCTTTAAGGAAAACTATATACATTATATACAGTTAATAAGTTAAACGAGTAATTACTTTTTTGAGGACTTTATGATTTGTTGCAGTGGGTTGCTAGATGCGGGCAAACTTAAGGCTTTTTATCAAATTACCCTGCAAGTTTAATTTGCTATTTTTTCTAATAAATATGAAAATTAAAAATATCTTACGTGTGAATACAATAATTTTTTTACAGAATAAAAAGGTCACACTTTTATTGCCTTCCCACTTTATAATTCAAGTGTTTAGCGATAGCTGAACTTTCCCTTTTTTGCTACAGTATTTGTTTATACAGGAGCAGTTGTCCGCTGTCACCATTCATTCATATGGGAGTCTGAACCCTGACAAAGCATTCTGGGTAAAAATATTACATTCCACTATGCTTCTTCCTCATTTTGATGGTGTTCCCCATTCTGTGTAAAATATTGTGTGTGGGTTGTTTAGCAACAAATGCGTTGACAGATGTGGAAATATCTTTGTGCCAAAAAAAAAAATCGTAGTATTACGTCCAAGGCCTCGTGCTTTCTAATATAGTACCCCTTACTTGAGGCTTAATGAGTGCATGTGGGTTGCTATGGACATTGTTGTATTGTAACTAACAAAAGTAACTACACACACACAGTGCAATATGTCATACACCATCAGGAACTGATCTGGGGTAACTGTTTCTATATTTCTATACAAATATATTATATAATCTGTTTCTACTATTAAAATACACCAATACACATAACAACAATGTATCAACCAGTAAGTGATTGAATTTTCTATTTATACATTTACGACCCCCCAGGTTAATTTCACTTAATCACTGACCCCTCTGTGTAATGTCACCTCTTCTTCTGTAAATACTCATATAATTCTGTCCTTCTCTCACCCAACACTTTGGGAGACTTTCTTGCCATGAAGTGCTCACTATGCTGTAACTACAGGAGTGCCTGTCAGCTAAGACATTCCCTGGAAAAGTTGGGTAGGGAGGGATATCTGCCCAAAAGCTTTTTGTGTTATGTATTAAAATAAAATGTAATTAACCATCTTAATATTGTTATTACTTTTTCTATGCAAAACACAGGATTTCAGAGTACAGGGGACGTCTGCTAATTTTTAGTGAAGGGCGAATCAGGGCCCAATAATTGGCAAAACGGCGAAAATTCATGAAACACATTGAAGTCAATGGGCGTCAAAATAATTGACGCGTGCGACAATTTTTATACATGCATCTATTTTGTCCAAATGCATTAGAGGCAATGAGTGTCCAAATAATTTTGAAGCGCAACATTTTTTATGCGCAAACCAATTTTGACACGTGACAATTTTTTTGCAGCTGTGGATTTTTCACCAGCCAATATTTTACGCAGTTTCGCGAAAACTTTCACTGCCGGCGAATTTCAAAAATTTGCCACAAATCCATGCCTGCCGAATTTATTCGCCCTTCACTACTTGATTTATGTCAATTTTTCTTGACTTCATCATAAATCCCATATATGCTTAAATGAAAAGTACTCCTCCTTCTTGCGACTTCCTTCTCAATGGATTTCTCAAGGCTATCCTGCAAGAGATTTAACTTTTCAAGAAACCCGACAGTACGGTAAGTGCATCAAAGTTTTGGAATGTTCCTATCATTGTCTTTTGCCATGTTTAAAATAAATAATTAGATCTTAGTTGTAGAAATGTTTCATCCTTATTTTAAGTTCAGCGATTGTGGGAAATCCCACTTCCCTCTTTTTTTCAGACATGGTCAGATTTCAATCACCTAAAGTAAGCTTTTTTGTATCAGAACAAGTATATGCCTTTTTATAGGCAACACGTGAATAAAATCATGCACGCTCTCTATAAATAGTCACTGGCACATGATAATTTTTCTTTTTAAAAGAACTGGCATACTGAGTGTAGTGAATGTGAGTGCTATACACATACACCTATTGGTAGAATAAATTTTTTGTTGTTTTTTTTTTTTTATTCTAGACGGATTACATACAAGTTCACAATTATTGTAGAGTTTTAAACTTACATTAACTTAATAGAAACTACAGGACATCTGAAAACTTGGAGCTCTTTGTGTGCTTGTGGGTGTATAGACGTGGGAGTTTACTTTTGCTTGTTTAGCAGGACTCCTAAATCTATGATTAAGTGCCCAGTGCACGAAATACGTAGGCTGCCATGTATCTCATGTTTGCTTAAAATAAAAATTGCAGTTCTATTACTCTGCCTGTTCATGGGATCTGTGAGTGCTTTCTATATATCCACGGTATGATCCTTCTTCTCAAGATGTAGGTCTGGGGCATGTGCACCCAGACGCCACACATGGCTACTGGTGAGCTAATCCAGCTGTTTGTAGTCTCACACTAAGGGGCACATTTACTAAGGGTCGAAGTGAATTCAAAGTGAATTTTCTAATTGAAAAACTTCGAATTTCAAAGTAATTTTTGGGTACTTCGACCATCGAATGGGCCCAATTTGACTTTGATTTGAAAAAACGTCGAATATTCGACCATTTGAAAATCGAAGTACTGTATCTTTAAAAAACTTCGACACTTCGCCACCTTCTACCTGCCGAATTGCTATGTTAGCCTATGGGGACCTCCTAGAACCTATAGCCAACATTTGGCTAAGTTTTTAGAAGTCTAAGTTTTTTTTTTTAAATCGTTCGATCGATTGATTAAATCATTCAAATCAAAGGATTTAATCGATCAAACGAACGATTTTACTCCGATCGAATATGGCCATATTCGATCAAAAAAAAACTTTGACTTCAAATATCGAACTATTACTATTCGATGATCGAATTTCGCAGTTTTTTTTCACTTCGTAATTCAACCCTAAATGTGCCCCTAAATGACACTTTACTCACATAGTAGTACTAAGGCCCTTACAGGGCAAGCTATTCCTGGATAACAATAAAAAGTGGGGAATGATGTGGGGCATCTGAACTGCATTTGCCATGGCTGTTTATTAACAGGTCTTAACGCAAGCAGATGCTCCAGTGGGATTATGGAGCAGCGCCTGAAGAAATATTTTTTTATTATTATTAGTGCTTCAACAAACAGAATTTCAATAGAAGCAATAGTGTTGTATCTTTCCAACATAATTCCTGAGACTCTCATGACTCTATGAAATGATCCACTAAAACAGCTGAAGCAGCTTGAGGTGGCACCATTTTTACAATTAAGGGTTCAGTTAGAAGGGCCCCAAGGTGCAGGTTTAGTTGAAAGTATCTCATTCCGTGGTTCTGTGGTTTCTGCCTATTTAGTTTACTATGCAGCCTTACCTGGTGGTTATTAAATAGAAAGGCAGGAATGGCAACAAGGGGAACTTCAAACTGGAGGTAATGGGCAGCAGTGGATACCTCCTCTGTGGAAATTTTCTAAAGTGTGATTTTTACATTGTAAACAGCCTCCAAAAAGGGCGCAAATGTTCAGTCTTTGATCACAGCTACCCTTTATAAAATGAACATGGACTACTGATCCCAGCAACCGCGGTGGGATTAGTAGGCAGCATCTAAATACCTTTAGGTCTCTTTGTCAACTAAGGGGCAGATTTATCAAAAGTCGAGTTGTGTTTTCCTGAAAAAAAAACAAGTTTTCCCAAGGGTAGTTTTCAGTCAAAACTTGAATAAAAAACGAAATTGTTTTTGTTTAAAAAAAAAACAACTCACATTTATTATACACTGAAGCTGAAAATATCTTGAATCTGAAAATACTCTAGCGAAAACCTATTGAGGTCACGTAGAAGTCAATGTCAGAGATCCCTTTTGAAGATGTTAATAGCCTTCGTCATGGTTGGGGTTTTTTTGGTGATTTTCGCTCAAAAACTCCATTAATTCAAGCAATTTGAGTTTTTTTCTGAAGAAAACTTGGTTATTTAAAGTATTTCGGTTTTTTACCCCGAATTCCCTGATTTGAGCTTTTTGCATTCAAGTTTTTTCATAAATTAGAAAAACATTTGAGTTGTAAGTTAATTCAAGGTATGTAAAACCTCACAATGCTCACAAACCTGACCTTTGATAAATAACCACCTAAGATGTTTTCCTCCTATTTATATTGTAAAGTTTGTTATTTTTATCATCACATATTTATAAAGCACTAACATATTCTGCAGGGCTATTCAATATATGGCTGTATATACTGAGCATACAGATTTACATACAAAGCAGCCAATAACCGATGCAAGAGCCCCTAGCATCTTTCATTTGGGTCAGTGAAGTCAATGTTCATGTGATGTGATATCTTTATTCTTTAATAATACTGCATATAATAGTATAGTTTAGTTGTTATATTTTCCATTTTTATCTTTAAGAACAAAAAAAAAAAAAAACAAACACCCAGTTTATTCTGCTGCTGGAATAGATGAATGCTGCTCAAGCATCTGAGAAATCCCCCTACAATAAACGGCTGCTTTCAGTTTTTAATAGAGCACATGTGAAAAAAGGAAATGCAAAATGTGCGGAGGGGGAGTTACTTTCAGAGACAGTGTGAAGCTGCAGTTTGTATTCATCAAGTTAAAAAGTAAGTGGCTTAGATGCAGAGATAGTGAGCATTCATTATTTCCACCGTTTTGGAAATGTATTTTTATACGCAGAAAGTGAAAAGTCGGTGCAGCAACAGGTATGTATATCTTCATACATTTTTGTTAAAAAGAAATTTGGTGGGAACCTGTAATAATGTGAAAATAATTGCTTGTTTTAGAATGCATGTTTTCTAGATGTACTAGATTAATTTCACCGTCTCCTTTGGTTTTTATGTACACACCATATCAGTTTAACATCAACTAAGCACAAGATCATTTCCAAAATTATTGCGAAAACCCAAATCAGGGAATAGAACTGAAGTTGCAGATATGTGGCCCCAATAGCATGGGAAATATAAACTTCACAATATGTAAATGGTACAGTTTCTAAGTCATCATGTGGCCAAACACCCCTTTTGAAGCTGAGACTCAGGCCATTTTCTCTCTTTGCCCTACCCCAGCCATGTGGTGGTGGTAGTGGTGGGGAAATAAAATGTAATAAATGCTTTTGATTGGGACACAGAAGTAGGGACATAAAGTATGAGACTAAAATGCTCATCAAATTTCAAAAATATTGTCCATTCTGTGTTTGTATGGTTAGATACTTTTTCTTTTTGTTTCAAAGAGGTTGTTCACCTTCAAACACTTTTTTTCAGTGCAGTTGTTTTCAGATAGTTCACTAGAAATACTTTTTTCATTTACTCTATTTTCTATTGTGATCATTTTTCTAATATTGAAGTTTAACGTTTCATTTCTCGTCTTTCTAAAGCAGCTCTGAGGGGGAGGGGGGTCTCCGACCCTGTAAATTGTTCCAAATTGATACATTAGTTAATATAATTTCTTATCTTTGGCCCTGCTGAGTAGATTCTTTGCATTTCATTAAAGGCAGCTGTTAGAATTGATACAATAGTTGCTGATATAATAACAGGTTCTGCTTAGAAATGTATCAACTAATGCAGCAAATTGTAACAATTCAGAATCTGCACCTGGATCACTTTTGCTGCCAGACTCAAAAACTAAAAGGAGGAACATCAAATCTTCAGTTTTGAGAAAAGGTAAAAAAATTTAAAATGGAAAGCAATTGAAAAAAAAGTATTTTTTACTGATGAACAATCTGACAACAACTGATATGAAACCTCTAACTGTATACACTTGTGTTTAAAAAAAAAATCACATATATTTTACTGTTTTTGATGTGGACACTACTATTCACCAAGATAGCATTTTACTTTGTTCAATTCATCAAACTTCACATTCATCAAGGTATCCTCCATTTGTAAAAATCCTAACTTTGTAGACATCTGGCATCCTAACTGTTCAACCCATGACTTCTGTAGCTCTTCCCAGAGGCTTGAAAGGCTTGTAGAGCAGTTGTCTCTGACCTTATAGTGCTACTCAGAAGAATTTCATAGGGTTAAGGGTTGTTAACTGTGCCAGCCAGTCCATCAGACATTACTCCAGCTTCCTGTTTCCTCCCCAAATAGGTTGTGCATAACTTAGACTTAATGTGGCCATAGACACACAGATAATATCGTACAAAACAAATTTTCATAATATATTCGGTGCGTGTATGGTGGGAAAAGAGCTGACCGTTATCGGCAGAAGACTAGGCTTGATCGGGTGCCTTTGAAGGCACCCAAACATCGCCCATTGTTAGAGCTGAATTGTCAGATACAGGTAGAATTCTATTGTTTATACTTGTATATCTGATGATTCAGCTCCACACGTGTGTTGAAACGAACAAAGATCTTTTCCAAGAAAGATCATAATTGATACATCTATGGCCACCTTTATGCTTCGGGTTATTGTCCTGCTGCATAGTGAAATGCTGACCACTTCTGGAAGATACTGAGTTTAAATAATGGATACATAAAATGACTTGGGGATTCGGTGCCTGTGTGGTTTGTAACTTTAACCTGTTTAGAACTGGCTCTTTTGCTATTATGTTCCATTTGATTCGCATTACCGCAGATAGTCAGGTTATACATATAGGACATTCTTTATAGAGACTTTAGTCTAAGGCTGGTCTGGCAGGTGTGTAGCTGCTATGATCTCTACTATGTGTATAAAGTGAATAATGCCTCTCAATTAATCATATTCTTTTTCTTTATTCTAACTTCTCCCTCCGCATGAGTAATAACTGGCTGCTAAAGTTTACTAAATAGGGGTAAAACATTGACCCACCAACCATTTCATTGAACACAGAAATGGAAATATATAAGTGCTGAAGTCTTGTAAAGAAGCCAAATCAGTAACCTTTGCTGCAAACTTATTTCAAAACATGTGGTGTTGTTACTTCAATTTCTGTAGCATTGAACTGATATGACTTCGGAACAGACTGCAAAGATAGGATATTAAGATAAATGTGTATAGTTCTACTGCGGCCCAGGGCCGTAACTAGGGGTAGGCACTTACCTTATATGCAGTCTACCCCTAGTCCGGCAACTGACTGAAAAGTGGGTGCGCTCTGCGAAGTTTAAGTGCTTTGCGCACGACCGTGCACGTGCACCCTCGGTTGCGCACGGTTACGCACAATTACGCACGCGCGTCCTCGGTTGCGCACGGTTACGCAAAATTACGCACGCGCGTCATCGGTTGCGCACGATTACGCGCGATTACGCACGCGCGTCCTCGGTTGCGCGCGCGAGTCTTTCGGTTTGCGCGCTCTTGCTGGAGCTGGGTTGCCTGGGGCACTGCTGCAGCCAATCAAACTCCACAAAAGGCTAGCTAGATCATTCTGTAATTCAAGCTTTTTGCACAGTTCTTCCGTCTTCAGGTATTTTTTGATGTGAAAAAATGAATAAAGTATTTTGATGTGAAAAATTAAACGTTTTTAGGGTTTCAGCTTCATGACATAAAAGTTGGTTGTCTTAATTGTTGTGGCAGTAGCATGCAGTACATTGAATGCATACCTCCCAACATTTTGGAAGTAGAAAGAGGGGCAAAACTTTTTTCCGCACGTAGCGTGGCTAAATGTTTTGACCACCCCCATTTATGTGTTCACACCCCCTAATTACGGTGTTCATTGTACAAAATTTGGCAGGTTAGGAAAGTTTGAAAATATTTATCCTTTTCTAAACTGTTACAATTACTTATTTTCTTGTCTCAAAATTGTTACAAAGTATCTTATTTGCACCTGTTAGCTGTTCTGGGCTCTCTGCTAAAAGCCAATTAAGTGAGAAACTTTGTTTATTTTTCTGGCTGTTCAGTGCAGAGAAAAGAGGTACTTTCCAGTACAAATGAGGGACTGCAGGTTGAGCTGTCAAAAGAGGGACTGTCCCTCTGAAAAAGGGACAGTTGGGAGGTATGAATTGTACTTCCCTGCTCTAAATGTTCTGACCCTCTCATTCCAGTTAGAGTCTATGGAATTGTCTGCCAGTACTACATAGGACATGACTAATAATGGCTCTGGGTTTTTAATAAACATAGCTATAAGAGGACTGAGAAAATGAATGCAATTTGGACATTCTCTTCATCTAATTTTTAAGGATTCCCGTTTATTACAGCACTGAATTTACATAAATCTTTTTATGTTACTTATCTGTACATTTAAAATGCACGTGAGATATAACAGTGCAAATCAAATCATAGATCTCCACAGGTCTTATATCCGAAAATGTGGTTCCTATACGGTTGTTCAGCTACAGCAGTGATCCCCAACCAGTGGTTCACAAGCAACATGTTTCTCACCAAGTCCTCTGATGTTGCTCCTAGTGGCATCAAAGCATGTGCTTATTTATATATTTCTGACTTGGACACATGATTTAGTTGTATAAAGCCCATATGTACTGCCAAACAGACCCACCTGTAATAGGCCAGTCCACATAGAGGGGTTACTAATACACTTATTACAGCCCTTATTGGGCACCCCAATAGGACTGCCAGGAGGGCCCTTCATTTTGCAGCCCTGGTGGGCCCTCAAGGCTCTAGTCTGACCCTGCCAATGTCCCAGTGCTTTTTGCTCCCAAGGAAATCTTTATCAAATCTTTTAATATCCAGGGCCTCTTGCTAATTCCCTGTTTTTTATATATGTTCTGAATAATCATTAATTACAGTTTAACAAATTTATCTTAAGTGGTGAATAGTCAGTGCTGTGGATGGCTGTTTGTGTACGTTCAAAAAAAACTGGTGCCCAAGCTTTGATTCCTACTAAAATATATATATATATATATATAATGCAAAATCATAACATAAGCTTACCAGGTTATCTAATATCATTTATAAAAATACAATTGTGATGTCTACACTTAAATAGTTTGAGATGGCCCCAAGTATATATTCTACTGGTACCAAAGTTTATCTAAATATTCAGAAACCTAGTTAGCCAATGAAAATGCTTGGAACTATCACAGCCCTGAGATTTCAATCAATAACTCAGCAGTTGCTGTTAGGATATAAAAAATAGCAGATTGGCAGTGAGGGTTGGTGGTAATATGAGAAAGGCCAAGAAATTGTGGCATCATGGTGACAATCGACCTGAAGCTGAAGCAGTATATTGCTATTTTTGATTGGGTCTGAAATTGTACAATTCGGTTATCGATGTGCATTTATGTATGTGGTAAAAAATGAAGATATTACAATGTACAACCACTAGAACTCCTGGTTAATAGTGACCAAATATTTTAGTGACCTTTCTCATTTAATGTTTGTAGCAAAAAGCAAACATACACTGGACAAACAAAGAGTCTATACTACAAGAAAGCAAACTTTGCCATCATAAAAATATGAATTCACTGTGCAGAATTGGGCAGGAGATTTACAGATAACACAATACATTAATAGTTGTATTTAATATTATGTTAAATCATTACTCTTCAATATTCACTTGATAAAAAAGCATCTAGTAACATTGTATGTGGCATAACTCAGATGTAACAAGTTTATAGGAATAGAAGTTGGGGACAGATACTATTTTTGGGACCTATGTGTGTTGTAAAGCGGCAATCAGGAAAGCAAAAATAGAAAACGGGAAACTGATTGCTTCATAGATAAAGACTAACCCCCCAAAATGTAACTTTACCAGAAGTAGCAGTAGTGGCGTAATTTTGTAACAAAAATCAAATGTGCTTAATGATTTATTGGTATATAATATAGGAGTCAGAGTTATAGGACAAACTATGTAAAGGTACATATGTTTCAACTGACACAGGATATGGTATTTAAATGTTAAATTAAATTAAATTAAATGCAATGCAAACAAGGGGTCCAGGCCTGATTGTATGCACTGTTAAATACTTGAAGCGCTTAATTTTGTTTTAGCCAGGCATCTTTTCTAATATTCTCAGACTCCTTTCATCTGGTGCTTTCTCAACCTAGCATCAACCCAGCCCATAACTTGGACCTCAGAGGTGGGCAAGTTATTTGAAAGCTTGCTAAGGGATTACATTTAAGAATATGTTCTGGAGAATGTCATTATTTCAAGTTTCTCTATTGGGTTCAATTTTATTCATTTATTTCTTTAATGACCTGGGCGAGTGCATTGCAAGAAATATACCTGAGTTTAAAAATAACACAAATCAACGAAAGCCAGTAGAAGTCCGTGCATGATGTATTATTCTTGCAGGGGGAACTGGAGAACCTGGCAATCTGTGCAGCTACAGTAAGTAGTAAATGAGATTGATGTTGATAATTGTAAGGTTATGCTGTTGAGAATTCAAAATATGCAATCATATATCCTTAAGAGGACTAGGTTAGGTAAACCATTGATGGAGAAGGACCTGTAGGCACTTGTGGATAATAGTAGTCAAAATCAGGAAGGCAAACAAGGCTTTATCCTTTATTGAAGGGGGATAGATTCAAGGAATGACAAGGCTATTCTTCCCCTTTACAAAGTAAGACACCATTTAGAGTATTCAGTGCAGCATTGGTATCCAGTACTTAAAATGATATTAATGAAATAAAACAAGTCCAAAGAAAAGCTACTAAGTTGTTAAAGTGAAAGGAAGGTCAAAGTTATGAGGAAAGACTGGCCAAGTAGGCTTTTTTTTAAATTAAAGACAGTGGCATAAATACTAAGCACTGGACTCCCCTGCAAAAAATCTTCAGAGTGTCTTGGTGCTCACCACAACCCCACCTGCCCTCCCTTGCCTGCCCGCATGCTAGCATGACTCACTCCCTGCCCACTCACTGTTAGGTAGGGTAGTGGCCAGGGAGGGTTGCAGTTATAGAGGAAGCAGACTCCATGCTCTGAGCCCCGTTTCCTGGGTGCCCCACAGCTGTAGAGTCTGCTTCCTATATAGTTGTGTCTCTGACTGGAGAAGAGGGATATAATAACTATGAAAAATACAAAGAGATAATACAATAAAACATGTGGATCCTTTCTGCAGACACAAGAGCATTCATTCAGATAAGAAGAAATAACATGTGGCTGTTTTTTTTAAAAAAGAGAGAAACTATAAAGTTACTGAAATTAATTTTTAGTAGGCAGTTAATACAGAAACTGGTCTGATTTCCCTCAAGAAGGATTTTTCATCTGCTAAATAAGCTTGGTTTGACCACTAACCTTAGCAAAATCCTACATTTCAGATATTATCTTATATTATTTAATCATAATAACAAGTAAAAACGAATCACTTAAATTGCATAAAAATTACATATATAAATGTGGCCATAGGGTTCATATACTAATGTTATAGATGCAAATGCTAGAGCACTACGGTGTGCAAAATTATTTTGAACTGTTATTGTTACGTTTTGGCCCCTCTATTTCTCATAAAACTTCTTTTTATAAAATAATTTATATTCTTAAAAAGTAAAAAAACAGTACCTTATACTTGAGCCAAACTACGATATAATTAAGATCCCAATAAACAATTCAGGCGGCACTCCGGATGGGTTAGGGGAGGTTTATTGCAACATTAGGGTAAAAGCATCGCCTCACGCGTTTCAGGAACACATTCCCTTAATCATAGTTTTTTATTAATGACCTGGAGGTGGGCATAGAAAGTACTGTTTCTATTTTTGCAGATGATACTAAATTGTGCAGAACTATATGTTCCATGCAGGATGCTGCCACTTTGCAGAATGATTTGAAACTGGGCAGCAAACTGGAAAATGAGGTTCAATGTTGATAAATGCAAGATTATGCACTTTGGCAAAAATAATATAAATGCAAGTTATACACTAAATGGCAGTGTGTTGGGAGTTTCCTTAAATGAGAAGGATCTAGGGGTCTTTGTAGATAACACGTTGTCTAATTCTGGGCAGTGTTTTTATGTGGCTACTAAAGCAAATAAAGTTCGGTCTTGCATAAAAAAGGGCATTAACTCAAGGGGTTAAAACATAATTATGCCTCTTTATAGGTCCCTGGTAAGGCCTCATCTGGAGTATGCAGTGCAGTTTTGGACTCCAGTCCTTAAGAGGGATATAAATGAGCTGGAGATAGTGCAGAGACGTGCAACTAAATTGGTTAGAGGGATGGAAGACTTAACTTATGAGGGTAGACTGTCAAGGTTGGGGTTGTTTTCTCTGGAAAAAAAAAGGCGCTTGCGAGGGAACATGATTACACTTTACAAGTACATTAGAGGACATTATAGACAAATAGCAGGGGACCTTTTTACCCATAAAGTGGATCACCGTACCAGAGGCCACCCCTTCAGACTATTAGAAAAGAACTTTCATTTGAAGCAATGTAGGGGGTTCTTCACAGTCAGGACAGTGAGGTTGTGGAATGCACTGCCGGGTGATGTTGTGATGGCTGATTCAGTTAATGCCTTTAAGAATGGCTTGGATGATTTTTTGGACAGACATAATATCAAAGGCTATTGTGATACTAAACTCTATAGTTAGTATAGGTATGGGTATATAGAATTTATGTGAAAGTATGGAGGGGTGTGTGTATGGATACTGGGTTTTCATTTGGAGGGGTTGAACTTGATGGACTTTGTCTTTTTTCAACCCGATTTAACTATGTAGCTATAGTTGCCTATGATTAAGGGAATGTGTTCCTGAAACGTGTAAGGCGATGCTCCTAACCGTAATGTTGCAATAAACCTCCCCTAACCCATCCGGAGTGCCGTCTGAATTGTTTATTGGGATCTATATCACAGCTGGGATGCTGGTGGCTGAGCACATGGAAGTTGGACGCCCCGATTCGCTTGATTTTTTCTGGTTATCGTCCGATAACCAGAAATATGACAAAGACTATACCCACAAACTGAATATAATTTTAGCCATGGTTTTTGTTTTTTAAACATTATGCTTATTTAGCCAAGGTTGACATTTTGACCGCAGATTCTAAAGCCACGATGAAACTTACATAATTTCCTTTTCAGCATAAATTTATTTCTATTCTCTATTTGTAGCAAATTATTGGAGATTTTCCTGCACATTTTCCTGTGCGGCTGAAAAGTTCGGTAAAATTAAAGTTTATGATACAACTATTTGTGTCTAAAATTGATACCTGCCTTTACTCATAACTTAGATAAATGTGCTCACATTTTCTCACCACCTTAAAAAGCCAGTAAACCCAGGAACTAAAAATATCATAAATGCATTTTCAAATAATCTTCCCATAATCTGCATTTATGTTTTAAGATTGGATCCCTTAAATTAACACTTGGTTGTATTTTTAGGGCTTATGTACCAGTATGTACAGTATTATCTAACGTTCCACCAAACACATCAGACCAAATGGGTCTGTTATAGACAATAGATAACTAAACACATACAAAATTATAGAAAAAAACATTGCAATAAAAACTGTGAATTTTGCTTAATTGAAAACATTCTTGCATGTAGAACAAATAAATAAATGTTATATAAATTTTCACTTTTTATGATAAATGTCCCTTAACAACTGTTCTTAAGGAAAGATTGGTGTCTCAGTTGGTCATTGTCACTGGAAACTGTACTGCTTTAATTATACTTCTCTGTGGACAAGAGAAAGTTGATAGTTCTCTAGACAAGGCTGCCTTAGATGTGACTTGATTTGTAGAATAAAAGGTTCCTTCTTCTGTACAGTGATGAATTTTTATCTAAATTAAAGAAATAGCTAGAGCTATACGTAACTGTAGATGAAACCAGTAGAGCCTTAGTAAACTTTCAGTAATAATATTTAACAGTGCAAAATAAACAAATAACCCTTAAATATTCTCAGAATATTTTGTGTACAGCACCCCTTTCGTTTACCAGAAATGACAGAAATCAGCGTACGCAAGGAGGTGCCTGCATTTAGTTTTAAAGGAAACACATCCATTTGTACCTGTTTTTGAAGCACTACAGTATCTCATGATGCAGAAAAGTGTCAGCAAACCACACACATACAGTAGTTGTTGTCAAGTTAAAAACCACATCCATCCAATTCTTATGCATATAACAAAAATATTAAGTTATTCTTGCCTCATACTACCTGTACACAACACATAAACCCTTAGCTCTCAGCTAAAATGACCTCACACCTCCTGCTACATCCCCTGTTCTATAAAACATTGGCTTACTCTAGGGTGGGAGGCAGATGACTTGTGAAGATGTATATAACACAAATTCAAGTATAATGTACACACTATATAGTAAAATCCCTTGGATTTTTAACTTAAAACATTTTGGTCCTTATACTGTAACATTATGCATTACTTTCTATTACAGTTATCCAGTTTAGCCTAGTCCTACATATATTACAGTTGAGCTGACTCCATCATTTTATGTTACTCTGTATGTAAAAAGTGGCACAAACAACAAGATTGTTCCCTTCCTGACCACAACCATCCTCCATCATCTTGACTGCCGCCGTGCAGTGTCCTGCTTCACACTGATTAAAGTGTGAAAATAGTTTGTTATGGCAATATAGCCACTCCTTGCTACATTATTCCTGCTGATCACCAGCCCTTATTAACAAAAATGCTTCTGTTTCTTATTGCACTGGTTGTGGTAGGGCGGGGGTCCCCAACCTTTGTTACCCATGAGCAACATTCAATTGTAAAAAGAGTTGGACAGCAACGCACGTGTAAAAAATGTTCCTGGGTGGCACAAAATAAGGTATATATATATATATATATATATATATATATATATATATATATTGTGAGCTTCTGGTAGCGAAAACCATAGCCACGGCACAGTTTTCAGCACAGAAAATGGAGACTGACATGTTTAGATGCAGCTTGGCTGGCTTTTATTTGCAACACAATGAGCTGGTTCATCACATAGGGAATAACAGTCCAGCTATAACACCCTCACTGGTGTAAACATTAACTCGCGTTTTCCAGCACTTATATCTTTCACTGGACACAAGTCCCAGAATCCTCTCTGGGGCTCACTCAAGACACTCTTGTCTCCTGGGAGGGGTTTCTCTTTTCCACTTTCCAGTCCTTTTTCGGAGTTCTCTTCAACACTTTGACACTGGGGGAATCACTCTCTTTTTCCAGCTGCTTACAAACTCTTTCCCTCCACTCAATGAGGTTCTCATGTGGCCCCTCACCCTCCTCCACTCAAGGAGGTCTTAGGGGGAAGCTCTGAGGTGTAGTCTCACACCTCCTATTAACTACAGCTCACCTGCAGCCTTATTACACAACTGCCTCTAGCTTGGCAGCTGAAACCCCTTAATGGAGCACGGAATGGAAGCCCACCCTGCTCTCTTCCATTCCTTTTTCTGTGTCATAATAAAATAGTACCTTGTACTTAATACCAGCTAAGATATAAGTTTTCAGGTGAAAAATCAGAAAAAAACGTGAAAATCAAATTTGAAGGAAAATGTAATAATAAATAAGCGTAAAATACTCTAGCAGATTTGATCATAGTTTGTAACAGAAAATGTTGAGATAAAATCGGACTTTTATAAATAACCCCCTTAAAGTATGGAGATCCAAATTACAGAAAGATCCCTTATCCTGGAAACCCCCAGGTCCCAAGCATTCTGGATAACAGGTCCCATACCTGTAGTCTTTATTTTATGCCGTTTTAAACACTGTTATGTAACAGTCTTGAACTGACTAATCAGCCATCTTATCTCAAAATCTCAAAAACCATAGCATTTCTAGCTCGATCTCATTTTAGTAAACAGAGGCATTTAAAAACATTTGTAGACCTGAAAACCTTGCTTTTGGTAATTTCCCTTGCTCTCTGTGTGTTGGCCACAAGGTCAAATTCATATCAAGAGAAAAATAAAAGTGAGAACAAGGAGGTAAATACTCTAGGATCGATGAGTACGTGGCTACTAAAATAAATACAAAAACAGCATTGTATAACATAAAGATCTGTACAGGTAAAATAACATTGCATAGAAATGTAGGGCACCCTGGAACCTGCTACAACCCTATATTTACAAACCATGGGCTTGTACCAATGAATCAGCAAAAAAAAATCCTTTAACAGCGTCACATTACCAGGTCATAAAATGTCAATAGCAAATACTAAATAGAGAACAGCACAAGCTCGTGCCCAAGCTGGTCCTTGCTTATTACCACCTTATTGCTGTTGAACAGGCCGAAAGAACTGGTAGGAAAATTGAAAAGTGCTTCAGAAAGTAAAAACAATCTCACTGTTCGGAATAGAATGTGATGAGCTATAAATATTTTATTCCAAACTAGACATCAATAGGTAGAGAAAGACACTTGCAAAAAAACATCATAGGATAATTTATTCATATGGAAACATTTGTTATCTGCACTTTGTACCCTCCCCAAAGGTACAGTTCCTTGCACTCCAAAATGATGAAGTAAGATCAGGGCTGCCTTACCACAGCTTCAAAGACGTAAGTATGTGGCAATCGTAACTTAAATAAAATCCTGTGACAAAATGCACATTTTTTTTTCTTTGAGCACTAGCTTATTTAAGAAATAACTTGGACAGAAAAATCACCCACAGTCGACAATCACACTGTTCCATTCATTTTCAATAAAGCTGAAAATCTCAATTGTTTTAATAAACTGGAAGAAAAATAACTAAAAATGAATTCCCATTGACTTCTATAGACACTTGCCAGCTTTTACTTGCAGAGTTCTTTCTGTTAACTTCTCATGTTTTATTTTTTTTAAATCTGAATTATTTTAGTCTTTTCTCTGTAATCTGAACTAGATTCTGAAGAATATTTTCGAGTATATTTGCTTATGCAAAATATTCTCGAGTAGATCTCTGTTTGAATCAGGGGAAAAAACACCAACTCTATGGTGATATATCTGCCCCTTAGTATTTATAATACTTACCCATCCATGGTCATGTCTATTGGGTGCAGAACAAAAAGTGACTTCCTGAACTTGCTGATTTTACTCAGTACTATCATCTTAAAGGAACAGTAACACCAAAAAATGAAAGTAAATGTTTTAAAGTAATTTAAATATAATGAAGTGTTGCCCTGCACTGGTAAAACTGATTGCCTTAGAAACAAAACTATAGTTCATATAAACAATCTGCTGCTTGAAAAAAAGGCTGTGGCACAGGTTAAATAGCAGAGAACAGATAACACCATTATGATCTACAGAGCTTATCTGCTGTCTGCTGTGTAACCTGAGTAGTGATGGGCAAATTTATTCACCAGGCCCGAATTTGCGCTATTTGCCGCCGGCGAATAAATTTGCAAAACGGCCGCGAAAATTCGCTGATGAACTTTGGCCCGGCGTCAAAAAAAATGGACGCCGTCGTCCGTTTTTTGGACACCTGCGCATTTTCGGCAAAAAACGTCCACCAGCGTCAAAAAACGGACACCCGTTTCATGAGATTTGTGAATTTTTTGGCGAAGCGAAATGGCGCAAATTCACCCATCACTAAACCTGAGCCTTTTCTCCTTTGAATGACTGGCCATTGCTACGCAGCATCTTATTTATATAAACAATGGTTGTCTTTCTGAAGCAAACACAGCAGTTTTACTAGTCCAGGGCAACACTGCATTATAGTTTTATTACTTTAAAACACTTTCATTTTTTGATGTTACTGTTCCTTTAAGCACCTGGTGAGCTTTTTATCTTGTGAAAAACCTGTTAGTGGAAAAAAATTCTAATATTTTGAAGATGTCGGTCTCCAGCAAGCTTGAGTAATTGAGCGCAGAGAAAATAAGCACGTTCTGGAAGTAACTTTCTGTACCCAATGGACAGGTAAAATGTGCTACTTTGTGTTACTTGTGTCTGTGGCATTAATAAATAACCCATCATTTTTATTTACATTTATGCACAGAAATCTGTACAAATAGGCACCATCGAGCCCATTTACCAAGTAAAAAAAAAAAAAAATAACGTTAATTACACATATTACAGAGTTACATAGTTACATATACAGGTGTAGGATCTCATATATGGAATGCTTGGAACCTGGGGTATTTCCATAATCTGGATCACTACAGTATTTAAACATTACATAAACCCAATAAGATTGTTTTGCCACCAATACAGATGCAGGCAGCTTAGTTAATTACAGAGAAAAAGGGAATCAACACCAACCTTGATATTGCTATTGCAGCTGTTTTGTTTGTAACTTTAAATTACAGAATAGAAATGCAGCTAAAAGGTTCTGTACTTAATATGTAAATTAACATTTGTAGATATGTGCTGTAACTATAAACTTCCACCATGCCCACCAACCAGGTGTTCCATTTACAAAACGACCGTCCACTAAATTAACTTTGCAACGTATTTTAATAGGGTGGGTGGGAGGTTAGTTTCCCTCACACAGTACTATCCAGACTGCACTGAATACTTCAGGTCACATCCCTTTATAGTCTCTGGTATCAATGGCTTCTTATGGTGGACCAATCATGTAGGACTGTGAGTTCACTGTCACCAATTAGAAGTCTTTGCTGTGACAGCCCACCAGACCCCTACTTAGTAGTAACACAAAAGTGTGTAATGCAGGTAAAGATATTAGAAAAACATACAAACCTCCCCATTCCACTAGATAGTAATAATACATTTAGCTTGGGGTGGGCTTCTCGATGACAGACTAAAATACCCAGCTTTTTATGCTGCCATTAGTGATGGCCATAAAAAATTTAAATCACAATAAGCACAAGTAATCTATCTTTTTCAAGTCAATGTAAGTAATATAATAAAAATGTTAAAATGAATAGATGATTGTAATGTTTCAAGTTTAACTACCTGGCACATTTCAGTGCTTATAAACTTTTTCCATTTATGTGAATTAGGGGAGGCATGGGGGAGATATTTGGTGGAAATCCAGGGTTTAGCGTTAATATGTGCCACTAAGACTGAAAATGAACTATTTGTCATTATTAACTAATAGTTTCCATATCAAGGAAATTACAAGTCATAAAGAAATTTCATGAAAAAAGCCAGCAGCACACCGAATCTAGTTGTAGTTGTGTTCAAAGATGAAAATTTATTTAGCCCATCTTTGAACACAATTACAACTAGATTCGGTGTGCTGCTGGCTTTTTTCTGGATATTGATTTGACCCAGTGACAGGAGTGGGTCTCACAGTACAGCACCTGACACTACAAAAGTGTGATTTAGGGAGGTGAGTGCTCCACATTATTGAGCCTATAAAAGAAATTTCATGTCACGTCAAGATAATATTCATATATTTAATTGGGGTACAGTATTTTTTTTTATAACACACAAGTTTCAATTAGCTGTGTAATACAGTACAATACAAATTACATTACTAAGGGCCAGTTAAGCAAATGACATCATTAAGCACCATTATATAGGTTTTACTTTACTTATGACTTTTGTGTATGCATCAAACCTTATCTCTTATCAAATTTAAGATTTGTTGATGTAGGTCTATAGGGTACAGTTATATAAAGGGTGTTATTTACTAAACTCAGGTCGAGCTTTTTGGGGCAAAACTCTAATTTTTTTTTTCTTAATTCAAATTTAATTTATTAAAGGCCGATGCTGCAAAAAGACCGAATCTGAAAATCCTCCATCTCAGACTTGCCGAGGTTGCATATGGGAGAGGTCCCTATCCGATTTGGAACTTTCTGCGGTCTGCGGTGGAATTAGCCTGAAAATTGTTTTGGCCAAAAATCTGAAAAATTCTTGCTTTTCGGGAAAAAAAAAAAAAGCCTTAAAAAATTGAGCGATTGGGGGGAAATCCAGAAAAATCTTACTATTCGGGTTTTTGCTTAATTTTATAGTTTTTCTCCAATCCGATTAAATCAAGTTTTTTTTAATAATAAATAAGGTCAAATCGTGGATTCTAGTTTGGTTTTTAATTAAAAAATCTGATAAATTCAGATTTTGAAAAATAACCCTCAAAGAGTTGGATTGTGGTTAAGTATTTGGAGCTAGAGGCCTGTTCTATTCACAAGACTTGTAACTTCCCCTCTGAAATAGCTTGACATTTATTTATATGTAAACACAAGCCAGCTGTTTGTTAAAATTGTGCTTACCTTCTGCTTTGCACACAATCATGGAATGTGTGATGTCACTGCATCCTACTGAATTCCTTGACTGTCCATGAAATAGTTGTTGGTTAATAGAATGATATATGTCGCTGTATTGTATATACTAGTCTAATGAGTTTATATGAGTATTTATCAAATCACAACATGGCTTTTGTAACAGATTCAGCTTGACTTATGCCTGTATCAAATTTCAGCAATAAATATAGGGGAAGCAGGCCCATGCCTCTAAAAAAAATATCCAGCACCAGTGAGGTTTTTAAATACACTGTCCAGTGTCTATAGGTCAGTGGATGAGGTCCCCAGAGGATACCTTAAAAATTGCCACCGACCTTTGTGAGTTTTCTTGACCTTTTCTGCTATAATGCTGATTTCATTCTTCTGTTATTCACAGGGACATCAAAATATTTTAGTGCACGTGCAAGCGACAACTTTGCATTTCGGAAAGACAAGCAACTTTCCAATGAGATTTACTCCCCATTGGTTAGTGGTAAGTTTAACTACATTTAAAGTTAAATTAGTGAAACCGATTTACATATTTTTAGTAGCCATGCAACTGTTAATTATATTGTAAATCTTTATTGAGCATTTTGGAATGAGCATTTCATTTCTGAGTTAAAAATATATATCTATTTAAAAAAATAACATTGCAAATAGTTAGATACAAAACACAAAATAATTTCTGTACTAAAATTGCTCTACATTGCCGGAGAGTAAAACTCAATGTAAAATAAGATCAAAACAGGAATCAAAGACAGTGTCAGATTGAACTTGTATGTAGTTGGTATAAGCAGTCCAAAAACCATTGACATCTCCAGTATTACACATTGGTCTATATCTGGAAGCAGCAAACCTTTTATGGAAATAATAGCAAACTCCTTGTGTGTCCCAAGACAAGGCTAATGAACCCCTATGTGAGTTTGCTCCTATTCATCAGCATACCATCATTCCAAAATAACAGATACTCACTTTTAGTTCACTGAATATATGTATATTTGAGATAATCCAGGCAGACATATATATATTTAAATTTGTATTAAATAATTAAAGCAAGTCCAATGGGTCACCTAGTAGTAGTATGGAGGAGGATATGAATTTCTCCCCCCACTTGGATTAATGGGTGCAGTAGACATTTATGTTGTCTCGACTCCACCATAGTCACGCACTCCAACAACTTGGAGTTATTAAAAAAACTTGATTAAATCGGATTGGAGAAAAACTCTATAAAATTAAGCAAATCCCGAATTGTAACATTTTTCTGGATTTTCCCCCCAATTTTTTAAGGCTTTTTCAGATTTTTGGCCAAAAAAGTTTTCAGGCTAATTCCACCGCAGACCGCAGAAAGTTCCAAATAGGATAGGGACCTCTCCCATTGACTTATATGCAACCTCGGCAGGACTGAGATGGAGGATTTTCAGATTTGGAATTTTTGCAGCATCTAGGTGTCACCAGGGGCGCGTCGCCAATGAGGCGAGCTGAGCCGCTTGCCTCAGGCGGCAGCGCCTGAAAGGATTCCAGGGGCGCCAAAAAGCCACTCCTGCACCTTTAAGAGCCGAATTTCCAGTTTTTGAACCGGAAATTCGGCTGTACTATTGCGAGAGAGCGCAATTGCGCTCTCCGCAATAGTGTTTCTGCCTCCCCTCCCGACACGTAAGTTGGTGAGGGGGGGCGGCATTGCAGGAGCAGTCAGAATCGGCGCTGGGTGTCACCATCAGTTAACACCTTGAGAAGTTGAGCTGGACTGACAGCCAGATTGCAAGAATTCTTCGGGTAGCACTATAGACACAACATCCAAAGCAAATCAAAGGAAAATGATAATAACTTTACTTACCTGTCTGTATTTTACAACCTCGCAAAGGTTTTTGATTTGCAAAATAAGCCACTATTTCTTAATTTTCTATGAAATTCATTGATAAAATTCATAGTTTTTTCTTAGTCAAAGTTTTTATAAAATGTATATTTCTTTTTGTAACCAGCAATCAGTTTTTATTTTGCCTTTTAGTCAGCAGGTTTCAGCTAACAACCCCTTTAAAATCCTCCCCTGGCCAATTGCCTATTCTATCTTAATGTTTGTATTTAAACTGCTATTAATGGTGGGCCGTAATGCGCCTATTTAAGTCACCATAAAAGCATGCAGAGCAGGGAAGCTGGCAGCAGAAACAAATAAAAAAGCCTTAGAGTTTGACAGAAGGTACTAAACAGAGTAAACATTTGGAACATGTGCCTCACTGGAACCCAGTTTAAATAGTTTAATATTTTGTTGTAGGGCAAGCTACTTTTTTCATAAAATATAGTGTGAGGAAAATAGTGAAAAGACATAAATATTCTTTAGGAGCTCTGGGTTATGCTTATCGGCTTGAAGGGAATAAGAGCAGACTGTGCTATCCTACTGTTTTATACTTTCTGCTGTATATTTTGTGGAAAGCATGGTACAGGTATGGGATAATTTATCCGGAAACCCGTTATCCAGAAAGCTCCGAATTACGGATATGCTGACTCCATTTTATCCAAATAATCCAAATTTTCTAAAACAATTTCCTTTTTCTCTGTAATAATAAAACAGTACCTTGTACTTGATCCAAACTGAGATATAATTAATCCTTATTGGAAGCAGATCCAGCCTATTTTGTTTAATTAATGTTTACATAAATTTCTTGTAGACTTAAGGTATGAAGATCCAAATTATTGAATGATCTGATATCCGGAAAGCCCCAGGTCCTGAGCATTCTGGATAACAGGTCCCATGCTTGTAATAATGAAAGGTGAAAAGAGCAGTTGGTCATGGATCAGGTGGCTTTTTGTTGGTGAATATAGACAATAAATGGGCCAGTTTCCTTGTTAACTGCATGCCATTTAGATGGAGAATATTTAGATTGTAAGCGCTTTACCTCTTTTATCACTTCTTAGTTGAATTCTTTTAAAAAATGTTTTATATAAAGTCCATCACAACCATACTACAGTATTTCATTTATACAGCAATGCAGTTATATGCAGGGCCGGTCGCCCTAGGCAACTGGTGCCAATACTTATAGATTTCTAACCAGAAAGAGTTAATAATTGGACTGGACCAAACAATGAGTCAAGGAGGCTTCTGTTTCTGGGCATCTTAAGCATGCTGAATTATTCATAAGGGCCTGATATCTGATATTGGCTAGATGGTACTATTCTCATAGAATGAGAATGTAATTTCATAATGTCAGGTATGGTGATGGCTGCTGCAACGTCAGACTATTTGTTAATGTAATCTAAGGGGCAGTTTTACTAAGCTTGAGTGAATTTTCGAAGTTAAAAAACGTTAAAAGTTTGAATTTCAAAGTAATTTTTTGGGTACTTTGACCATTGAATAGGATACTACGACTTCGAATTTACTTCGATTCAAAGTAAAAATCGTTCGAATATTCGACCATTCGATAGTCGAAGTACTGTCTCTTTAAAAAAACTTAGACTTCAATACTTCGCCAACTTAAACCTGCCGAAGTGCTATGTTAGCCTATGGGGGTATTGGGGTATAGAAGGAAAATCGTACGATCCTACAATAAAATCATTTGAATCGTAAGATCGGAGTACGATCGTATGATGAATAAAATCCTCTGACTTCGAATGTTGGAGGATTCTATTCAATGGTCGAATTTCGATGTATTTTCCACTTTGAAATAAATAAATGTCTTAATCTAAATTAATTGCCACAACTTACATGCACATTGGAAAGCGATGCTATATATACAATCACCATTTTATGTTTTATTTTCTTAACCACCAAACTTCAGAAAGCAGAGCTGGAATTAGGGGTAGATAGAAGAGGCACCGTAAGGAATGCTTACACTGGTGGTCTAGTGGCCGGGGGAAGCCCACCACTTGGTTCTTTTCCCCTCTGGTGCCGGTTCCTCTATGGCGCATGGCACGCACTTCCGGGTTTTACGCACCAGCGTGATGATGTCATTGAGCCTTGGTGCGAAATTCAAAGATATTTAAAGGGGCTTTGAATGGAAACTCATTGCCTGTTGCTAGGTCTAACTTGATTAGTTCCTGGGTGTTTATTCCTTATGAATTATACTTGTGTATTCTGGTTGTGACCCATGCCTACCTGACTATTCTGAACTCTCCAATCCTGATCCTTGCCTGTCTGACTATCCTGTGAACTCTGCCTGTACCGACCCGACCTGTCTGACCTTGCTTGAACTCTGGCTGTATCGTCCCGGTCTGTCTGACCATGCTATTTAGTTTGATCCTTCTGAGTTGTGTTGCCTTCCGTCCTAAATCCTTGGTAAACAATCGTGCCCATTTGCTCGTCCAGAACTCTTACTTGGCTCCTCTCTTATTAAGACCTGGCGACATCCGATTAGCTGAGGGCTCTTCCCAAGGCCAAAGGCAGCTGCTACAGGCGGAAGCAGAGCCGTGACCAAACTGAATTTAGGGTGCCAATTGTGACAGGCACCTGCCTAGGGTGCAACAATGAGGGGGCCCTGGGCAGGTGCCCATTGAAGGGCCCGGGATTGGGTGCTCAGGTTGGCAGCTCACACCTCTTTCCTGCTCACCTTCCCCTCAGTGCATGACGTAACTGCGCACGTGCACATACATTCATGGGTGTGGGGAGGGGAGTGAGGTTACTGGCTAGGTTCCCTAGGGTGCCCAGTTGGTTTGGTCCACCCCTGCCAGAAAGTGATTGTATTTCATATATACTAAAACCCTACAATTTAAATGGCTGTTCCCAGAGATGCTACCCTCAGTATATGCTCAGCAAGCAAGTGCCACACATAAAAAAAGTTAAGTAATTTCATGAAAATAGTCATTGTTATTTTCATTTTTCTTAAGGAATATTTGGGAAATTTTAAAGTTTTTTTATTTAACTTGGTGACACATAATGTACAATATGTTAAGAGCTTGAAAATGGCAAACCCAGATGACTCCTTGTATATTTTACAGATGCATTCCAGAGCTGATGGATGTCTTCTCATGTTTTGCCTTGAAGATTGTTTGGGAACAATGTTTGAAACGCCTTCACAAGATCTAAATATTTCCGGAGTGTTTGATGACAGAATCAATCTTATAACAAGCTAGATGGAGTTGAAGGAAAACTGTATCCCACGATGGCTTAAACCACAGAACTTTAAATATTATCAACGTCTCTGAAAACTACTGTCAACATGGATTCTCTGGGTGATAGGAGAATTAAAGCACATGGCAAAATTTAATGGAAATGATTTATAGTTTCAGCACTTAATTCCTCTTAAAGTGACTTTTGACATGCACGGCATAAATTCAAGAGATATGTATTTTAAAAACCGCCATGAATGAATGAATTTTGTGTTCTGCCTGGGAATTTGTTTCTATTGATTCAGTTTTTTGGGTGGCTCAGTTTAATGCCTATTTTTTGAAGCACACTTTCGATGGATATGCTCACTGGTAATGGTACTGAGTGTAAAGTAGATGCCAAATTTGTCAATAACATTTATGCTATCACTTACACTATTATAATGATCCCTGGGTTGATTGGAAATGTGCTTGCTTTATGGATCTTTTATGCTTACATCAAGGAGACCAAGCGAGCGGTAATATTCATGATTAATCTTTCTATCGCTGACTTACTGCAAGTTCTTTCTCTACCGCTCAGGATATTTTACTACCTGAATCAGTCGTGGCCTTTCAGCCATTTTGTCTGTATGTTTTGTTTCTACCTGAAATATGTAAATATGTACGCAAGCATATTTTTCTTAATGTGCATTAGCGTAAGAAGGTTTTTGTACGTCATTTATCCTTTCAAATTCAACGACAGAAAGCGAGTCTGTGATGTGTATATCAGCATTGTCGGATGGATATTTGTATGTGTCAGCTGCTTGCCATTTCCACTGCTAAGAGACAGCAATAACACAACAACAAATAACCGCTGTTTTGTGGATCTTCCCCTGGTGGACATTGGGATGGCCAACTCTGTGTTATTAGTAACATTAGCAGAGCTCTTTGGATTTGTCACCCCACTAATCATTGTCTTGTATTGCTCCTGGAGGACTATAATGTCACTGAGAGAGCCAGACTCAATTTCTCAGGACCTTGGAGAAAAGAAGAAAGCTCTGAAGATGATCTTGACATGTGCTGTGGTATTCTTAATCTGCTTTGCTCCTTATCATTTAAGCTTCCCCTTGGACTTTTTGGTAAAAGCCAATAAAATAACTCAGTGCAAGCACAGGAAAGCTATCCGAACATTACATCCAGTGGCCTTGTGCCTTGCCAGCTTGAACTCCTGTCTAGATCCCGTCATCTATTACTTTACAACTGATGAATTTAAAAGAAGGCTATCAAGGCAAGATATAGCAGACAGCAATGAGCTGCAGATGTACTGCAATAAAGCCTTTGTGAAGAGAAATTCAAGACCAGAACTTTAGCTTATATATTTCCGTACAACACGCCAAACCTACTGTCAAATTCGATACCTGAAAGGAATTTATACACCAATATTTTATGATAGGCTGTTTACTGTGACCTGCCTGCTGATATACCATTTGTGACTGCTGACGCACGCAGATACTACTTAAACCATCCTGGTTCACTTCAGCTGACAGAATTAAGGTTTAAACTTGTTTAAAACTAAAAAATTATTTTACTCAGAGCAAAAATACATATTTTTGGAAATTTATAACAAAAACGAGAAAATTGTCTCAATTTCAGCAAACGCCAATGATTTCTGAATTTAATATGCTGTTTGTGTATCATTCAATCATTCACAGCCTGGTTAAGCTGACAGTTTTAGGGCTGAACTCCATGAGTGTTTTCCGTCGGATCGTGTCGGAACGACAAAATGCAGGTGACAAATCGGATGTAGTGGCAAGTGTTAAAATATAATGGGACTGAACGACGTTGTCGGATGGGATGGACTGTAGTTTATACCTATGATTTTTGGTTCAGTCCCATTATATTTTGACACATGCCACTACATCCGATTTGTTGCCTGCATTTTGTCGTTCCGACCAGGGTCAGACAGGCCCTGGCGGGAAACCGGTAAAAAAACCCGATGGGCCCCAGTCCATGAGGGCCCCGCCAACCCAGGCCTGCTACCTGTTCCAGAAACTTTAAGCACTCCTCCCGCAAGTAGGAGAACCTTGGCACATATGGGTGGGAGGTGAGGTGTAGGCTGGCGTTGAGTTGCATAAACATAATGTGTTTAAGACTAGGACAGGCAGGGCCAGAACGAGTGGATGACTGGGGGGTGCATATGCTGAAAGAAGTAGGATGGCACACACTAGTAGCAAATGTGCTAAAATATAGGAGCTTTATTTAGATCTCAAACACAACGTTTCAGAGGTGCAACCTACTTTATCAAGTGTTCTCGACTGGGGGGTGCAGTTTTGCTAATGAGTAATGTGGTAAGTCTTTTACCTTCAGTTTGCCTTTTTTTCCAAACAAACCCTTTCAGTTCAATCATTTTAAGCCTCTACTGAACTCTGGCAGCAGTCAGACACTGTTGGAGTCACAGAGCAGATCGGTACATATTTGCTGCTATCACGCAGTGACTGATCAGTGTCAGGGCCAGAGTTCAGCTAGAAGCAATCAATCCACGTAGCTCAGTGATTGAAAGAATTTGGCTGGTGCCAGAGTTTATCTCTTTTGTACAGTGTGCTTTTCCAGGTTTTTGTACTACATAGGTCACATTGTGACTGCAAATTAAAAGCATGTCAAGTCTGAAGAAGAAGGGCACAGTGAAAAAAGTACTAGACAAAAGCTATTTATGGATGGTGGGGAGGGGGCAAAGCTACAGGGAAAGCAGATACTGTATATATGGCATCTTAGGCATAAAAGGAGATAGAAGCAGGGGGTTTCGATAAAATTAAAATAAAAAAAGTGGGTGATGGTGGAAGAATTATACATTTGAGTTAATGAGGGAGAATTGTACATGTAGTGTGTAGAAGAGAATGACACATGGAAAGACAAAGAGGAGCAAATTGCATAGGCAATGAAGGCAGAGAAATAATGTTAAAAATAATTAAAAAGGATCAGTGAAGGAGAAAAATATATAGTAAGAGAGTAAAATAAATTAAAAAACATTAATGGAGGGGAGGAAAAAAAGAAGCGGGGATCAGAAGAACTTGGAGTAAATGGAATTAAAAGATAACGATATATTAAGGGATGGAAGGGGCACCACCTGTCAGACTTGTCTAGTCCGCTAGAACACCTGGTTCTTACACTAGGGGTGGGGGGTCCCTGAAGTAAAAACCCAGGTGGGCCCCAGACACCCCAGTCCGACGCGATCCTACAGAAAACGTTCGTGAAGTTTAGCCCTAGGCCATGCAATGATTGGCAATGTTAAAAATAAATTATTCCTCTGAATTACAATTCATGGATTTATATTTAGAAATCAGCTCATCACATGTGAGGAAATGAGCAAATACATGTAAAGCGATTTTTTGCTTTTAAATATAAAAGTCACTTTTTTTTAAAGCACTCCTAATCCTTTGAATTGTTTTTGTATATAATACCTTTAATTTAAATGTGAAGATAACCAGACAACATTTTGTTCTGTAAGATAGGATTTTTGCTTATGTCTAACTGCACATAAATGGGCTAATATTCTGAGCAGCATCATTTCCACAATTTATGTTGGTGCATCCTGCTAAGCGATAAATTTTACATTTATATGTGTCTGTTTTGATAAATACTCTGACTTAGTAAAGTGATTCGGAACCCCAAACATATGTTGTAAATGGAGTTGCTACTGAACACAGTGTCTGTCTATCCCGTTAATTTCTGCCCTCAGCCCTTTTTCTGATTATTGAAACAAGCCAGCTCTGTTCCAGTCAAGACAATGCCTTGCATTCTTCCTCCCAGATCTATTTAAGGTAGGGATGCATCGAATCGATTTTTTTGGATCCGGCCAAACCCCGGAGTCCTTTGTGAAAGATTCGGATGAATACCGAATCCTAATTTGCATATGCAATTTAGGGGTGTGAAGGAGAAAACATTTTTTACTTCCTTGTTCTGTGACAAAAGTCACGTGATTTTGCTCCCTACCCCTAATTTGCATATGCAAATTAGGATTTGGATTCGGTTCGGCTGGACCTGAAGGATTCGGCCAAATCCAAATCTTGTTGTAAAAGGCCAAATCCCGAACCAAATCCTGAATTCAGTGCATCCCTAATCAAAGGAGAACAAACCCCCAACCAATAAGAAAAGCCCTTACCTTCAACCCTAGCTAGTCCCCCTCCCTGCTTCCCCCCCCAGCATAGTTCATTACCCCTAAAAGTGTCCCGAATACATTGCTCACGTATCGGTGCAAAGTAAGCTCATCTGAGCTCATCTTCTGGATCTTCGGTCTCCATCTGGAAGGGAGCCCTGTATTGGCGCATTCACAGTTGGGTCAACAGCAAAGTCTTTTGTCGCACACCACTTACTTTCTTACTGGGTGCATCCGTGTCCCTGGCCGCCTCCACGCCAAATATTGCAACGAATGTACAGAGTGGGAAAGAGCACACCAGAATATGTAGGCAAAGCCTTAGTTCATTTGCAGATTTATTGAGTGCACAAGCTTTCGGGGTCACAGCCCCTTCCTCAGGTGCACCTGAGGAAGGGGCTGTGACCCCGAAAGCTTGTGCACTCAATAAATCTGCAAATGAACTAAGGCTTTGCCTACATATTCTGGTGTGCTCTTTCCCACTCTGTGCATTCACAGTTGGAGCAGTCTTCCAGTTCGTAGCAACTGCACATGCACCAAAAGTGCAGTGAATTGCAGAAGGAAAGAGAATCCGAAGAAGGCAGAATATCCGGAAGTTGGCACTCATGAGCTCCACTGCGCTTCTGCACAGATACGTAGTGTCGGACTGGCCCACCAGGATACCATGAAAACTCCAGGTTGGCCCAGGTGTCAGTGGGCCTCTTACTTCTAAACATTTAGCCTATTTCATGGTCATTCCCTATTTCTTTATGGGAAAAAATGTGTAATAATGGAAGAATAGAGTATAGTAAGTAGATAAAAGACTAGGAATATAATGAGGTTTAGTGAGGAGAGGAGGAATAATAGTTTGGAAAGTGGACCCACAGTCTAAAGTTTTCTGGTGGGCCCCTGGCATCCCAGTCCGACACTGCAGATGTGTGAGAAATGTAGGGGTAATGAACTATGTGGAGGGGGGAGCAAGGAGGGGGGGACTACCTAGGGTAGTAGGTAGGGACTTTTCTTATTGGGTGGGGGGTTTAGTTCTCCTTTAATTAGCTGACTTCTGCCACATTGTTTCAATAGTCAGAACCAGCAGTGGAGAAAATAAGTATGCTGGAAAGTTGTTTATAATGACATTCTTTCATTAGGCATGCTTGAATGCAATTTAATGTTATGTACACCAGTGGGCTGCCCTAAGGTAACACTTTGCCTAACCTGGCACCAAGAAATTTGGACTGACCCTTCTTTGCTCCAATCGTTTTGCATAGATTAATAAAAAAAACAAATTAGATTAAGCCAAAACATCTCAAAGGCAAATAGTATACAGAATGTTTGAAATCACTTTTAGTATCTGTCAAAAAAAGTGCAGCATGCTACGGATAACTGCCAAGTGAAATGAATGGCAAAACCTATCCCTGCATGTATCACAAAAAAGTGCACCCTGGTTATAAATAGTGATAATGACTCAGGCAGGTTACATACTTCCTATTCATGTCAGTGGGAATAGGTCTGCATCATGTAAAGAGATCTTTGATTGTTGTATAGTCTCACAAGATTTACTAACAAACAAATTAACAGAAGCAATTTGGTCTCTTTCATACACTGACTTTTTCCTAAGGTCTTCTACATTGCCTTGCTTTTTCATCAAGAAACAAGGAGTACAAATGATATTGCTGACCCTAATGTTCAATTCAGCTGTGTAAAAAGAATCATTTAGTTTTGCAAATCTTTATATTCGGTTTGTGGGAAAAGTCAGGAACATTTATTAAAAAAAGCTAAATTGAATCAATGAATTAAAAATTCAATCTCTGTAGGCCATGTAATTTCCCCAGATTATCTGAGAAGATCCCATACCCTTAATAACATGCTAGAAACATATGTGATAACTCTCCTGTTACTAAGAATGACCCTTCAGAGCTACTCTTGCACTGAACCACAATTAAGTGGTTAAGTTCCGGTTCCTGTTGGTGCATGTTTAGATGCTCTTGCTTGATGCCATACCTATACCTTTGTGGTCTTACGAACCCCCCCCCCAGAACTACCTGAGTCATACCAATATGCATAAAGAGCTAAAATTCTTATAATCTGAATGTTCATAATAAATTCTGAGAAAATTCTGAAAGATTGCTCATTTATATATATTTTCAGCATTGGTGATTAAAAATAAATGAGAAATCAATGGCTTTATAGTACAGTTTAATGAATATATATGTTTATTTTCCCTGTGGGAAATCAGTCATGCATATTTATTTCAAGATTTTTGTTTTTTCTTAAAAAAAATGTAAAGGTTGAGTGTTTGTCATTTTTAAAATAAAGACTAATAAATGTAATTTGTAAGGCAAATCAACATTTTTCACTGATCCACTTGATTTCCTGTGGATAATGTTTGTTCCACCCAAACATTTAAACCTAAGACTTTTTACATTTCACTGTCCTGTCCTAGGCCTGCAATTTGTTACATTTGGTAAAAAGTCAACAAAGGTGAAAAAACCTACTAGGCCTGAGGAACTTTTTAAAATGCTTGGGAGCTCTTGGGACATTGTTCTCACTTCTGTAAAATCAATATAGTGTAGATGAAGGTTCTGCAGCTTCACACTCCCACCATGTGCAAGGGTTTAAATGTTGGAAACATTCATTAAATTCCAGGATGGATTCTTAAACCAATATTATTCAATAAAAACATTGTGTACATCTAGTCTGGTAAGCTGTAGAGTTCAATAGAACAGTTCTGTGGAAGACTGATTTTATCTGCCAGTGTAATACTGTATTATAACGTACCTAAGAGGCCAAATATATCCAGGTCTAGGCAGCAGGAAAGACTTTTAGTTTTTTTGTTTTAAAACAAATCAGAATTTATCTCATAATATCAATAAAAATAGCTCGACCAAACTCTCATGCCCGAATTTAGCTTATTTACTAAAAAAAACTCAATTTAATCATGGATCATGGAAAAACTTGATAAAATTAAAACCTGACTTATACAAATTTTTCAGGCTTTTTCCCCCAATCGCTCGATTTTTCCAGGTTTTTGCCTGAAAACCCTGAAAAGGTCAGATTTTTGGGGCAAAACCCAGCAGAGACCACAATAACTTCAAATTGGGATAGGTGCCTCTCCCATTGACTTATACAGGACCTTGACAGGTCTGAGATGGTGGATTTTCGAATTCAAACTTTTTGCAACATTGGGGTATAATAAATCTCAAAAATGTGAGGGTTTTTTTCACAGAAAATTTGAGTTTTTGCCCCCAAAAGACTGACCAGATAAATTTGAGGTTTTAGTAAATAACCCCCTTAGTGTGTTTTTACACCATTAAATCTACCAATTTACTTATCTGCAACATTCCCAGTTAAAATAATGGCGATCAGGAAAAGTGCAAATATGTTATCTGCCCAAGGGCACAAAGCAATGAGATCCAGGCTTCTTGAGTTAAAAGAGCATATGTTTTAATGTCTTTCTCTATTGCTATATGTGCAATCAGTTTGGCCTATTTGACCTCATTTTATAAGTACTGATGTAACTGTCAGCCCTTAGGGAGGAAGTTTTGACATAAAACTATTTATTCACTCTTGTCTGCTCAAGTTCCCGTCTACATCACCCAGTAGTCTTGCTCATTAAAGTGAATGAGGGGCCTATTTGGATGGCTAAATTGTACTGTTAAACTACTACAAAATCTGTGGATGAGAACCACACATATATTGTAAATCAGGCTGTAGATTTGTACATAGACCTATAAGCTGCCAACTCACTGAGGAGTGGCCTAGTTGGCAGCCAATGTCAGTCTGTGTAAACGCCCAGCTTTAACTTTACTACTCTGCCTTTAAATCGCAAGTAGACTTTATTTGTCCTGTTTCTTTACTATAAGTAAAGCATTATGCAACATCCCACACACTTTAAGCATAAAACACCATGAAGCTATCAAAACATTTCTATCTATTACAGTGTAAGGTCTGTTTTAATTGTGCATGCACTTATACTCAAAGTGCTTAGGACTTCTGAACATATATTAATAGTCAGCTAAAGGAAGGTAGTCACCTGCATAATCTTTATATTCAAGGTAAGCTTCATCTTCATCATGCTGAGCTCCAGTGTAAACACATGATTGCACAACTGCAAACAGAAGTGAGTTTCAGGCAAACCACCAAAGTACTGTGATGACAAATGGCAGTGGCCTCAATGCTATATATATATATATATATATATATATATATATATATATATATATATATATATATATATGTAAATAATATAAAATATCAGGATATTATCCAGAATATTCTTGTCTCCTGTGTGTGCGTATATATATATATATATATATATATATATATATATATAAAACATAGTCTAACTTATGCAAATCAATGGGTGCATGCAAAATTCTCTGTGAAAATCATACAGTGCATTACATACTGACACACAGATGTATTTCTAAATTGCTGGCCTAGCCTGGCACAAAGTACAGAAAAAGATATTCATTTTGCTGACTACGAGCATTAATATATTGAAAAGTCTATGATGCCTGGATTGTGCTGCAGCCAGCAGTTAAGGCAAAGTGTAAAGTATATTAATGACTATTGTGGTTTTGTGCTACCCAAATAACAACAGTATACCTCTTGCTTCACATACAAGTTCTCCTTTCATATCCTGTTTCTGTCATTGCTACTACTGCTTCTACTACTACTTCAAGGCTAAGTAATACTGAACCTTTTTCTTTATTTTATAGTTTTCCGGGAAGAATAACCTAATAAGCCTTTTCTCACTCAGACCTTTTGGAATTGAAATGTTAGACTGTCCTGATAAATCCAATTTTTCACTCTCTCTCACTAGTTCGGTGTTTCCACAAAGTTTTCTTTGTATGACATATTTAACACATTCTAGACCTAGAATTTTGATTTTACACTGATCCATCAGGGCTGTTCTGGCAGCAGCTAAGCTATAGCCTGCAATGCTGCATTCCTTGATTACACATTATAGTGGACCTGCTGTTAGTCTAAAATGCCCCATTAATAATCATGTTTACCAAGCATCTCAAGAAAGTATTTTATAATCTGAGATAAACCTTACTGCCTAGTATCGCATTAGTGCATAAATATAGAATTGGGCATCAAGATACTAGGTGCAGGCAGGCCACTTCTCAGTGGCCTAAATTAAAAGCTGATAACACTGATAGCACAGGCAGTGTGTGTGTCTATGAGAATATATTTAATTCTACCTCCTTACAATTATAGAACTTTAGTTCTCTGTACAGGCATTCTATAATCATAATGCTAATGTCAATGTGCCGGGCCAGGTCTGTCAGTTGATCCAACCAACCCAGCTGGCCTTTGATAACTTCGGTCCCTGTTGCAGCTGTGCGCAACCGAGAACGCGCGTGTGTAACCGTGCGCAATTGAGGACGCGCATGCGAAACAAAGGACGTGGGCACGTGACTTCACAGAGCGCACCCACTTTTCAATGTGGTAACACTTGCCGGACTAGGGGTAGGCTGCATATAAGGTAAGTGCCTGGCGCCCCCAAGCTTTGTGAGACTCCTGTTTGTTATAAATGATTGTAAAGTTCTGCATGAACTGCTGGCACTATAAAAAATAAATTATCAGAGCACCTGTATCTTTGCTTCCTGTGTATTCTCACTGTAAGCCTTATATATTACGACTGATTTCACACTTTTAGAGGCATCTTCTTCTTAGAGTCCTATGGGCCATATTTACTAAGGGTTGAATTTCGAAGTGGTAAAACTTCAAATTTCGACCATCGAATTGTATAAGTCAATAGCCAAAGTTTTTTTTTGATTGAATTTAGCCATTTTAGATCGAATTCAAATAATTCGATCGAACGATTTTCAAAAAAAAACTTTGACTTCTGAAAACTTACCCAAATACTGGCTATAGGTTCTAGGAGGTCCCCATAGGCTAACATAGCAATTCAGCAGATTTAAGGTAGTAGTGGCGAAGTTTTCTAAAGAGACAGTACTTCGATTTTCGAATGGCCGAATATTCAACGTTTTTTCAATTCTAATCGAATTTTGGCCTATTCGATGGTCGAAGTACCCAAAAATTACCTCGAAATTTGATGTTTTTGAATTCGAAAATTCACTTTGAATTCACTTTGACTCTTAGTAAATGGGCATCCTATGTGTTAATGCAACAGTCAGTTTTACTTTGCATCAGATGTGTCACTTTCTAATCGGTAGCTTTCTCGTATTGTGAAGGCTTAAGCATGAGGTGACAGTGTGTTTACTGGAAGAAAGGTTTTCTTATATTCTTATAATCTGAATTTCAAGCACAATCTCAATATTCATGTTTTCTGCATTTATGCGGTTGCAACAGCTAACTGTACGATCACTTAAAAACCCTAAAATTTTGTAAACATACAAAACGGCATCACCTTTTTGTTTACAGTAGAGAAGTCCCACCTTAACACTCAAGCTTCTGTAGAGAGAATGGGCCATATTTATTAATGGACAAATATAGGATTTTGTCCAAGAATGATATTGACATTGGCATTTACTAAACGACCAATATAACAAGTTTTGCCATATTAACTTAGCATTAGCAAAAATTCCCAGTTAAAATGGCTCCAGTGAATATTTGCCAATTTACTAAGAGCACAAGAATGAATTTTGCCAAGAGAAATTTCTCTAAGTTCTGAATAGCAAACAGCCACTGGCATAAATATAGAGGAAGCAGACCCTGTGAGGACCCAAAGGACAGGAGAGCCTGGACTCCAGGGTCTGATTCCTTTTTATAGTTGCAAATAAATCCCTCTCTCCACCCGCTCTTCTACAAGAGAGAGAGAGAGAGTATCTATGTTACCTTCTGCTTGCGAATTTCCCATATACGTCAAATGTATGGGGAAACTGCACTGCCGAATTTTCACACACAATTTACGCCAGGAGGAAATTTGTCACATTTCTCTCACAAAATGAACAATGATTTTTTAATAAATATTAGATGTGTTTTGAAAATATTTCTGGCAAATTGAGGCAAACGTTGGTGATGTAAGACGAGAATAAATTCACACATTAATAAATATGACACAATATGTTCATCATTTTAGTGCCTTAAACTGAACATAAACATGGGCAAGTGCCCACTCCTATCAAGCTTCCCTGTGGCGCCACTACACATCACTGTGGCTACATCCTCTGTCAGTTCTGGTGTTGAGCATGACTTGCTTCATATCAAAGTGACTTTAAATTCATGTCATATCTGAAACAATACAATCAGGCTGGCACATGTTTTCCCTGTTAACTTTATTTTGACCCTTGCCTGTTTTTTTAGAAACACCTGTTTTCCACCTGCTCTGGCATTTCCCTGGAAGTTTGGCTTGGAATTAAATTATGCTTGCTGTTGCTGCACTACCACAAGTCTTGCACCTCCATGTCTGTGCACCCGCAGAGCTAGTTATTGGGCGTGTGTGTTGGGCGTCTAATCAATTTATAAATATTTGACAGTTATTGTGGATAACCGCCATTCTAAGAAAGTACTCTCTTGTGAAGCAAAAAGGCATTGACTGGAAAGATAACAGAATCATTTTGCCTTTATAGATCCATGGAATGAATTCCTCTTACGTATGCAAAGTGATTTTGGGATCCTTTCCCTTAAAAAATATAGTTAATATATACTAATATATTAAAATATTAAATCTATTAATGAGCTCAAAAGTGGTCATTTACTAAACTGGTAAAGTGATAGAACAATTAAACTATAAGGACTGACTATTTAAGTTGAGTCTATGTCCTTTGGAGAAGGTACCCATGAAGGGACATGACACATGGACACAAGAATAAGCAGAATACACTCCAAATTTTCCAGCAGAGTTAAACAATCTCAGTATTAAATTATCTTTGTAAACCCTTTGTGTTCAGCTTTGTTGTGCTTCGTCCACATTGTCAGATATTTTCTCTGATGGACTTCCATAACTAAACTGGGCCTTAATTAACCCAGGCTCCCTAGACACATTTATCTCGGTTAGCATAGAAAGACCAAAAAGGAAGTGCCAGCCCTTTTCCAGTTGCTATATTGAAGTGTGACAGGAAGCCATATTATGAAAAAAACAATGTTTCAGTGCACTATACTCTTTTAATTATAGAAAGAATGTGCTAAAAAAGTGGTGTTTTTGGTTACTTTATCGAAAAGTTCTGCAAAAACCTTACTAATCCCGCCTATCTGTTCCATTTCCTGCTTCCTCCTTTCCCAGGCTGTACAGGGGATCTGGCGGCACTTCGCACACTGCACTTTAGGACAGGTACCAATCAACAGCTAAGCTGACCCGTTAGGTAACTGAAGCCTGTCTTTGCTTGTGTGATTGCAGGGCTGATTTGCCGGTGTCCGCCGTTCGCGAACACCGGCAAAAAATGCGAACAGTTCGCGAACAGTTCGCGAACTTCGAACATCCGAAAATCGTTCGATTCGAACGATCGAAGGATTTTAATCGTTCGATCGAACGATTTCCGTTTGAATCGAACGATCGAAGCCATTGGATCGAATGATTTCATTCAATCCAATGGCTTCGATCGTTCGATTCGAACGAAAATCGTTCGATTTTAGCGATCGAATGGTCGAACGATTTTGACGCGAACGCCTATTGGCGAACGTCGCGCGGCGTTCACAAACTTGCGGCGGACGCGAACAGTCGAAGTTCGCGCGAACTAGTTCGCCGGCGAACAGTTCGCTACATCCCTAGTAGAGATGGCGACTGTAGCAATGCTATTGGTATTGAAGGTGTAGAAGGTTGATGCTATTGTGTTACATTTTAGGGTCAGTTTATAAACTTTTGCTATTTTTTCAAAGTGGCAGCAATAGTTAACCATATATTTGCTTTCCGTGCTAGAAGGGCTTGACTCTATAATAGCCTTAAAATGTAAATACAGTTTACTGACAGAAAACATAAAGGACTCCAATACATGTATATATGTGTGCCTTTCTATATTTAGTTGAAAGATCCTGGTATGGATCTTGAAAAAAAAATATTAAGAGCATGATTAAAATAGAAGCAAGCAGAACACCTACACTGCTTTATTCCTTTCTATTATAGGCAGCCGCCTCTGCACTTGTCTGTATTGTGGGTTTTACACCTCATACAAAGTCCTCCCTCTTGGGGGAGATGAATAATATGCTAATAATAGTATATAGGGGATAAAAGCAGGGCCCTCATTGTGGCCTCTGCCACTTCCTAACTTGTGCCTGAATGACACACAAGTCAGTATGGGGCGGGAGGGGGAATGCCAATGTACCTTCACCATACTGCCCCTCATCACAGGCAGCATTGTATGCTTTGGGGCATCCGCAGGTCTCCGTTCTCTGAAGAAGAAAAATATAAAAATGAAGGTAAAAAAAGTTCAAAAGGTGACAAAATGTGAAAAATCTCAAGTACTGAAAAAGACTACACGTGCGCCCATGGAATGTGCATTTTTTAGAGGTTTCCTTTTTTTTTTTTTTTTAAAAAAAAAAAAAAACATTAAATTTTGCGTTTCTGTACCAGCTTAAGGAGACCACAGACCTTTATCAGGGTAGATCTGTGTCTCTGAATATGCCCCCAATAGCTCCCCATCTTCTTTTCTGCTGATTCACTGCACATGCTCTGTGCTGCTGTCACTTACTGAGCTAAGGGACCCACTCACAATATACAGTACACATAGAATATAAATGTCACAATATAAGGCTGATTAGTAATTAATTCAGATTCTCCGATTAATTCCGATTTTCACAGTTATTAAATGAGTGCAGTTAGCATTATGATTTAATCAGGACTGTAGCATCAGTTTCTATGACAGGCAACCCCCATTTTCTGCTTGATGATTACAACCACCCCTAAGCTCAGCTTCTCAACAGCTGCCCAGAGCACAATGAGCATGTGCAGTGACACTGACACTCCTAACAAAATTCAAGATGGCGACTTCTTATCACGATTTTGAAGGCCAGAATCATTACTGTTATAGAGATTCAGAACCTTCAGCCTGGAGCTTAATCTCAGCATACAAAAGACAGCATTTCAAGTCTTATTTGTTTTTATGGGTTCAATTCTCCTTTCATCTAGAAGGAAGGAATGAGAGAGAGGATGAAGTTACAGGTAGAGAATACCTTTTTTTTTAGTGGGACATGGTTTTCTTTGGCAGTTAACACTTTGGCAGTTAACACCTGCAGTCTGACACATGCTGCAGTTGAAAAGCTTAACAGGAAGCAAGCTCCTCCGCATACACTATGTATAATGGGACAGGAAACATATACCCCCGTTGTACAACACAGCACAAGTTTCCTCCGTTTATTTAATTATTCAAAAGTTATATGATGCAAAGACATTTTTTTTTAAATAGCTTTTGCTTAATATGCAACAGAAACGGAACATTTCAATGACAGAATGTATTTGGAGATCATTAAGGGAAATAAATATTCACATGCTTATAATTAACCCTTAAAAAGGAGCAGATTAGTCACCTGCAGAAGAGGAGATTTATCACTGGCGACTAATCTCCTCGAGGCTCATTTACTAAGGGTCGAATATCGAGGATTAATTAACCCTCGATATTCGACCATCGAAGTTAAATCCTTTGACTATGTCGAAGGATTTACTACAATTCGTTCGATCGAACAATCGAAGGAAAAAACGAACGATTGAATGATTAAATCCTTTGAATCAAACGATTCGAATGATTTTAATCCATCGATCGAACTATTTTCCTTAGATCAGAAATTGCTAGGAAAGCCTATGGGGACCTTCCCCATAGGCTAACATTGGTGCTCGGTAGGTTTTAGGTGGCGAAGTAGATGGTCGAAGTTTTTTAGTTCGAATCGTTCAATTCGAAGTCATAGTCGAAGGACGAAGTAGCCAATTCGATGGTCGAAGTAGCCAAAAAAATACTTAGAAATTCGAAGTATTTTTTATTCTAATCCTTCACTCGAGCTTAGTTAATGTGCCGCCACGTGTGCCATTGCTCTTGGGATATTTCATTTCTCTTATGTTGTTTACAGTTTCTGTTTATGGCTGCCTCATATATCATTGAACTTGATGGACTTTGTCTTTTTTCAACCCAATTTAACTATGTAACTATGTAATTGCAACTTACCATGAGCCGCTTACAAGCTGTTAGCCTTTGAGTATGGTCATACATGTTCCCACACATATCATAATGAAATGGAAAAGATTCATTGTTCCAGACAGACGAAAAGGAAGTTAACATTAAAAGCTGCATCTCTATGTTTATATTATCTGTATTTGTGTTTCTGACTCCTGAATCAATGAAGCATAAACCAGCTGATTAACATACCTGGAGAAGAACAGACTTATTCTGTACTTCAAGGGCCAGAGTACAGAGAGAGAAGAACAATTTTGCTTATAAATAACTTTCAAAACTATTGAAAATTCTCATAATTAATAATATATATCAGAATGTTGCTTAGAATGACATTTTCTTCATTATGCCTGAAACAGTTTTTGGGCAGACAGCCTATTTAAAGCTGAAAGTAATATTATATTTTTACAGTCTTAAAAGAGTTTACAATTGATATGTGTATGTGTGTCTCTAGCATACAGTATCATAAGACCCCGGGGTGACCATTTCAATAAATATCAATAAGAGGCACAAAGACATGGCGTAATTCTGTTGGGAAGTGTTTTACAGTGTTTATCATGTGTGCTTGATATAGTCTGTGCCCAAAGCATGTTGTGTATGTAATTAACACTTACCTGCATAGTTTGTGCATGTCTTTGTACCTTATTCCTCTTATTTATAATTTTCTACATGTTTATTGGGTTCCCAGCAAAAAAAAGTCATGCTATTTAAGCCACAAGCTTTTACAGCTACAAAGAAAGCAGTCAAATGATTGCTAAGGCTTGCAGGTTACTATAGGCACCACTTGCCACAATAGTTGCTCCACTGACTGACTTAAAGGAACGGCAACACCAAAAAAAAGCATTTTAAAGACAGCGTACTGTTGCTATGCATTGGTAGAAGTTGGTGTGTTTGCTTTAGAATGATTACTAAAACTGGCGTGTTTGCTTCAGAAACACAACTACAGTTTATATAAACAAGCTGCTGTGTAGCCATGGGGGCAGCCATTTAAGCTAAAAAAGGAGAAAAGGCACAGGATACACAGCAGATAACAGATAAGCTCTCTAATAGAATACAATGGAGTGCATCTGCTATGTGCTTTGAATGGCTGCCCCCCATGGCTACACAGCTGATTTTTGATTTTTGTTTATATCAACTATAGCAGTGGTCCCCAACCAGTAGCTCGTGAGCAACATGTTGCTCACCAACCCCTTGGATGTTGCTGCCAGAGGCCTCAAAGCAGGTGCTTATTTTTAAATTCCAGGCTTGGAGGTAAGTTTTGGTTGTATAAAAACCAAGTGAGCTACCAAACAGAGCCTCAATGTAGGTTGACAATCCACATAGGGGCTACCAAATGGGCAATCACAGTACTTACTTGGCACCCCAAGAACATTTTTCATGCTAGTGTTGCTCCCCAACTCCTTTTTCTTCTGAATGTTGCTCACGGGTTCAAAAGGTTGGGGATCCCTAAACTATAGTAATGTTTCTGAAGCAAACACACAGTGCAGGGAAACAGTAGATTATATATTAATTATTCTAAACGCTTTAATTTTTTGGTGTGACTGTTCCTTTAACTAACTTAACTATTTACTGTACATATTGACATAATTCCTACTTTAAAAACTACAGGTAGTTTAATTAAAAAAACATGCCTTATATAGATATAGTATAATGTTACAAACTATACACTTAAGTGATCATTTTATATAAAGGTTTATGGCACTTTCATTTCCTGGTGTTACTGTTCACTGCTCTATGTATGTAGTGTATGTGAATGTGGGAGTAGCTCTAGCAGCACATAAAACACATATTCTATTTGCATACTCACTTTCCAGTGTTATAAGTAGTGGTTTTGTAGAAACCCCCTTTTAATCTAATGTTCTATACAACGGTTGTTTCCACAGCCAACCCACAAGCATTTTTTTTTTTAAATCAACCTGAACCGGCTGTATAGTTTCTATATGCTATGACTCAACTCTTCACTGAGAAAACTTCCCCTCTTACTCTTCCCAGACCTCATTTTTGGTGGAAATTGAAAGTCACTGTAACAGCTATGCAACGACACAGAGTCAGTTCTCCACCAGGTCTTTTATTCAGCTTCTCCTGCTACATTATTTCAGGAGTCACGCCCATTAGTTAGAATATTCAAACAGCCAGTTAGGTGCTGTGTTTAATAGCAATTACATTTTCAAAAAAGTATTTCAAAAGTTCAATTTACAGTATGGAAATTGTTCCATAACACTTCTCTTCTTCCTCTTCCTTTTTGCCTTTTTTGCCTCATCCTAAACATCCTCCTCCTTTCCTTTCATTAACAGTTTTATCCTTTTTGCATATATTCACCATTTTCTCTTGAACCTCCCTTCCCTCACTCTTCTACTCCAGTCTGCCTTTCTTCCATTTTTATTTAACCTTTTCCACTTTATTTCCCTTATCTTCCCATTCTCATCTGTTTTATCTTTCTCATGCTCTTCACTTCTATCTGCCTATGGTCTTTTTTTCTATTGTGTCCATTGCTCCCCTTTCTTTTCTGTTTTCTCCTTCCTCTGTTTCTCTTCTGCTTTTCATTCTCTCCCTCTGTTTTTTTGTTATAGGGACTCTCATTTCTTATTTCACTCTCTCTCTTTTGGCTCTTACTGCTCTTCACTTTCTCAGCTAAACCCCTTCTTAAAGGAGAACTAAACCTTAACCAAAGAAGTAGGCTAGAAATGTTATACATTATGGGTCAGATTTATCAAGGGTCAAATTGAAAATTCAAATTAGAAATTTGAATTTTTGAGTTTTTTTTTGTTTGTTACTCTGGCCCTTTAAGAACTCAAATTTGACTATTCACCATCTAAAACATGCCAAATTGCTGTTTAAGTAAATGGGAGATGTCCAGGGATCAATTTTGAGTTGTTTGCAGCCTTCCTGACATTCGAGTTTTTTTCAGGGAAAAAAACTCAAATCAAGTTTTTAAATTCTAATTGAATTCCATTAGAATTTGATTCAAATTCGATTTGAGCTTTCCTGCCAATTCTATTAATCCGAGTTTTAAAAATGTGATTTTATTAATAAATAAAAATATATAAAAATAAAAAGCCCTTTAGCAGGGAAGATCTGTGCCTCCAAAGATGCCCCAGTAGCTCCCATCTTCTTTTCTGCTGATTCACTGCACATGCTCTGTGCTGCTGTCTTACTGTGCTTAGGGACCCACTCACAATATACAGAACACACAGCCTATAAATGTCACAATATAAGGCTGATTGTAATTAAAACAGATAATTACTACATGTCAGTACAGAAACCAGTGCAACTAGCATCAGAATTTAATAATTTGCCCTGTAGTATCCGTTTATATTAAAGGCCAAACTCATTTTTTTTTGCTTGATAATTTGTGATGACCCCTAAGCTTAGCTTCTCAACAGCTGCTCAGAGCCCACTGAGCATGCGAGTGTTGCAGACACTTTCCAAAATGGTGACCCCCTGTGATAGGTTTAAAATCCTGGATCATTGCTGCTATTGAGATGCTAAAACTTTAGGCTGGTGCAATAAGGTCATTATATAAAATATGGCA